>CM067360.1:106694456-106741956 GCA_034401795.1 Chaetoderma sp. LZ-2023a | reverse complement strand
ATAGTTTGAAACTGATTTGACTGGGCGCTGTTGCTGCTTTAGTTTCCAAAAAATCCAACAGCTGTTGCTGCTTGAGTTTCAAAATGTTCCACAGCTTACCTGTACAGTTTTTGGAAATTGATAGCCATGGTGTTCAGATATCGATCGATCCCAACACGAGCAATGTGTGGGTGGAGCTTAGCTAGAGATGGGTAAGGCATAGCTAAAACCGGAAAGATCAATTATCCAAGAACGGCTAAAATAAAGAAGGAGGCGTCAATGTAGCGTCGCTTGGCATGTTTTGCTCATGCTCCCAGACACACAATTAACCTTATTGATTCTCGCTCGGTGGAAGAATATAAAGGACAATTGTATTTTCCATTTTATACGACTAACAGCGCAATTAGACCGCAGTGCTGTAGCATAGGGAATTGTTCAATATTGAATTTGCTCCAAATACAAGGTGAATTGTCGTAACGTTGCCATCTTCGAATACACTATTAAGCCATGTTTAGATTAGGAGCATGCTGTTTCTGATATGATGTAAAATGTCACCCGAGGACCGCTTTGTTTGACCAAATCTTTCTTCTAAAAAAAAAGCTTTGGATGTTCTCGTATTTGCATCGAAAGTGTATTGTTTCTGAAAATATGCATACATAAATCGACAGCGAATGCATGATCGTAATTCTGATGGAGAATCTCCGTGACTAGCTAATGGTTGATAGAATGAGATATCAATAGTTCTGGAGACCGCTGATTGATAATGTAAGATTATAATATAGCGTGTGAGTTTCTGGGGATGGGTGATATAGCGTGCGTGCGTGCATATGTCCGTGGGTGCGTGCAGTATATGTGTGCGTGCGTGCGTCGGGAGATGTATCACTCAAATTGCTGATACAGATTTGGGCTCAAATCTTAGCACATCATAGACACTTACAGCGCAAGAGGATTTCCAGACGTTGTACCAGATCATTCCTGATTGGATTGTAGCCTTGATCTATCGATATCCCGGAAACTAGTGGTCCGATTTTCTCAAATCTTATCCTTAGAAAATGTGTGGCCCTCCATTAGGAGGAAACAAATTTCGGCATAACAGAAAACACAGGAAATCCGAAGAATTATCGAAAATTCGAAAATTTGTTATACTGTGATTTAAAAGGGAATAGGTCCTGTAATTTATTATTGCTCTGGCTAATTTATAGATGAGCTATGCTCTATAAAATAACGGCCAGGCTATTGCTAATAGCAGGCAATAATCACAGCATTATGTAACAGTAGTAGTAGCAGCCTAATAGGTTAACCTCATTAGACAATTAATGCACATCTACAGAAGTCCTATAGTATCATTGATTTAACCTATGCGATTAAATATATGTTATGGTGTGATTACAATCTGCAAATATACATATATAAACTAACTGACATAACACCAAGCAGTTTTTTAATACATGTATCTGCATGAGATGCGCTATCATTTATTGTGACAGTTCTGGTTGCCGGACAACGCCACACACCCGGGAAGCTATTTGCCATTACCAAAAAGCATATTACTTGTGCCATTTGTTTAAGATTCCTATTATTGTATCCATATTTAATCCCAAACCTCGGTCCAGCAAACCGTCACACGCTGGTCCATGTTACTGAGCCTCCGGAGGCATGCGGACTGGGTGTGCGTTATGTAAGATTGGTGACTTACAGGACATTTGAATTGTAAAGTAGCTAATATCAATATTGGCATAAACAATCTCTTCTTGACTCTGTCATAGTATGAATAGCATAGCATAGCATCGTTCTGCTGGGACAATACTCTGTTTCATGCATAAGCCATCTGCGTCCAAAATTCACATGCATATTCAAAATGTTTGCCACCTAGGCAACAACATGCCTCATTCAAATTAGTTTCAAAATTTTAAACAGCTTTCAAAATTTTCACAAACTTACCTGTATAATTACCTTGAAATTGGAATTTATGGAAATCTGGGTTTAATGTATATCAACCAATCCTAACACGCGAATAATGTCGGCGCAGCTTACCTAGAAATGGCCGGTGCATAGCTAGAAACTGATCACTCTATTGCATATGACTATTCTGCATATTTTGTATTACATTGCCAAGGAACCACGCTCCGACAAAATAGACCAGAATGAAAGGTGTCTTAAACAGGTCGTCACATTTTCATATTCTATTGTTGATATCGTCTTGCCAATGATCGTATAAAGATAATATCTCTGTCACCGCGGATTAACTGTCTGGCAGATTCGGCAACGATGTTCTCGCAATCCATATTCTAGTTGGATATTTCCTCCTGGCTTATAGATTCAGGACGCTCAATCGCTTTCCGAGGTGTTAGGATGATAATATGTCTATCAACCGAGCAAATTACGCAAACAAAACTCACAGGAGTGTATGCCGAAATATAGCCAAACAGCATCAGCTACACACCACCAATATAATATATAGTGGTAGGTTGGTAAATTATCTTTTGTCCAGCCTAGCAGAAACACGAGTATATGTATTCATTGACACCTGCTACAATGATGGTAAGGACAGTTGGAATTTTCAGATTTGCAACGGTTATTGGTGAATAGGAATACACTCTCGCGAGAGTTACATCCCTTAAAGAATTAGTTAGCATACAACTTGTGCTAATAACAATTGTTCTCGGCTTGGCAACGAGCGTAGCCAGATGAGCCAGACCGAGATATGTAGCGCGCTGTTTCTGATATAATTCCCAATCTCATGTCAGGATTGAATCATTTGACCGTGTTTTCTTACATAATCTACAGTTGATTGTTCGTTGCACATCTCTTTCTGCAACAAAACGAAATCATGTTGCAAACGATGAATACAAATGCAAACATGTACATGCATGTACCATATTATGACAACAAGTCACTATCGAACACATTCCAAAACCGTATTTCTCAGATGTAAGATTTAGAAAAGGTACATGATCGCCTTGTTTATGATAACCAAAGGTCCGTCTATTCATCAATTGATGACAGGAGTAGGTTGCCTTAGATTAGCGACCTGTAGAAAATCGTGCATTCCATAGTGGCTATGCCTGGGCATATGTCTGCGCATCCGATGTGCAAAAATTCTTGCCAGCGTCTACAATTTATCAATACTTTTACAGAGGCGATTCAATCCTCCATAAAACATCTTCTTAATGTCAGCTGATTTATAGGCGGTACACCAGAGCCACATGTTTAATAATCATTTTCATTCTGAACTATCTAAAAATGTAGATTATCATGCAAAATGCGGGACATGATGAATGCTTCGAAGGTAATTTAACAGAGAGTCGTTGGTGCCCATTGAATAGTTGTTCTGTAATGTTATGAAATAGCTCACATTTTATTGGGATAAGGACACTTCTGGAACAAATCAAAACGTGTTGAAGGTTACACCGGCTTGGCACATACAAAATGTGTCAATTGCACTTAGACTATGTCTGCTTGCCGTTCCCTGTCCGCTCCATGTAACGGTCGTCACAATGCAGATATTGACAAACCATCGGCCTCATTTGATAAGCAAATTAACGAGAGAACATATACTAGTGATAAGGGCAGTTGTAAAATGCGAAGAGAAACATTCGTTCTCCGGGCTGTATATCACAGACTCAGCAGTATGATTTCAAAACAAACCCCATTTACTTAGATAAGGAGAAAGAAATACACCAATGAAACGATAACATAACACCCTATGCCGCTGTGGGGCATTTTTATTAAATGCACACCGCTGATAATCATATGGCTACTTGAAACGAGTTTGAACAAATGACAAAAGGATTTACAGCCCCACAGCGATGAGAATACTATTTATCGTCGTTGGTTGTGCTGATGTTGTTGTTGTTGTTGTTGTTGTTGTTGTTGTTTTTTTTGTGCAGCCGCTTCTGCTTTTGCCATTGCTGCAGCTGCCTATGACGACAACGCGAAGATGCCGGCGACGACGACTACTGTCGCAGTAGTCGTCGTCGCCGGTATCTTTAGCATCTCTCTGGCTAATCATGACGACGACTGCAGCTGCTGCTTCCGCTGCCGCCGCTGCAGCCGTCACGGCAGCCGTCTCCGCCGCCATCGCCGTCGCTATTACTAAACTTATCACTACTACTACTACTACTACTACTACTACTACTACTACTACTACTACTACTACTACTACTACTACTACTACTACTACTACTACTACTACTACCACTACAACTACTACTACTACTACTACTACCACTACTACTACTACTACTACCACTACTACTACTACTACTACTACGACTACTACTACTACTACTACTACTACTACTACTACTGCTGCTGCTACTACTACTACTGCTACTACTACTACTACTATGACGACGACGACGACGATGATGATGATGATGATGATGATGATGGTGATGATAATGATGCCGATAATCATGAACATGGCAGCTGTGGTGGCAGGAGGGGCAGCGGCGACAGTGAAGACGACGACGACGACGACGACTATGACGACGACGACGACGACTATGACGATGACGACGACAACGCTAGTGGTTGTGGTGGTGGTGATGGTCGTGATGGTCGTGATGGTGGTGGTGGTGGTGGTGGCGGTGGTGGCGGTGGTGGTGGTGGTGGTGGTGGTGGTGGTGGGGGTTGTGGTGGTGGTGCTGGTCGTGATGGTGGTGATGGTGATGGTGATGGTGGTGGTGGTGGTGGTGGTGGTGGTGGTGGTGGTGGTGGTGGTGGTGGCGGTGGTGGTTGTGGTGGTGGTGGTGGTGGTGGTGGTATTGATAAGATCTCTGCCACCAGACCACAAGCCGTGTTGATTGTTCTACGATTTTCCTGTAATCGTCCTGAAAGGATGTTATCTTGCAGTGCCATTATTGATTCCAGACGCTTACTCCATTTCTGGCTGGACTTGACACATGTATTGCCGATACCCGGGCATGTATACTCTATCTCTGCCGCTATAGCTGTCAACTCTAAGCCTACGCTGAATGAGAAGTGAAGCACATGATACCAGCTTCACTGTTTGACATAGTGTTAGTGATTGTGGGTAACTCGTGTTTTCACTCTGCCTCCCAGAAACACGATTACGCTTATTAATTTGCGCCAAAGGACATAATATAACGGCCAATTTGAATTCTCCAATTTACACGACACACAACTATACGTAACTCGCATTCACGTGGGAATAGAACATTGTTCAACTTAAAATATGCACCAATGGTGAACGGAATGTCTTTACTTTTGCAACAGACATACATAGATGAGGTCTGGATAGATGTGTGCCAAGAGGGTTTTTTTATTGGGGGATCAATGGCATATCTTGCACTATATATCTTTTCTCTTCTAAGAAGAGTTTTCTGACATTAATTGCCATAGTAATGATGGAATATGTGTATCAAAATGTCAATTAAGGTTCTCCTGCACCCATAAAAAGATAAATAGATAGACATTCTCGTTAGATATATTTGTTGACTGTTGTGCAATGTACCCAACTTGCAATGCCCGCACGCCATATCTAGTTCTATATGTATATATGCACGATGACGTTAATTAACAACCGATTAACCAAAACCGTGTTTGGCTCGAACACCAAATTAATGTTATTATTGATAATTGCTGGATTCATCTCATCAGTTGTTATTTATGGATTCGGATTATGGCCCTGGGTATCTTGGAACCTACGATTACGCCATTATAATTCAGTCGTAAATACTGTGTTTTCTGTCATTCCAGAGGGCGGGTTATGGGGTTATGTCAACAGATACAGGACAACAGTATATAACACGTTTTAATTATCCACATCTGTATCCACTAAATTTGAAATGCAGAATAAAGGTTGAAAATGAAAGTTTGGTTAATTCCAAAGTAGTCATCTATAGGTCTGTGAGCAAATCGACCTGTGCGCTTTAAAACTCTATCCGGAATAGTTGAAAAGAAAGAGAAATTACACTAAATTCAGCTATGGCATTCTAATATCTGTATAAGCGACTGCCCATTCCAATATTAATGTTTAGCCAAATAAGGGCGGACTAATGTAATGTTTGTTTAACGAAAGTTCGCATCCAAACACATGAGCAGAGAAGGAGGAAAATACACATAATGCGCACTTTTAAGCAAAGCATTTCAAGACGATTGCGGTATTAATCATTGTTTCATGTTAATTGCCAAGATTGATCAATAAAATGCAAAATGTTTTCTCAGCGAGTGTCCATTTGCAGGCCAAGAGAAGACTATTTTTTTAGAATTTACTACGGGTATGGCTGACTGGTTAACGAGCCGGACTCTTCTCTTGGCCAGAAAATGGGCGTTTCTCATGTCTGATTTGAGCGGCTTGAGCATTAAAGGGTTAACACAGCTACATAGAACACAAACAGTTACAGAACATTCTGACGAATTCCGAGAGATAATACTGCGAAAATGTTCTAGAGGGACAGAATGTGGAAAACAAAGCCTTAAAATTCCAGCATTATTGTGTTTCTAGATATGGAACAAATTAGGCAAGGAGCGTTAGTAAAAGTAAAACAGATGTGTCATGGCCAATAGAGCGAACGGCTGGTAGGACGCCACCCGTGGTGCGTAGTAAGCTTTCTAGTTGATCTTCTCTCTGTTGCTCTTCTCCTAATCCGCATATAGAGAATCTGGAACGAGGTCACTTTTCATATCACTATTATGGACCGAGGTGAAAATTATCAATTTGCACGAACTTTAGCGAGTGCAAAATTGATAATTTTCAACTAGGTTCATAATAGTGATATGAAAAGTGACCGAGTTTGAGATTTTATTTATCATATAAACTGTAATTTTGAAATATTTGCCAATAGTCGCTGATGTGACTTTTATCTGATTTCTCATTGTTGATTTTCGTGAAATCGATACCGCCGCTGTGACGCACCACTACTTGATAACAGATACTGAATGCTCAGCAAAATATAGTGACAAACACAAAATCTGGCGATGTCAGCCGTAAACTACACTTTTCTTCTAAGACTATCGCAGAGCCACGGCCATCAATCGTTACTTCGTTGCCGACTGATAAACTGTCAAACGATGACATTTTGCGATGACAAATCGTAGTAAACAAATGGTAGTAAAACAGTACCGCGTAGTAATCCATACGTGTCGCGCTCACATCAATCGATGTTTTAATTGGTCGAATTAAATGGGTTGTGCACCCAACAGCCAATGAAAATACTCCGTTGAATATGGCACGCGTGCTCATATCGAAAAATATGGAACGGTCTAGAAGGCTTGTTTATATGAAAAATCAAGATATGATATGTCACCCGGAATGCACCATTAGCCGTGTTGACTCCCCGAGGTGTTCTTGGTAATCCTCTCGCCCATCAGTTTTCCTCGAGCGGCATTATAGTTTTTCGACGCTTAATCCATTTTGGCGAGCGAGGTGGCAAATTGATGGCCTATCCGCAGAGAAGCTGGCGTGATCTCTGAGGGGCTGACGTTGGTCTAGAAATTGAACACCTTGTAAATATGGGATTGTCTTGTGGGAAGTCATGATCCCGCAGGATGTCTTATAATTCACTTAAGTCCCAAAAGAAATTATGTTTTGAAAATACCAGGTGAGCTAAAAGTCCAGGTGAGCACAAAATGGATGCTAGAGCATTGCATCAGTGATATTAGTGTAACATACAATTTGAACGGGGAAGGTTAGGATGACTAAGTGTACCGTAGCTGATTCGACTAGTTGTTGTTTATTAAATATGTCAATCATTGGGACGGTGAAAAGTCAAGCTAACCATGTATGTTTCTGGTAAATGGATAGGATGCTGTTTATAGCATTACGAAACCAGCAGATGAAATTAATAGAATAATATTTGAAATGGACGAATTGATTGGAAAAGATTCCATGGTTCTGAGTTGATGTGTATTTGAAAATAGTTTAGATAAAAGTTGTTGCTGTTCAGTCGGCATTAACTTTTATAATATTCAGCAGTTGTTGGTAATCGTAGTTTTGGAAATAATCAATGTATAGTAATCCGTGTTGGGATGAGTGAAACTGAACGTGACAAACAGACTTAGTCGATGACGTAAGCGATCTAGTTTCTCACACTAGGCTAGAGCAGCACCACCTGGTAATGATATCATCCAGCACATGTGCCTTGCACCCTAGCATTCTCGAGACTTCCCTGTTGATTGGCAATGGACAGGACATGGACATTGTATCGTCCTTTAGGAATGAATAACATAATCGAAATTTGTATATCAACTATATGTCACTCATTCGATGGCATGCAACAACAACACATTCCGTAATGTTGTTAGTTAGCGGACAGATCACATCAAACCAGAACCGGTCTCCACCGCTTTGTCTATGTGAGGTGCATCTCCATGGAAGAATTAGGCAGAGTATGATTGGTTAGAATGACGTCATAACCAATCGGGATCGATCAGACTCTGCAGTAAAGAATAATGAAGAATAGATGTATGCACCAGGTAAAGGATGGAGGAATCACTGATTGGTTGAGAGGACCAATCAGTTATCAGGTCAGAACTTCTAGGAAGAAATAAGCAAGGGTTGATTGGTGGACTGATTGTTCAGCCAGTCAAAGTGTACTTATGGAATATCTAGAAGAGTTGTAGGAATAGTTAGGAATAGATTCAGGAGAAATATAGTTATTATAATTATTATACAACTTGGCAAGAGATCTGAATCTAAGAGTATATAAGGCGAGAATTAACTTAGATAAATTAATCCATCACCATCTGTGATTCCGTAAGGTTCTCCTTACGAGCCATAGCTGTACGCTTAACAGGCTTCGTTAGGGTAGAATAAGTTAGAGTTAGATAGCTGATTGTTAGATTGTACAACGTTTTGTACATAGTATATTATTGAGCGATTTTGCTCTTGACTACAATTTGTTATTTCTTTGTAAATAAAAGTTTAATCTTACGTTTATGTAAGACTCGCGTTTGTCAAGTTGATAGAAGAATCTGTACGAGCTTAGAGAAACACTCAGTCCTTACTTGGAACATTAGATCAGAGTCAGATAGGCCCAGCAGTCATTCAAGATAAATATCGTCACCTTACCATCAGTCAGACGAGGCGAGCCGACTGCCGGCATTCCTTCTCCGTTACCGATAGCCGTTGTCCTTAGAAAGTAAGAAGTTCCAGACAAGTCGAAGACGACCCTCTGAAGAGAATCTCAAATCTTGAACCTGTCAGCTTCACTGTATTGCATATGCTGTGTGGTGGGTTGGTAATGGTGTCATTACTCTGCCTCCCCAGAACCAGATTAAGCTTATCGACAACAGCTCCTAATCAAATTAGTTTAAAGATATTCAACTGAATGTTAATTAAATAGTAAAGACACATAATTCGTGCACCAACGCTTAGTCCGTCATCGAATAAGCGTTCGTGATGAACTTATCTACGTCATTCATCGAATGGCGTCAATGATTATGATGGCATCCTACACGTAGTTCATTATGGTTACAAAAACATGTGGTCACGTAGTACAAATAATTAACTATGTTAAATGGCGTCGGACCAACTGCTATAATAATTGCTATCAGATGGTTAAAGGTCATATTTGGAGAAATCTCTTTTATGTACAATTTTGCAAGTATTTAAGTCATTATTGTATAGTAATTAATAAGAAACCAGCTGTATGTGTCTAATATTCACCAAATAGCTAATATTACGCCGCGAAGTCGGCGTATGATCGAATACACGAAATTACGTGATGACTTTATCGTCGAATACATACAGCTTCGTTCAACTTCAGCAGGAAACAAGTACAGTTTGGTTGCATTTTCCCGATCAGGCGAAAATAAAAATAGCTTTTTCAGGTCTTATGCCAACAAAAATAATAGAAAGTTATATGTTGATTGATTTTAACCCTAACTAAACAACTGACCATAGAGTCTAATGCGCGCTCTTTCTTAACATACATAATATAACCTACATAGCGGAATGATAGTTTTTTGTTGCTGAATTAAATACATGTGCATACATAAAACAGACACACGTAAGTCAGCTAGATCTTTCTTATCTATCTAAAACAAAAATTGTATGAGAACTCAAGGCATTTTCTTTAATTCTGATATTTTTGCTGGGGCTATGTAGGCTACATATGGTTTAGGCCTGGCGGGTGAGTGTGTAGTTAGAATCACACAAAAACGGCAACAGCTACGAAAAACCAATGCAGCAGGTTTTTCTTGGTTTTATGTTTCCAGACATGTTTGAGACACGATTCCTTCTATGGCGATTTTGGCTCGATAGAAATGTGCATGAACAAAATTAGTCTGTAAATGGCAAGATAATTTAATATACACGTGTGTGAGTTTTTAAAGCTTAGCATATACTTATCATTTTCGAGACCAATTGTTTGTAGGTTTTATCAGAAACCTTTCTGGTTTTACCTAACATGCATAGGCGTGTGTCACTAGTAAGATATGCGAAGAAAAATATCCGATATTACATGACGGTAGCAATGGTTGGATGGTGGGGTGGGGGGGGGCGGAGTGGTGGGGTGGGAGGTGTAGGTGGTGGGGTGCCAGTTGGGGAATCGACGGGCCTGCATATTTTCACGTTGATGCAAAGCATATTATTTTGAGAAATTACCACCGGTCTTATTGAAAATTACCACTGGGCGATAAAACAAGCATTCCGTGTGATGGAAGCACATAAATAGTAGCCGATGAACAAATTCATAGGAAGACTGACATATCGGTTATCGCTCGTCTCGATCGTCTCGCTTTCAGTTCATGCGGACGTCAATGAAAGCTTATAGTAAACAAACAATTTTTACAGTCTTCGACGCGTAAGCTATCCAACGTAAATGTGTGCACTGTTAATAAACGTAGGCCTATCTAAATATGACAATTTAGTTAATCTTACCCATCTGTTATAAATTAGTATTGTCACGTTTGTTGCGCATCTTCACTCATATATGTGCGTGGCTAGAGATACATCTGGAAAATCATAACCGATGCTGCTGAATTATAGGCGCAGTTTGGACACAAAATAGATATGTTGTTTATCAAATGGAATGCAGGAAATTACTTCTCATAGCATCAGAATTTTCAGGGAGAAGAACCAGCCCGCCCATATCTCCACAAACGGCCATTTGGAGGGGACACGCCCGCACTCATAGACCCTCTCCAATATTGGACTAACTCGATAATAAAATCCTAGATCTGCGCTTGACGGCCATCCCACTAATACTGGATATAGCAAGATATAGTGTCGTAAAAATACAGTATCTACAGAATCACACTGAGATATTTTATCGAAGCAGATCTCATCTAAAAAGGGGGTTTTCGTGCCCGAGATATTCATGTTAAAATGTGGCATCGGTGCTATTATAAACTTCTGACTAATGTATACCGGGAATATTACTGAGATCATTGACTATTTCACCATTCATTGCTAAATAAAATAGAATGAAAGTTACCCTGGTTAAACAGTGTTGCCTGTATTAGCTTTGCTTAGCGGTTGTTCCACTATGACGTCACAGCTGCTTGGAATTCAAGGTAGGTAATTCATGACGCGATATTCTAAAGCTATGTACTTTATCGGCAATAAATATAAAAATATGCCATGTATTAGCAAATTGGAAGGGCTGGATATATTATAATGTCTTAAAATACACTCTCCATATATGACCTTTAACATACAGCGTTGACTGATTAGTGTACGACATTGTGACGTCATTCTGACGCATACATCTGTTACATGATTGTGTTGCTATATTATTTGGAGTGTGTCCATAACATTGGCAAATTAAAGGGAAACACCAGATCGTCTATACTACTTTGTATAAAATAAATCTACAGACTGTAGCGTTTTCAAAAATATAATTGTAAACGCTGTGCTCAAATTAGAAATATATAACTTCGTTATTTACATATGTGATACAGTAGTTACATTTCTATTCCCGGATGAGGTGTATGACGTCATAAGTTGAACGTTTTTCTCGCTGTCATCCAATGCTCTCGCAATAAATTGCGAATTGCATTTTATAAGGCGTTTCTCTTTAGCGGTGTTAGGAATATATAAACTATATTTGCGGAAATGTTGAAGAATATATAATAAGTCATTTGTCTGATTTCTCTGATGGGGCCGCTTTTGACATCAAGTTTTGATCTTGAGATGAATGAATGACGCGATGGTATATATCAGTACAATTGCCACTTTTGAATCAACACTCTTACTGCAGCTACGGCGAATAACGTTATTACAATTGTATCTATTAATATGAGAGTTTAAATAGGTCTTACATACGTCCCAATACATATTTAGGTATTTATGTTTTCATACTAGCCTCAGAACTTCCAGAGATATTGTAATATTCAAGTAAATGACAGTAGACAGGTTTGTCTGCACTCCATTTATTAGCCGATTTCTATCAAGACCACCAACTTCTGATGACTCTTGTATACTCACACGTTCTCGCTAAATAAGTTTAAAAGCACTAATTAAACACATTTATTATATACAAAATGTGAGCATTATCGGTGATTTTATCAATGTTTTGACACTGTGATAGTTTCAGCGAAAGAAATGCAGGTGCCATGTTTACTGAAAACTCTTTGTGCCATTGTTGCCGACGGCAGCAACTACGTTCAGTTACATGATTTCAACGTATTCAACAGGTATTATCTTGCGACCATGTGATCTAGCAGCGTATTTCGAAAATATTTTGACTGAAAATTGCTGCTATTACCATAAAAAATTATAGGATTTGCACGTCACCGTGTCTTCTTTAACCACATTGCACTGCCGTCAAAGCGCTCATTGTTTACCCGTTCATGATGACGGCGGGCAAAACCTGCTTATACAGTTGTTTTGAGCAATATCCATTTGCAGGCCAAGAGAAGATGATTCTTGCAAATTTATCATTGGAATGACTGGCTCGATACAGTCATTCCAGTGATAAATTTCCAAAAATATTCTTGTCTTGGCCTGCAAATGAACATTCAATAAGCAAATAGTTTAATTTTGTTGATCAAATTTTGGCATTACAGGGATAAAGTAAGACGAAAGACAGGACTACAGCATGGAAACAGTGTTGCTAGAAAGACAGGACTACAGCATGGAAACAGTGTTGCTGGAAAGAGAGGACTACAGCATGGAAACAGTGTTGCTGGAAAGACAGGACTACAGCATGGAAACAGTGTTGCTGGAAACTGTGGCGGTCTTAGAGAGAAAAATGTTTGCAGCAACACTGTTTCGAAAAAACAACAATCCTTATTGTATAAAGTGGAATGGAATTGAGTAATATACCTTTATAGCGCCCGTATCATTCCATGTAATAGCGGGAAACATTTGGCTAAACCACGCTCACATCTAGCTATGCCCCGCCTATTTCTAGCTATGCCCCGTCCATTTCTAGCTAATCTCAACCCACGCTTTGCGCTCGCTGGAGTCAATTTCTATACTTTTAACCCTAAATTCTCAGAATCCCAATTAAGTAAGCGGTTGAATATTTTGAAACTAATTTGACCAGGGGCCGTTCTTAACAGCGTCCAGTCCAATTAGAATCAAAATGTTCAATATTTCAATATTTTATTTTATTTTGTTTTATTTTCAAACCCCCAATAATTTAACCTGGCTATCAGCTCGAATAGATTGCCAATATCCTGTCTCTGTCTAAATCGTAAGCCGTTTTCATGTAGTCTATCCGATTTCGCGCAGCAATCTCTAAATGTTTTCGAACTTTCAACACACGTTTTAAGTATCAACATACACTACTACTACTACAACAACAAGTCTTAACGTCTTTGCAAAATAGATTTTATTAGGTTTTCAGAGCATTCTTTTAATAATTTAGTATAAAATATATCATAAAAATCAATTTGGCTATTGGACTTTAAATTTTTGATGACAATTACGAAATGCTTATGTTCCTGTCTTCAAATGAAAAATGACGCGAGAAAATTTTTTTCCTACAAATTAGATTTTGGTACGTTGAGACTCTACACTAAACCTAGATTCTAGCCTATAGTGTTAATTTGTTTGAAATAATAGATTAACGGGAAATATTTTGATTCAAAGTTGAATAATACCCCCATTTTCCCACCCTCATACATATTCCATATGGGGCAGACCACTGGCATATAAAACATAAAAAGAACGCGATGTGAACGTTGACCAGGTTATTATAATTTACATCATTGGAAAGATAAGAGATTTTACTTTCTGGTCATATGTGTTAACCTCTAAACACATCATAAATACAACCGGAAAATGTCGATTTTATAAACCTCACCTCTTTATTTCATAGTAAATATCTGGACAAGTTATACGGCCCAACTAGTGCGTGCGTACTGTGATTTTGTCTCCATTGTTGAGCATATCACAGTCAAAATACTAAACAGTACAATGGTTTAATTTTATAGGAGTATTCTGTTTTGATCGTTCGTGTTCGGAGCCAACGTCGTATCTCAAAACCGATCCGTGTATCAGTGTTTGTGATTGTTACAACTTTTGAAACAAAATTAAGTGAAAAAAGTGTAACCTTTAAGCTAGTGAAAGCGAAATACTGATTGCAAGCTATGGATAAAATCAATGTCGTCAAGATGGGAGTCATCCATTCTCACTAATCGCTAGACACGTCGACTCTCTTAAAGAAGAATCCAGGTTTTACCTCATTAATTTTACATAAACCCGTGTTAATTTCCGGGCAGTAAGCCACCTGTGATTAGAATGGTGTTATGCAAAATTACGGTATTAATGCAATACCGAATCACGTGACAATGGCGAAACGTTTGTGAAACCAGCCTTGCGCTCAGTAGGGTAAACGTTTCAAAACGTTTTACTAAATTTGGAAGTTATTGAAAATCTGTTGTTTTTGGATTACGTACATCGTATAATATACAAACCGATAAAAGTTGAGTTTGCGCGGGCAGAGCGCTCTGGAACGTTTTCTCTACTGACCGCAAGGCTGCAACGCTGGTTCAACTACATTGGATAATTCCACTTTCTCAGTCAATCATATGACATCATAGACAACTACATGATGTGTAGCGTGGCGGCATAATCAATTATGTCATGAATCACATAACTAAGAACGCATAATTGATGATGGACTAAGCGTTGCGTTACAAATTGCCATAGTTAGCATCATGCATGACGTCAAGTTTGCAAGGTCCTATTAATTCGGGTTTTAAAGCATAATAATTTACGGTTTGTTTGCAGCAATTGGCATATGTTTTGTTTCAAATAGATGAAAATATTACATTTAGGTATATAGCCAGTATATGGCAGAACTCGTGTCCGTCTTTAATTAAATCTGCACTAAATACTGAAATTAAGTTGCAAACTGCCGTACGTTGCTGCAGCTGTTATCTGGAAAGGGGTGGAAGGTGGCAATTCTCATCTATTGTAGTTGAAGAATGGAGTTATATTTTTGAATTCTGAGCTTAGCAACTCCTGTAGAGTATGCATTATCACAAACGTATGCTTCAGTCTTGTATTAATGACGTCATTTGTATGATTCCAATCTCATCACTGGCCGGACTTTAACACACATTCAGGAAAATTAAGTCAGCCGAAAAACATGATGCTACTTTTAAAATGTTACTTTGAAAGGCAGCATTAAAAGCCTATTTTCAAAGTAATCAATATTCTATCAAAGCCATTTGAAACTAAATTGACTGGAAGCTGTTGATGGTAGCAGCAGCAGGCTCCTAACAAATTCGTATTAAAATAGTCAACAGCTTACCTGAATTACGAACTTAAACTTGATTGAGATTTTGGAAATGTGTGTTTCAAATGATTAATGCAGTCAATGACTGTAGCAATACATACTTAAAGCGTGCGCTGTTAGAGAAAGAGCACCGTTGAATTACACATTGTTTATTTTAGAGCAGGGCAAAAATATGTGAAGATATAAAAAAGTTTTAGATTTTCTTCATCACATTTATTATTTAGAATTGTCTAAGCTACGATAGTAATGTCTATCTATGTTTCGCCATTGTGGCCCACCACTACTGGGAGGTTTGATACTTGCACAAAAACGTGCACCTTGGATAAGCACACAAATGTGTTATTTTGAAAGGAGATTATGCATAAGCGACTGATCACCATTAAGGCAATTAATTTATTTATCGCTTACCACACTAAAGTGAAAATTCTATCCGTTTGTGTACATTTTTCAACAATTATGGTGAGCGATGTTGTTGTCATCCACCAAATTTGTTGGCAAAATGAACATTAGTTTATCTTGTAATTTAATTTAAACATTTAAAATTATGACATCAAAGTGATAAGGGTATAGTCTGAATATGATGTAGGCATACAGAGAATGTTAAAATAATTGGCACTATGAACAATGACTGGAAACGAACAAGCCATATCATCATGTGTTAATAATAACCTGTCACTTCCATCGCAATTTGAGCGTGCACAGTTCCCAGGAAATAACGAATGCTACCAGCGCATGCGCTCTTAAGGACGCACGTCTCTCTCTCTCTCTCGCTCTTTCTCTCTCTCTCTTTCTCTCCCTCTCTCTATCTATCTCACTCTCTCTCTCTCTCTCTCTCTCTCTCTCTCTCTCTCTCTCTCTCTCTGCGCTAAGCAAAGATGAGAACGCAACGGTGCGAAGAACAGGGCACACAGATCGATGATGATGGTGACCTGATATACTGGCCCTGATTGACACATGAATTAACCATGAACTTTGAAATGAGTCCTTATAGATATAAGATTCGCAGCCCATCTTCACGCATATGACCCACCTGCAGACCTTCACACGCCGTACCATAATTATGCACAATATTATGTGTGCTATGTTGTCAACATGATGAATCGTTTGCTCCTATAGCTACTGACATTTCATTCTATACAGCTAGTAAGTACAACCTTGTCATCCTCAACGTGCTATTTCCATCAGAATTGTGATCATTCATGTGCTGTCCTATTATAGCTCCAGGTAATGAATCTCACGTGATTGACGTTAACAGTTTATTTTCAGAAACCCAAACTGTTAAATGCAATTAAGCGAAATTCAGGAGGAAAACTACTCGAAACGTCTTCTGATGAGAGGAAACCATACATCGCTTATCAAGTGACATTTGACATGATATTAGAAACAACATGCTACTAATTTACACATGGGATAGTAGTGTATACCGGGATGCCAATGCGAAGACAATTCAGCTTGCTTTTGACGCATATTCCATATTGACTATTACAGGAATCCAGTTTATATGTCAATCATATGACGTCATACTCACCTAAGTTACAAATAGTTTGGCGTCACCATTCAGTGGCACAACCCACAATCAGAATTGGCAAAAATAGTCTGTCTCCAACATGAAATGGTCTGTCAATTTGCATGAATTGTAGGCAATTAATACACATGCAGTTGAATATTTTGAAACTAATTTAACTCGCCGCTGTTTCTGCAGTATCAGCTCCTAGTCGAATTAGTTTCAAAATAGTCAACAGCATACCTCTATAGTTTTCCGGAAATTGAAGTTCAGAGAATGCAATGATCGATTGATCCTAATACGGCAAAGCGCAGGTGGATCTCAGCTAGAGAGGGGCGGGGCGTAGCTAAAACTCGATTCATCCATTCCCCATGCGACTGCCCTGTGTGGATGCAAGGCCAATTGAGCTGTTAGCGGTATAAATTGGAAACTCGAATTGTCCTTTATAGCATTCCCCAAGCGAGAATCAATAAGTTTAATCGTGTATATGAGAGCAAGAGTGAAACATTACAAACCATGCTGCGTTGACTCCTCCTACTCTATTTTAGCCGTTATCCGTGAAATTCTACCGACAGAAATTGCATCAGCCTCCCAATGAATGGACGAAGGGTTATCGGGATCTATCGAGAAAAGGATTACGTGTCGGAAAACTATAATGCCGTGCGAATATAACCGGCACGATAGAGGATTACCAGGAAATCCTCGAGGAACCAACACGGCTATTCATGTCAAGTGGCAAAAAGCTCATCTGACAAAATGATTCAGGTGATAAAACACACAATCGAGTCAGATTCGTGCCTATGCGCTTAAGATTCTTTTCAGTCTGAATTTGTAAAAAGAAAGGATAAGACACGAATAAAACCATCATCGTCATAGTTGTTGAAATTGTCGTCGTCAGTAGCGGTGGCTGCAGCGGTGGCGCCAGCAGGCCGCAGCGGCAACAGTAGCAACTAGGATCGTCAGCACAAACACCATCCTCGTGAGAATCATTAGTATCGCTGTGAAATCTATCATTTTCGGACTATTATTATTAATTATAATAATAATAACATATTTTACATATCAATGATCAGTGGCTGTTGTAGTCTTCGTTGATTATTCATTAGATGTGCTAAATCATTGCAGCTATACTTATTCAGCTCGCTTGGTCGAATGAGAATTTAAAGGTTTTTGTTTGGTGAAACATATCCACTGTCATATCTACTGCTCATTAAGCTCTAGGATCTGTGCTCGGAACATGGCGGATCTGATAGTTGTGCTCATGTCACCAAGGTAGCAAAGTAAGAAGCTAATTCATGTACTATTCAAATAATGGGGTCTTAATGCAGTTAATAAGAAAGATCAGATACACAATAATCATCCATGGAGACAGATACATCATGTTGAAAATCGTTATTACAAGTTGACAATTACCGCTTCCCACATACTGCAACAACAGTTGCATACCAAATTTGCTTCACTATATTCAACCATATCGGTCGGACACTTCAGCTTTCCATGGTATCAATCTGTCAATCTGACGCCATATGACGTCATAATCAGCTAATCGGCGTGTATGATGACGTCATCATCATTACATTATATATGATTCTGTATGGACTTTTATTCTGTATGGTACGTCTTTAACTCGTACTAGTCCGACACGTTGTACGAAGTGTATGTCTCTACTTTTAATAATCATGCTGAATCTTGAAACTGATTTGACTGGACGCTGTTACTGCCATATGCAGCAACAGTGCTCCGTCAAATCAGTTCCAAAATATGCAATAGCTTACCTGTATAGTTTTCTGGAAATTGATAGTCAGGGAGTTCAGAGATCGGTCCATCCCAACACAAGCGAGGTGTGGGTGGAGCTTAGCTAGAGATGGGCGGGGCATAGCTTAAAGTGGAAAGGTGTATTATGTTACATCCATCGCGTGCATTTGAGCAGTCACAGCAGTTATGTGAGCATACCTTTTTATGAATTTACAATTTCAAACATGGTTGCATTAAATTAGCGAAATAAACCTGTTGGCAGATATAATGGTAATATCATAGCACCAAAGCACCTCAAATATTAACATTCTCATGAGATGCAGTCTCATTTAGTGTGATAATTCTAATATCCGGAACGCGCCATGACGTTGAGAAGTTATTGTGCGCTGGCATAATGCCATATTACTGCCAGCATCTGTTTTGACGTTCCTGCAATCGTATCCATATTTTAACTCAAACCTCTGTACAATAGAAATTCACGAGCCGTCCTAGATCACTGATCGCCCCGTGGCATGCTGTGAAGGAAATTTTAATTCAAAGTAGCTAATATCAATATTGGCCTAATAAGGCTAGAATGAATAATGCTTTCTTGACAACAGGGAGCGGACAAGCTCGAACCACTATACTAGCATGGATTCGCGAGGCAGAACTTAAACATTTGTATAAATTGCGAAAGGTATGAATGCGCTTTCTCTGGTTAAATTGTAGTATTTGTCTCGTGTACTTTTGACCATTTATCTATGATTTCAATATTTATCTAGCTGGGTTGAAACAACATAAGTTCTCATAGGAAAGCGTTACTTGTTTTCCACACTTTGGTCCCGGAAGCCATGATTGCCAAGTTGGATGGAATTGCTAAACATGAGATAGATTTGCCTAAGAGAAAGTGTAGTTGGTTATCATATTTTAAAAATAATTTGCAAATGCCAGGACTTTCAAAACTAATTCTATACGAGCATGTAGCGTTCATATACAAAACGTTTCAGTGAAGTAAAAATATCTAGCATTTCCCTATATCATAACCTACCTTTGTCTTTGGCATTTTATTGATCACATCCTGATGACATATGCATGGTTGACAAGTTGTTTCATAACACGTATCGACTATAATGTATCTTTCCCGTTTTAGCTATGCCCCGCCCATCTATATCTACCCCACCCCACCCCAACCCCGCACCGCATTCGTATTGGAATCGATCGATCTCTGAACTTCCTGACTATCAATTTCCAGGGAAAATCTACTGTTAAGCTTTTGAATATTTTGAAACTAATTTGATTGTGTTGTGTGCTGTTGCTGCCTATGGCAGCAACAGCGCCCAGTCCAATTAGTTTCAAAATATTCAACATCATGTTTATTAAATAATATAGGCATACAATTCGTACAACGTGACGTACTATTAAGAGTTAAGGAAATAGAATCAGTTATGGCGTAATAATTATGACGTCAGCATACACACCGCTTGGCTGAGTATGACGTCATATGAGGTCAGCTTGATAGATGAATACTCTGGAAAGGTGAATTATTTACACGTAAATGCCATCAATATAGAGAACTGTGTGGAATACGGATTCCCGCCTAACACATTTATCCAATGCCACAAGTATGGGCCATTCTTATAAACATGTTTAACTCATTTGATAATCACGATGATTCTTTATTCGCTTGTATCTAAACCAGGCTGGTGACCTTGCCAATGTTAATGCCATTCACAGTTTAATTTTAATAAAATTGTTAATTTGTTGTTATGTTAAATAAGAATTTGGCAATGCGCTTTCCACCGAGACAACAACTCTTCTCAACCACTTTACTCATACTGTCTCCATAATCGAGCTGTCAAAATTGACAGATTGTTCGATAATGCCTTTATTAAGGACACCAACAAATGGTAAGGTTGTTTCTGCAGTTGCCATATTGCTGTACATTAATAGTCATTATGTATCTATTACATCTTCCCCATGTTTATTTTACAATTATATTATCATTTCATTTCATAAACCCGCATGTTTGTAGGTGATGAAATGTCACGAATAATGCTTCTTACTCAGTTTGAATTCAAAATTGTATTCACCGCTAAAATCAAAATAGAACTGAAATTGTCTCGCTCTTATAGTACAAACACCACCTGCCAACCATCACATGACACATTGGCTGTTCATTTCGCGTCAGCGTGTCTGATGATGATGACGGGACATTAAGTAATTGCTCCATGTCAGAAACCAGACAAAATCACCGTAGCACAAGCACCTCTCGTACTCGTCACTAACCTGACAATAACACTAATTCCAGGTTGGATACTTGAATAGCGGATATTACGTCATATCAGACAGTACTGGCGTGATGGTTCAGCCAGGTTCTTCCTCATACCACTGCCAAATTGAGAGTGCTTGAATGAAATTGCATGGACATTTTAATGAATAACTCCGCCGCCACAGCTGATGATGATGATGAAGATGAAAACGATGAAGATGGTGCTATTTATGTTGACGACGACGACGACGACGACGACGACAACGTTGTGGGTGGTGGTGGTGGTGGTGGTGCTGATGGTGGTGGTGGTGGTCGTGTTGGTGGCGGTGGTGGTGGGAGTGGTGGTGTTGCTGGTGGCATTGATAAGATCGCTGTCACCAGAACACAAATCGTGTTGATTGTTCTAGGATTTCACGGCAATCCTCCGGAGAGTCTGTTATCTTTCAGCGCCATTATTGATTCCAGACGCTTAATCCATTTTCTAGCCGGACTTGGCAAATTTATTGCCCATCCGCGAGGATGTACACGCTGTCTCTGCCGCTAAAGCTGTCAACTCTAAGCCTACGCTGAATGAGAAGGGAAGACCCGCGCTTCATTGCTTGACATTGGGTTAGTGGTTGTGGGTAGCTCGCATTTTCACTCTGCCTCCCAGAAACACGATTACACTTATTGATTGGTGCCCAAGGGTATAATATAAAGGGCAACTTGAGGTCTCCAATTTACACGACACACAACTGCACATACCTCACATTCACGTAGGATTAGAGAATTGTGCAACTTAAAATCTGCATCAGCGATGAATGGAATGATTTCTCTTTGACAACAGACATACACAGATGAGGCCCGGATAAATTGGTGCCATGAGGTTTTTTTGGGGAGGGGGGATTTGGGGATCAATGTCATATGCTTGACCGTATATCTTTCCTCTCGTCAGAACAGTTTCCTGGCACTAATTCCTATAACTCCGATTGAATATATTTATCAAATTGCCAATTAAAGTTCTCCTGCACCCATACAAATAGAAATAGATACACATTCGCAGGAAATATGGGATATTTGTTGATTTTTGTGCAATGTACCAGCATGCAATGTCCGCACGCCGTATCGAGTCCTGCATGCAGGGGTGCACGATAACGTTAATTGATAATCTGTTAAATATATCCCTTCAGTGAAAACTTCGTTGGATTGCGTTTTAGTGTCAATGGTCGTTTTGGCATTTACCTTCCTGCCAAAAGTGTGACTCGGTATAATTACCATCTGATTCGATGTCTTGTCTAATCCCCGTCATTAGTCATAGCCATGGCGATGTCTATGAATATTATTATCACACAAGCCCGAATGAGCCATAGCTAACTTATCATAGGGATCACGATGTCATTGTTGGATACCAATGCCATGTCTAATGAATGCATGCCAGAAACACATTATATCTGCTTAGCCATCTTAGAGATCAAAGGAATGCGCGCACTTTTTGCCATGCGACTATACGTTTCCAGTTTATCCATCCGCCATATGGCGTCATAATCAACTACACAACGTGTAGGATGACGTCATAATTTTTGACGTCATGAATAGCGTAGATAAGGTCGTTACGAACGTACTGAATGACGGACTAAACGTTGTTGTACGAAGTGTGTGTCTGTACTATTTAATAAACATGGGCAGCACCACCACTCAGTCAATTTAGTGTCAAAATATTCAACAGCTTACCCGTAATCGGTTTCCGGAAATTGCTAGTCAGGCAGCTCAGGGATCGATGGACCCAAACACAGGGGAAGTGTGGATGGAGCTCAACCATAGATGGGTGGGGTATAGATACAACTACATTCCTCTGTACCAACTGGATAGCAGGGGCGGAACGTAGATGTGTCAACTAACCTTATATAATTGCCCCATCGTCTATCGTTGTTAAGAGTTCATGATGAGAAAGTTTGCTTTGCATTTCCAGGAAGTAACCAGCGCTGTGGGATGTCGGGTAGATGATTGTTCCTAATAGGCAAACCGGAAAGACGCTAGTTCCGGCGGGATGATGAATGAAGGTAGTAGCATTGGATTGGGAGACAGTAGGGTAGGATCAGCATGCTCCCAGTTCGCTGTATCTATTCACTGCTACAAACTGCATTATATATAGAGATAATTCTGTTCTAGATGACTAGCTGCAGACTACATTCTCCATGGCGTTTACCTCAAGATATGCTGAACATTTTGAAAACAGTTTGACAGAAAGTTGTTGGTGCCTAAGCCTTCTTGCATCTCTATGGCGGCGCGTTCCCGGTAGTTATTGCCAAAGGATCGTGCAGTGGATAACAAAAATACTATAGCATTGGATTTAAAAAAAGGAAATACTGATGGAATTTCTCGCCAAAATAATGTTATTGTTGAGAATTACTAGATTCATTTGGTCAGTTGTTATTTATGAATTTAGAGTATGACTCTGGAAAGTTGGACTCCAGCGATTAATTCCTTATAATTCGGTCGTAAATATCAGGTTTTCTGTCATTCCAGGGGTCGGGTTATGGCAACCGCTACAGGATGGCAGTATATACAGCATGTTAGTTATCAACATCTAGATCAACAAAGTATCAAATGTAGATTAACGGTTGAGATAATGGTTCTGATTGATTTCAAAGTAGTCAGCTATATTATGGAGAAAATCAAATTATAAGCTTTAAACCTTTATCGAAAATAGTTGAAAACAAAAGCGAAATAGAGGGTTCCAGTTTCTCACTCAATAATATGACGTCATAATTAACTACGTGACCTGTAGGCTGACCTCATAATTAATTACGTCATGAAATGCGTGTCTTAGTTCATTACGAACGTGTAATAGATGACGAACTAAGCGTTCGTGTACGAACCGTATGTTATTACTGTTTGATAAAGAGGTTGTTGAATATTTTGAAACTAATTTGCCTCTTTCGCTGTTGCTGCTACTACAGCACCCAGTGAACTTAGTTCAAAATATGTAACGGCTTGCCTGTATAGTTTTCTGGAAATTTATAGTTCATAGATCGATCGTTCACAGCGCATGCGAAATGTGGGTGTAGGTTAACAAGACATGTGCGGGGCATAGCTAACACTGGACTCCTCTATTACACTAAATATAGTTATGCCATATTGATATCTACATAATAGGCTGTGCATTAGAACAGCAATATGTATCCAGATATAGATGGAACGGCTGGTAGGAAGCCGCATGTGCTGTATAGTATGCTTTCCAGTTGATCGTGTTGGCATGTCACTTCTTAGGCCTGTTTTATTGGTCGAACTCATGTGTCGTACTAACTAAATTTAGATGAAAGTGACTAAGTCCTGGCTATCACTGGCACAGTTCAACATATCAATCAACTGTACTGGTATGACACAACTCTCAGCCGTGCTTTGGAGCTTTCGAGTCCATCTACCGTGTGAATCAACTGACGCGTGACTGTGGTTTATATGTCGCACTTTTCATGTGCCGTAATTGCAGAATAACATATCTCCGGTCAAGTTCTAACATCTGATTGATCAATGCTCCAAATCTCAACCCCCGTATTCATTCATTCATTCATTCATTCATTCATTCATTCATTCATTCATTCATTCATTCATTCATTCTTTCATTAATTCACCTACTCATTCATTCATCCATATTGCCATGCGTAAAGATATCTATCTACGGACGTCCGCCCACCACCACATATAAACTCGAATGCACGTGATCTTGAGCGAAAAGCAGATGGTCTAGCGTGAAATAACTGCCAGAGGCACGTCACACGACTGAAACCTCGTGGGCTGCCGTGCTGGTGGTAAACTGCTGGCCAGCTGCGCTGCCCTCCCACTTACACAGTACTACACTCATTACCAGACTGGTATCTTACTATCTAACTGTGTCTACCCATGCGAGCTCATTTATAGCTGGGCGCGATTCAACGAGACATGCCTGTGCTACAGAAGGCCATCTATAGTAAGCTCTCTGACGAGGGTATCGCTAATGACGACTACAGCCATGCACATGCTGTCTTGAGACGGTTCATCTGCCTGGCAATGGAATATTGTCACGACCTCTATATGCAGCCTGATACCATTCTACTTATGGATGTCTTTGCGAACTTTCATACAACGTGCCTCCAACAGTACGATCTGGATCCGCACCCAATACTAGTCCAGGACTGAGCTGGGGTGCAATGATCATGAAGACCAGTGCATGATTGGAACCGCTCACTGAAAACGGCATACATCTCTTCATGTAGAAAGCACCCAGGGACAGTGTGTTAGCTGGTTTGTAACGGCTATGCTCAGGCCAACAGCACCTACGCCCATGGATATGAACCACAACGGGTGACAAGCCAAACCATGTATCTGGTTGCCAACATTCTCTTATCCATGGGCTATGAGCTAATATCTACGAGTATGGATCGTCCCATCAATGACGATAGGGGATCTATTTTAGAGGTTGACCTCGAGTAACCACAAGAGATCTATGATTAGCACAATGTATACGCAGTGTACCCGGTGAATGTGAAGGAAGAGTGGCTCTCGTTGTATGAATGCGCCCCAGCTCTACGTCAGTCTACAAGTATAATTTCCCGAGGAAAAAAGCAGGGACCAAGTGAGAGATAAAGAATGCTATGTGCTGCACTAATGCAACTTCAATCTATACTAGAGTCTACAAGGTAGGCTCCAGTAGGAGAACAGAATACTGCGCTTCAATCAGTAACCCTGGATGGAGCCTTAATCTGGCTTAACATGGACCTCTGGCAACATGCTACTAGTGACACCGAACACGACCTCTACAAGCCGATGAACAACACCATAGTTGGTAAAATGATTGAGAACCTGCTCAGTTGGGTGGATATCAAGCCGTTTCATGTATCGGAGGTGTACATGTAGAGGTGCAGATATATTATATTCAAGGACATCGGATGGAAAGCTGCCCTCCTTACCTAGTGGGTTTCGCAGCCCAACAACAGAGGAGTGCGGCATAGCCTCAGCTGGATGGCCACCAATTTCATGAGAAACATTTGCATTACACGTCACATCTACAACATGAATACCTCGCATTCAGGCTCTGCTCCTACGGCTATTGCCATCTCGACTTGTCATACCCTGGGCATATTGATATGGGAAGAGCATCGTCTGCCAGTGTTCAGTACCATCACACAGTGATAGCCTGAGCATAGTGATAACACCAGCCCACCTCGTCTTATCAGCACACCATGTGTTTGCATGAGGGCTACAGTTTCACCTCTGAACTCCTTGCCTTCACCCATTTGCAGATGTTCTGGTCGCTGAAGGGGTTTACGAATTATCATAGACACTCTGGATCCTGGCTTCCATTTGGCCCGCGGGTTTTTTCGTAAACGGTGCTGCGGTCTTGTACTTGCTGGCCACATTGATGATGAATGCAGTGTATTTGTCGGTCCAGCTTCCTGCTCAATCATGGGGAAAGAACTTTCCAGATACTACCTTGGTGCCTTTTAGAACGTTGGACCACTCTTAAATGAAAGGAGCAGGGAACTAAGAATTGCTCTTGAATGAGAGATTTAGATAATACCCAATTGTTTTAGCACAAAATTACCTGGTTATCCAACTAACAGACTATATTCGCAAATATAACAGAATAAATGCATTATGGATTCTAATATATAACCAAATTAGCAACATTCAGTCGTTTACGCTCATTAGGCAAGTAATGTACAAATGGCACAACCTACAGAAGGTCTACATTTTCATTGATTTATCACATGAGATTAAATACAGATTACGGTCTTATCCTTATCTCTTGTTTTGTCAACTTAACGCTATAATGTTCAATGTCAGGCTGAAAACAGAATTTGCAGTGGTATCGATCTATGTTCATTTAACAGGCATAGATACTTTTTCCAAATTTACCACTAGAATGGCTGACGCTATGATAGCTCTTCTCTTGGTCTGCAAATGGACACCGACCAGGCTTAAATTTGTGTTGACCATTAATGCTTTCACGACGAAGTCGGCCAAAACCGGCCTCTGTAGTGGTCTTGAGGAATGTCTATTTACATGCCAAGAGAAGACTATTTTTGAAAATTTACTACTGGAATGATTGGCTCGATAACCGAGAGAGTAATTTCAGTGGTGAATTAAAATAATAGTCTTCTCTTGGCCTGCAAATGGACATTCAATAAGTGAATATTTACATTTTTTGAACAAATTAAGCATTAAAGGGTTAAGCCTTTGATGATCAAGCCAGCCCAAGCCGTTTACAAGACTACACAAAGCTATTTCTGTAAATTCTAGTGGCAAAATCCTTCTTCTCTTAGCATGCAAATGAACCTTCTTCTCCTCTTAGCATGCAACTGAACCTTAGTTAATTAGAAAAGAAAATAAGAAGAAAATAATATACCCAAAATGTGTAAATGCTGCCTATAGACAGATATAAACCAACTATCTAAACGCCAAAGCAGTTGCTAATACGGGCAACCGCGTGAGATGAATTATCATTTATCGTCACAGTTCTAGGAGCCGCGCAGTGCCATATAGTCTGGAAGCTATTTAGCCTACCAAATATCATATTACTTGTGCCATTTGTTTAAGATTCCTATTATCGTATTCCTATTTAACCCCAAACCTCCATCCAATAAACCGTCACCAGCTGTCTTGTATTGCTGATTTCCCGGAAGCATGCAGACCGGGTGGGCTTTATGCAAGATTGATGACTTGCAGGAAATTTGAATTCTAAAGTAGCTTTGTATTAATATTGGCATAAAGTAGCTAGATAGAACACTCTCTCATTGACTATGGTAAAGTTTGAATAGCATAGAATAGAATTGCTCCTCGGACCAATAATATTTTCCAGTCATCAACCACCTGCGTCCACAATGCACATGCGTAAACAAAATGTTTGTCATCTAGGCAACAGCGGCCTTAAACCCATTATAATTACCTTGAAATTGGGATTCTGGAATTTTAGAGCGTTCATTTAATCACTAAATTTGCTCAAATATTTTAAATAGTTACTTATTGACTATCAATGTACAGTCCAAGAGAAGACTATTTTTGAAAAATTACGACTGGAATGACTGGGTCGGTTATCGAGCCAGTCATTTCTGTGGTAAATTTTCAAAAACAGTCTTCTCTTCGCCTGCAAATGGACATTCCCTAAGACCACACTTGAGGCCAGTTTTGGCCAGCTTCGTCTGGAAAGCGTATATAAATTGATCCCAACATGTGCAAAAAGGTTTGCAGGGATTAGCTAGAAATGGGCGGAGCATATCTAGACATGGATCACTCTATTGCATGCAACTATTCTGCATCTCTTGCATGGCATTGGCAAGGAACCAAGCTGCTACAATAATACCATAGATCAGAATGAAATGTGTCTTAAAAGTGTCATCACATTTCCAATTATACTGATGGTTTCGTCTCTCGAATGCTCATGTCACGGTAAGATCTCTGTAACCGCGACCTAGCCGTCTTGTTGAATCGTCGAGGATTTCCTCGTAATCCGTATTATAGTCGGTTATTTCCTCATGGCATTAATGATTCAGGACACCCAATCGCTTTCCGAGATGTGACGCACATACTGCCAACCAACTTTTAGCATGGTGATATGTCTATCGCCCAAGAGAATTACCCAAACAAAACTCACAGGAGTGTATGATGGGATGTGTCCAAACCAGCTATCAACTTTACCATACGAATATATTATTTAATAGTAGGTGAGTAAATTATCTGTTACCCAGCCTACCAGAAACGCGATTGTTTTTATTGATTGCCACCTGCTACGCTGATGGAAAGAACTGTTGGAATTTTCTAATTTACAAGTATCACCAATGAATTGGAATACATTCCCGCAGGAAATCCTGGGTATACACCAGCCGATAATCTCCTACCAGACCCAACTGTCCGCTGTCTGCTGTAGTCGGGTAGACGCGCGCGCAGCAATGGGTTCTTCCAACTGAGGGTGTCATAAACCAACGGATCATGTAGTTGACAGTAATGTCTGGCCATTGTGACCAAACTATGAACGACGCGCCTCCTGGCGAGAAAAGTGCGAACCGTGTTGAGCTAAGGGGGCACAATTCCAATTAATTCCCGTTGATTGCTAGTATAAGATCTAATCTCAACAATAACAACGACGAAGACCAGGATGACGACGACGACGACGACGACGACGAAAACAATATCATGCCAGACTGGAGCAATACAACGTTTGAAAAGAAAGTTGTTGAAACGTGGCGTCATCATTCCCAGTTGTATGACATTACGCACACGAAAGCCACTTGAGGCGAGGGAAAACAGAGCTGCGTCACGTAAAATTGTCAAGGCATTCAAATAAAGAAGGTATACTTCATATACACGCACCGTCTTGAAATACTAATTGCTGTCACGTGAAGAAATGTGAATTCTTCATTAGCCGTAAGAACGCCGATGATTTAACTTACAAGCCCTATGTCTGTGGACACCATGCATATCAGGACAGCACAGTCAATTGGGGGCAGGTAGGTCATACAGCACCCTATCATCCCTGACCTCGCCGACTCCCGATTCATTTTTTAATCGGCGCTCATCGCCCTAGTAGCGCCAAAGTTCAGTCGGTGTAACGCCATACACCACCAGATTCATACCAACTTGTTGGCGAATTACTTATCAGGCAGACTAGAATCGGGTGATCTATGCCCACGATTGCAGTGCTTAAAGAACTAAATAACATAAAACCTGCGCTAATAATGCGTGCGTTCGGCTTGACAACGAGCGTACACTGATGAGCTAGGCCGAAATAAGTAGCGTGTTGTTTCTTACATGATTCCCAATCTCACTTGAGGGTTGAATCGTTTGACCGTGTTTTCTTACAGAGTCTACATTTGATTGTTCATAGCACTTCTCATATTTGCAACAAAATGAAATCAAGTTGCAAACTATGAATACAAAGGGAAACATATACATTCATGTACCATGTTATAACAACAAGTCCCCATTCGCCTCTGCTCAGTCACTATCGAACGCATCTTAAAATTGTGTTTCTCCAATGTAAGATTTTAAAAAGGTAGATGATCGACTTGTTTATGCTAACCGAAGCCGTGTCCATTCCTCAACTCATGGCAGATGTAGGTTCCCTCATATTAGCAAAGTGTAGCCGAATCACTCATCCTAAAGTGGTTCTGTCTGGGCTTACGTCTGCGCATCCGGTGTGTAACAATTCCTGCAAATTCCACAATTTATGAATAGTTTTCCAGACCCACATCTTTAATAAGCATTTTGAACTATCTCAAGAAGGTTACTACAACACCATCAACTACTACTACTACTACTACTACTACTACTACTACTACTACTACTACTACTACTACTACTACTACTACTACTACTACTACTACTACTAGGATGAGGACGACGACGACTACGTCGAAGACGACCACGACCACGACGATGACGACGCTACTGTTGCTGCGGTAGCTTATGCTGCCTCTGTTGCTGCTTTAGCTTATGGCGATGATAATGCTGATGATGGTGATGATGATGATGATGATGATGATGATGATGATGATGATGATGATAATGATAGCTCTTGTAATGGTGGTGATAATGATGTCGAGACTGATGAAGATCTGTTCTGTGGTGGCGGTGCCGATGACGTTAGTTGTTGTGATGGTGCTTGTTGTTTTTGTGGTTGGTAGTGGTGGTGTGGTGATGGTCGTGGTGGTAGTCGTGGTGGTGGTGGTGGTGGTGGCGATGGTGCTGGCTGTGGTGGTGGGATGGTGGTTGTGGTGGTTGTGGTGGTAAAGTGCGGATTGTGGTGGTGGTGGTGGTGGCGCTGGTGACGCTGGACGTGTTGTTGTTGGTGGTGGTGGTGGCCATGGCGGCGCCGGTTGTGTTGGTGGTGGAGGTGGTGGCACCGGTGTTGGTGGGTGTATTGATAAGATGGCTTGAGCACAAGCCGTGTTGGTTATGCTAGGATTTCCCGGTAATCCTCTTGAGAGGATGTTATCGTTCAGCGCCATTATAGATTCCAGACACTTACTCCATTTTTTAGCTAGACTTGGCAAATGCCCTTCCCTTCCACGGCAATGTACATGCTGTCTCTGCCGCTTCAGCTGTCAACTCTAAGCCTACGCTGAATGAGAAGGGAAGCGAAGGAGCCCAGCTTCAGTGTATGGCATTGGGTTAGTGGTGGTGGATAGCTCGCGTTTTCACTATGCCTCCAAGAAGTGCGATTATTGATTTGCGCCCAAGGGCATAATATAAAGGGCAATTAGACGTCTCCAATTTACAAGACACACAGTTACACGTACCTCGCATCCACGTGGGATTAGAGAATTGTGCAACTTAGCTGCATCAATGATGAATGGGATGTTTATCCTTTGGCATCATACATAGACACATAAGACCTGGATACATTTGTGCCATGATTTTTTTAAGTTGGGGTATTAATGGCATATGTTTCGCGATATATCTTTCCTCTTCTTCTTCTTTTTCTTCTTTTCGTTCGCTGATCATACCGCCAGTCCTAAAGTGACTATCGACATGATCATAAGCGTTAAGTGCGTGGATCCATGGTGTATCATAGTGCGCCGTACGGCCTGGAACCACCATCTTCAGCGCTCGAGGTTTCTGTCAGGGTTACCTAACCCTTACCTCCTTTAGTCGCCTCTTACGCCACGCAAAGGATACGGAAGGTGTATTCTAAGCCCCACCTACAGAAGGGTTTTCTGGCATGAATTCCCCATAACACTGATGAAATATATTTACCAAATTGCCAGTTAAAGTTTTTCGGCACCCACAAATAGAGACATAGATATTCATTCGCAGGAAATATGTGAAATTTGTTGTTTTCTGTGCAATGTATCCAGCATGCAATGTCTCCATGCAATATCTAGTTATATTTTTATGGGTTCACAATAACATTCTTGGCAATCTGCTAACTATATTCCATCAGTGAACACGTTCTTGGATGCCGTTTTAATGGCAATGGTCGATTTGGCATTTACCTTTCCTGCCAAAATTGTGAAGTTCGTGACTCGGTATAATTACCATCTGCTTTGATGTCTTCGTCATTGGTCAGAACCGTGATGATATATATGCATATGATTTTTTATCTCATCATATCAACGCCCAAGGCTGAATGGGTCATAGCTAACTTATAATAGGGGTCACGATTTCATTGGTGGATACAATGCCATCTCTAATAAATGTGTGCCAAAAATACTTCGCATCTGATTGACAGTCCTACAGATCAAAGATAATGTTAACACTCTTTGCTATGATAATAGACCTTTTCAGTTTATCAATCCATCATATGACGTCATAATCAACTATTTAACGTGTAAGGTGGCGTCATAAACAATGACCTTACGAATGCCGTATACGTGCCTCACTAACGCTTACTTGAAGTCGGGCTAAGCGTTGTTCTACGAATTGGATGTCTTTAATATTTAATTTATTTGACTGGGAGGTATAGGCAGCAGCAGCACCAAGTAAAATTAGTTTCAAAATATTCAACAGCTTACATGTACACGTTTTCGGGAAATTGATAGTCAGCCAGTTCACGGGATCGATCAATCCCAACACGAGCGAAGTGAGGGTGAAACTTAGCTAGAGATGGGCGGGGAATAGCTAAAATGGATTCCTCCATTCCAACCGGAATCTTAGATAATTGATCCATCATCTATCGTTGTTAAAGTTTCATGATGAGAAAGTTTGCTTCGCGTTCTTAGGGAACCAACGAGCGCTTTGAGATGCCGGGTAGATAATTGTTTCTAATGGGCAAACCGGAAAGACGTCAGTTCCGGTGGGATGATGAATGTGGCGGTAGAACAGGCTTGGGAGAAATAGGGTAAGACCAGCATGCTCCCGTTTGTTTTGTATCTACCCACTGCAGACTACGTTCTCCGTGTGGTTCAGCTCTGAATATGCTGGATATTTTGAAAATAATTGGACAGAGTTGTAGGTGGTTACACCACCAACAACCTTCAGCAAAATTATTTTCAACATATTCAGCAAGTTCGAGTTACTGGCCATTGCAGTTATTGTCTCGTGGCTTGCAGCACTCAGCCAGATAATCTTCTGTGCATTTCGTTTGAAAACAACCAGTATATAGACCATAAATCTGTGATCGATTGTTATTAAGCAAGGCGCTTATTTTTTTGAAATTGATTTAACTTAAATTCCTTTGCGATAAAATAGCAAACATTGCTTCTACTTTTGTTTCTTATACAGAATGGAAAGAGTTAACAGAGAATTTCCCATCACGCACAGCAGATGCAATCGAGAGGGGTTTCTGTAATGCATGTTATTAAGAGTCACTTGCTCTGCAGGTCTTCTTGCATCTCCATGGCGATGCGTTAACAATTACAAAAAAATCCAGCGGTTGATAACAACAGTCTGAAGATACACTAGTAGTGGACTTTTAAAAAAGGAAATATTGATGGAGTTTCTCAACGAGTACAGGTTTCTTGAAATTAATGTTATTATTGAGAATTACTGGATTCATTTCATAATTTGTTATTTATGGATTCTGCCCCTGGGTATCTGGACTCCTGCTATTAAGCCATTATAATTCAGTCGTAAATATCAAGTGTTTTGTCATTCCAGAGGCCTGGTTATGGCGACCTTTACAGGACTGCAATATATAAACTATTTTAATTATCGCCATTTGGCTCAACAAACTATCAAATGTAGATTAAAGGTTGAGATAATGGTTCTGATTGATCTCAAAGTAGTCAGCCAGATCATGTAGAAAATCAACCTATACGCTTCAAAACTCTATCGAAAAGAGTTGAAAAGAATGCGAAAAGGAGGATTCTAGTTTCTCAGTCAATCACGTGACGTCATAATCAATTACGTCATGAATGATGTAGCTAAGTTCGTCACGAACCCATAATTGATGACGGACTAAGCGTTGTTGTACGAATTGTATGACGTTACTATTTAATACAAGAGGCTGCTGAACATTTTGAAACTGATGCGACTGGGTGCTGTCCCTGCAATTTGCAGCAACATCATCCAGCCAAATTAGTTTCAAAATATTCATCAGCTTACTTGTATAGTTTCTGCAAATTGACATTCAGGGAGTTCAAGGATCGAACGATCCCAACACAGGCGAAGCGGATGTGAAGCTTAGCTAGAGATGGGCGTGGTATAGATGAACAGGACTCCTCCATGACACTAAATCTAGTTATGTCATTGCGATATCTACACAATACACTGCGCGTTCCATTATTAATACTTTTCAGACATAGACGGAACGGCTGATAAGAGGCCGCCTGCGCCGTTACATGCATAACGTGCTTTCGAGTTGATCTTGTCTCTGTTGCTCTTCTCATAATCCGTATAACAAGATACGATATGTCAGCCCGGACCACACCAATAGCCGTGTTGACTCGCCGTGGATTTCCTGGTAATCCTCTAGCAAGTCAGTTTTCCTCGAGCGGCGTTATAGGTTTTCGACGCCTAATCCATTTTGGCGACAGACGCTGCAAATTAATGGCCTATCCACGCAAAAGGGAGAGGGTGGATTGGATCGGGGATTTGTAAACCCGTCAACATCGCTGTGTTGCATATGCTTTGCGCCGGGTTGGTACTGATGTCTTTACTCTGCCTCCCAGAAATAAGATTACGCTTGTCGATGGCCTGGCCCATGAATACGATATAAAAATCGAACATTTAAATAAAACACGCACAGCCACATTCTTGCTGGGAATCTTCAATTATGCAACCGCAACCAATTAACAATCGGGCCACAGCCCAATTCCGCACTGCTTTTAAAGGATATTGTTTTGCAGAAATGGAGAATGCTATTTTTGAAATTTTATCACTGAAATAACTGGCTCGATAACCGACCACCTCATTCCACTGATACATGCTCATAAAGAGCATTCTTTTGGTCTGCAAATGGACATTTCTAACTAACATTTTCTTTAACAAATCTTAGGGATATAGGTTTTAATATGAACCAATGAGCAAATGAGAACGCTACTTGCCTTCACATTGATGTCTGATATGCACTGATGAACCAGGAAAAAATTAGTGTTCTGTCGCGTACTATTTTTAATATGACCCCAATATCAGATGATGGCCGATTTGTTGGTTCTATCTTTTCTCTTGTAAAGGAGACATCGCACAATATCCTTGTCAACAATCCCACACATAATTTCAATTATATTCTTTGGAGATTATTGACCTATAGAATTCGGTGAAATGATTACGACTTTACTTGTTCTGGAAAACGAATTCTCCAGCAAAATAGTACATTGGCAATTGCATCAATATAGCTAATATTTGATAGAATCGTGATGCTGACACAGTGTGCTGCATAAACCATTGGAGGAATATGAAATAAACGTAACCGTATTGGAGAGAGTGCACCGCCCTTAACCCTGATGTACATCACAAAACAGTGAAATGTAGAGTATCTGGCACATGTGACACCAAAGATGGTGACAGTCTGGAGAAGTCGATCATGGACGATCAATGAATCGTTGGATAGCTGGAATTAAGACTCTGACTGGAACACGTGTGCACGAGCTGAAAAATAGAATATACCATAGCAGATGGGAATCCGTTCTAGAAGGGATCACGATGGGACGGCGTACGCCTTGGAGGGTGTTAGGCAGGATTCAGACATAGCGTCCACCGCCCATATCGCGCAAATATAGAGGCAGGATTTTCTCGAAATTATGCGTTGGTGTACGATCTTCTTGGGAAAATGTGAGCTTAGTATTGTTTTAGCATTAACTGTAGACATAACTGTACTATGTCCAGGATATATTATAGCCATGAAATAACTCTGTACTATCCTTGGCGACATCATCTAGGCAGCAACAGCTCACAGTAAAGTTAGTTTCAAAATACTGAACAGAATAATGTTATATTTACCTTTCGTGTTAAAAGTGTAACCATCAAATCTCAAGACAGAACCATTCGTTAATCGATGTTTGTGATTGTTAAAAATTAAATAACACAATTAAGAGACAATATTTCAAACTTTAAGCTGTTGAAAGTGAAATAGTGATTGTAAGATATGGATACAATCAATATCGTCAAGATGGGAGTCATCCATTCTCACTAATCGCTAAACACATCGACTCGCTTAAGGAATAATCCAGGTTTTGCCTCATTAGTTTTTCCTGAACCCGTGTTAATTTCCGGGCAGTAAGCCGCCAGTGATGAGATTGGTGTGACCCAAAATGGTGTCTTTAATTCAATACTGAATCACGTGCCAATGAAGAAATGTTTGTGGAACATGCAATGCTGGTTCAACTACAATGAAGCATTACAGTTCATCAGTAAATCGCATGACGTCGTAACCAACTACGTGATGTGTGCGATGACGTCATAATCAATTACGTCATAAATGCCAACACTAAAAACGTATAATTGATGACGGACTAAGTGTTGGTGGGCGAATTGTATGTCTTTACTACTTACCATAGGTAGCTACAGTGCCAATTCACATGAGTTTCAAAATATGCAAAACCTTACCTGCATAGTTTTCTGGACATTGAGAGGCATGGAGTGTAGGGATTAATCGATCCCGACGCGCAAAAACCGTGGGCGGAGCTTAGTTAGAGCTGGCCGGTGGATAGATATCACATCCTGCTGGCCTTATAACATTTATTATTCACTATCCAGTTCCAGTGTCAATGGAGGGATCCTTTCTGCTGGCACTCAAGTATATGACGCCATAATCAACTATAGCACGTCATGGCTGACGCCACAACCAAATTGAAAACAGGAAAGCGTACGAAGTGTATGGATTTCAGTGAATTTAAAATTAAATATACATTCTGTAGAACACGTTGCAGCCCATTTGACTGAGAGCTGTTGTTGCCATAGGCAGCAAGAGCCCCAGTCAAGTTAGGTTCAAAATATTCCGCAATTGCCTTAAAATTTCGAAACTGGGATTTGAGGTATCAAAGTTTCAAATCGATTGCAGCACGCGTGCAAAGTGGGCCGAGCTTAGCTAGCAAGGGAGAATGAATACCAAGGGATGGATTAATGGATGCATCACTTTGGTCAGTTCTTGCTGCTACGTGACACCAGAAGTAACAACCGGAGAAACGTAGCCAGCGCTAGTTAGTGCTGAATATGTGACCGAGATGGTCACGAAAGCTATACTCACACAATTTCTACATCCCATAGAGGTAACGAATTTTACTTCTTATGAAGTATCCTGCGATAACGACAACTATTTTTCGAAATTAAAATATTTCTGCATTTGTTTTTGAAACATTTTAACGTATTTATAAGTTGCACTGTAGGTTAGATGCACATTCACACCAGAATGCGTGAACATAACATTGTTTAACCCTTTCACGACGAAGCTGACCAAAACCGGCCTATGCAGTGGCCTTGACGAATGTCGATCTGCAGGCAAAGAGAAATCTATTTTTTGAAAATCTACCGCTGGAATGATTGGCTCGTTAACCGAGCCAGTCATTCCAGTGGTAAATTTTCAAAACTAATCTTCTCCTGGCCTGAAAATGAGCGGTCAATAAGTACATATATAAATTTTGAACAAAGGGTTACATTGTACACTTTTAAACGCTTAATTTATTGTACTTCAATTTAACGAACTGAAATAAGTCTGAGCATATGATGATTTCATTCCACACATCTCATTATAACTCATGTCTCTAATTCAATGCCACTACTTAAAATGATTTTAATTTATGCACAATGAAATTAGTATATGTTACGGTTGATTTCGTTTCACTACATCTAGACCCACTAGACTAACGCTACTATGGTCGCACTTTCCTAGCATAACTGGTGTGTCCGATTCATTAATTCATCACACGATTCTCCACTATCACCACGTCCACCACAACCACCACCACCCTCTCTCACCCTCATACTATATGTTTATATAAGTTCAATAGATACATGTACTTGTAGTTATATTAGTTAGCGTAATACTTTTTTAGATTTTTTGCTGACATGTAATGATTCAGTAGGGAGAGCGCGGAAATAAATTGTTAAAACTTGTGCCCAATCCATGTTTAAATATGATGCAATAAAATATGTTTTAAAAAAGGCCCACAATTTAATCCTCTGAAATAATACTATTTTAGCAATCTTTGTTTCAAGCATTCATGTGTGAATACGCACCTTTAATAGATAACAAACGCGACCTGAAATGCATGCCTTTATGCCGTAATAGCTATGACAGCGTGTATAATCACCTAATTGTCTCATCACTAATCCATCTTCCCATTGTATCACAAGAACATATAGTACACGGTTGTACCAATTTAATGTTTTTTTGCAAAAATCCCTACCAAAAACACATGATCGGAGATGGGATAAAATAAAAATAATGCACAATTTTAAGCTAGTTTTAGGCTATTACCGTATTAATCTTTTCAGTATGTTAATTGGCAAGGTTGATTAAGAAAATCCAAAACATTTTCTCAGTGAATGTCCATTTTGCAGGCCAAAAGAAGATTTATCACTAGAATGGCGGGCTGGTTAACGAGCCAGCCATTCCAGTGGTATATTTTCAAAGATAGTCATCTCTTGACCAGCAAATGGACGTTTCGAATGAATTCGAGCGGCTTGACAATTAGCGGGTTAACAAAGCTATACGAACAAAATGGTTTACAAAACAATTCTAAGGAATTTCAAGTCATATGGCTTTGGCTGCGAAAAATTGACAGATGGAATGAATGTTAAAAATAATGCCTTAAAATAGCAGCATCATTTTTATATGCATGTACAAATGAAGCTATGGGGGGGCGGAGTTGAAAAACAAACCAAAAATTGGTATACCCTTACAGAGTAGTCACCAGACCAATAGCCTAGAAAACCGCGAGACACAGTGAAAGATGACTGCATCTATGAGAAGACACGTAGCGAATAACTAAGACAGATGATTTCCGGCAATATGGCGTATGGGTCAGTACCACAGTAGGCCTACGGACACTTCTGGAGTAGTGAAGCCATATCAGAATAGGCCAGGATCATTATATCATTATGTGTATAACGGAGTTAACCAAATGTTGATTTATTTAAGAAACAATTCAAATGGGCAGCCATAGTTGGCTTAGAAATTTTCTATATATTTAATATTTACCTAAAATCAACAAGCCCTGCTTCGTGTTTGCTGAGTATGCCGTATTAGGGATAGAAAGCGTTAAACGGGAAATTCCCATCACAGATGAGATGTATTCGGGAGTTTGAAAATGGAATTTCATGTCATCGTGACAGCCCCTCTCACATCCCCACCCTCCTTATTACGGGTCATTATAATGAGTGGCACAGCGCGTATGCTTCTATTTTTCTGTGGTGATGCGCAAACTATTAGCAAAACCCCTGCAGCGACTAGCAGCCGTCTGAAGATTCTCTCAAATCAGCCTTCTAAGATGGAAATACTGATGGAGTTTCTCATCTATTACATGTGTATTAGCAGGAAAGCGAGATTATCGTCACTATTGCTAATTAGTGGATTATCTTCTCCAGTGCTAAGATATGATTGTATACAATGGCCTCGGGCAGAAGGCAACATGTAATTAAGGAAGTATGGTCCAGTTGGAAATATTATGTTTTCTGTCATTCTGAAGGCGTGTTGAGGGTGAATCTTGTAGGACAGTACCGCGATGGTAAGCCTACTGGACCAGTATTTGACCAATACCGGGCCAAAACGGCCCGGTATTGGTCGAGTACTGGCCCAGGAACCTGCATTATACTGGTAGATTATAAAACCGTTATTTACCAACATGCGAAACAGACTACGAGTAGTAGTAGACACGTGGATAAATTGATCGTGATTGACACTAAACCGACCTCTAAGAACACAGAGACTGTTCAACCAACATTGGTATCACCTTTAGTAGTCATAGAGCTGGTTTAGGACAATTAAATTAAATAAATTCCACAATAGTCAAATAGGGTATTGCGATATCTAGATAACTAAATTCCATTATGTCCACGTATGTGCATGTGATAGCTAATGGTGGGGTTTGCAATGCAAGTGTGCATATGTCTATCTATGTGTCGGTGTCATAATGAGAGGCTGGGGACAATAATGTTACACAATGACCAAATAACTCTGGAAGTGAAACCTAATCACATATGATCACCATGGTACTTATTGTTTGATACTTTTGCGGGCTGATAAGGAAATGAACTTGTATACTCGTCATGATAATTAAATGGCGTCGTTTGGCAGGGTTCTGTCGGGAGGGTGGGGCGGATGGGAGTAGGTGTAAAATCTAACTAGTTTAATATTATCATATTACGAAGACTCGTCTATAATTGAACCGTCAAGTATATCACATCCATCATATGACGTCTTAACAACTTCATGAATGGCGTAGATATGTTCGTCATCAACGTTACTTGATGACGGACTGAGTGTTGTTGTACGAAATATATGCCTTTACTATTTAATAGCCAACAACAACACACATTTAGATTAGTCTAAAATATCCAACAGCGCACCAGTATAGTTTTCTTGAAACTGATAGTCAAGCAGTTCAGGGATCGATTGATATCAACAAGGCGGAGTGTGGGTGGAGCTTAGCCAGAGATTGGCGGGGCATAGCTAAAACTGGAAAGTTCCATTGTTTGCCAGACACTCATGTTCGACTATTCTAGTGAAGGTCACAATGCTCATTCATCAAGCAATGGCATTGCCAAGCTATGCTATTTTGCCACTAAAAATATGCTGAGATATGGCAGCTAGTATAAGCCATTAGGACAAGGGAGATAAATCACGAAAGATTATTTACGATTTAATAAATACTGTGTTGAATATTTTGAAACTAATTCTGCTTGGGCCTGGTGCTGCCTAAGGCAATAGCAGGCTCCAGTTAGATTAGTCGCAAAATGTGCTGTACGAAGTTGGCCAGTAAACCAAGTAGCTGAATCACTCATAAATATCCTTCACCTAAAAGCATTGCATCTACCAAAGGCCTTGCGCCAGGAGATAATTAGTAAATCACATTCCTGCACCATATGTCAACATTGACATATTTATCGTATTGCGCTCGCATTTGAAAGAGATTTTGTCGATTCCACTAATGAGTATATCATGTATGCCAATGCATCTCATTAATACGTCACCGCATTGGCACCAATGGCCACCAATGCATAAGCGAAATCGGTGTTAATAGAGTTTCTATTTCTATGCCCATAAATCATAGCGAGTCCAACCCATTCTATAGTTGTCTGGATTCGGAAAGTGCCATTTCTATCTATCTACCATGTTTCATATCAACAAACGTGCCACCACTAACTAGTGGGAAACCAAAAAAACAAGTTATAAATTTTAAACTGTGACAATGGACCTCTCCAGTTTATCTATCCATTATATGATCTGATAATCAACGACCAGACGTTTAGGGTGACGTCATACTCAATGACATCACGAATGGCGTAGCTAAGTTCGTCACGGACGCTTAATTTATAGCAGGATACGGTTTGTTGTATAAATTGTATGGCTTTACTATTTAATAAACATTATGTCGAATATTGTGACACTAATTTGACTGGGTGCCGTTGATGTCATAGGCAGCAACAAGTCAAATTAGTGGTTCAAAATATTCAACGGCTTACCTGTAAACTTTTGTAGAAATTGGAATTCGGAGAGTGCAGCGATCGATCACGTGTGTGGAGCATAGCTAGAGATGGGCGAATAGCTAAAACTGGAAAGATCCATACCACGTCATAAATACCCCTTTAAGTGCGACAACCGATTCACGACATTATCTATAACGGTCGCCTAATATACACACAATTAGCCGTAATGACTTCATTGTTTGAGGAATAAAGCATTGCCTTTATGGAATCTAAAAGCTGAGGGACATCCTTTGTATTGACGTTGTTCCATGGAGAAGAGAAGCGAATTACGGAGCCAGCTTACTACCGAGCGAGGTGAATTATAACCGATGGCGTGAAAATAGGCGATGTCGATGTCAATCGACCTTTCCAGTTTTAGCTATGCCATGCCCATCTCTAGTTAAGCTCTACCCACACCTCGTTCGTTTTGGGGTCGATCGATCACTTAACTCAATGACTATCAATTTCCAGAAAACGTATACAGGTAAGCTGTTGACTATTTTGAAACTAATTTGACTGGGATCAATCGATCCCTGAACTACCTGATCTATCAATTTCCAGAAAAAAAGTATACTGGTAAGCTGTCGAATAGCATGGCAGAAACAGCGCCCAATCAAACTAGTTTTAAAATATTCCACATAATGTGTATTAAATAGTAAAGACATACAATTCTTACAGCGTGTCGGACTAGTACGCGTTTAAGACAGACTAAATCGAGTCATTCATGCAGTAATTGATTATGACGTCATCATACACACCACGTAGTTGAGTATGACGTCATATGATGGATGGATAAACTGGAAAGGTCCATTGCGTCTATCATGAGTAGATCTGTCATTAGTGTCATGTCGCATAGAATTAAATACAACCCCCTTCAGTTTTCCTGTTCACGGTTTTATATCTGAAATAGTGTTGATAGAAGATGTCGCTGTCAATGACAGCTACATATGTCATCAATAATATCGTTAAAATCAGTTATTGACCAAGAATTGGACAATGGAATGTTTCCAATTTATCCATCCATCATTTGGCGTCGTAATCTACTACGTGACATGTAGGATGGCGTCATTGTCGATAACGCCATGAATGGCGCAGATAAGCTCGTCCCGAAAAATAATTGGTGACGGACTCCACGTTTTTGTAGGAAGTGTAGGTCTTTATTGTTCAATAAAAAAATTATGTTGGATATTTTGAAACTAATTTGAGTGGGCAGCAACAGCATCTGCTCAAATTAGTGTCCAAATAGTCAACAGGTTGCCTGTATAGTTTTTAGGAAATTGATCGATCGATCCCAATACGAGCGAGGCATGGGTGGGGCTTAGCTAGAGATGGGCGTGACATAGGTAAAACTGGGCAGGTCACTTGCGTTATGGTATAAACAATGAAATCATGAGAGGATGTCCTGGGTCTATATATGTATATATTCATCACTTACACCACCGACAACCATAGATGCATATGTAGGCATTCTATTTTAATATTATTCTAATAGCGATCGCCAAATTTCGGTCGCAAAAGGAGCATAGTATCGCAACAGATATTTGCCAGAAAGTATGTATTGGATGATTCTTGTTTATCGATCAATCATATGACGCCATAATCAACTAAGTGACGTGCAGGATGACGTCATAGTCAAGTTCCCTACGAACGTTTAATTGATGACGGACTAAGCAGGGTTGTACGAATTGTATGCTTTTTCTAGTTAATAAACATGCTGTTGAATATTTTGAAATTAATTTGACTGGGTGTCCACCGTCAAATTAGTTTCAGAATAGTCAACAGCTTACCTGTATAGCTTTCTGGAAATGTACAGTTAGGGATGTCAGAGATCCATCGACCCCAACACGGGCGTAGTGTGCGCGGGGATTAACTACTGGGCGGGGCATAGATAAAGCTGGATTCATTCAGTCCGTGTTGTGCGTACGTGTCAATAATATTGCATTACATGCCAAGTTCCCAATGTTAATATGGAATCCATCAGCCAAGATGTTTTTGAACGTATACCATTATTTATGATGCATGTTTATCGGGACAGATTAGGTTATATCAGGCTCATGGATATGAAAGCAATCAAAACTTCTTTACGAACATATCGATCTTATGTCTGAAGTTGATGATAACGTGGCGGATATATTAGAAAGATGTGTGTGTGTGTGAGGGGGGGGGGGGGGTGAGGGAGAGAGAGGGAGGGAGAGAGATAGAGAGAGGGAGGGCGAGAGAGAGGAAGGGATGGATGGATGGATGGATGGATGGATGGATGGATGGAGGGAGGGAAGGAGGGAGGGAGGGAGGGAGGGAGGGATATATATATATATATATATATATATATATATATATATATATATATATATGGGGGGGGGGGGGAGAGGGGGGAGAGGGAGAGAGGAGAGGGAGGGTGGGAGAGAGGGGTGGAGAAAAGAGAGAGGGAGATAGAAGGGATGGAAGGAGGGGAGAGAGAGAGAGTGGGGAGGGAGTGAGGGAGCGAAAGAGAGAGGGGGAGGGAGGGTGGGAGATAGAAGGGATGGAAGGGGGGGGGGGGAAGAGAGAGAGAGAGAGAGAGAGTGAGAGAGACAGTGAGAGGCTAGAGCTGGTGTTGCGCGGGATACCTAACGTTACGTTGTATACACAGTATTCCCAAAGTTGTACATTTTAAACAGTAAATAGTCCGGAACGAGTTTCAGGATGCACTTCAAATTATTAGTTGCGATACGCAAATACCCAAGCAAATAATGCTACGCTGGGCTATCATGCGGGCCAATGTATCTGGGCCAATTCATTGTCCCAATATAGATTTGCTCTTTGGGCTTAAGTTAGCCCAACATATCATGTAGTTTTCCCCGTGTACATTCAACGTTTGTCCAACGCAATTGGCGTATTATCACTCAAGCAACCAATCACCAAACGTAAAGCGAACGCTGGAGAAACTACAAATGTACGTTGGGCAAACGAAGAAAGATATGCAGGATGGCTGGTTATCAGTGAACCATAGACGATCGCATTCACTTCTCGCCTCAACCATTGCTAGGCTAACTTCTCCAGTGTTTACGCCGTACCTATTCATAGGCAAGGAATGTAGGAGATCGGCCATGTTTTCTAAAGCCGGCGAGATACTCATCCACTCAGACGTGAACCAGCTTCTCAGGTTATGTAGACCTGATTGTTAACCACTACATCAAGTCAACTCTCCCGTGAGCGGTTGGACCGGATCCATGCATTTTATACTGTTCACAATCTAGAACACACATTCCCAATCGTTCACATTAAATTATTTTCTATATTAAATTTGAGTGGAATCAGATCACTAGTTTTATTTAGATAGGTATATATCTCCGAAAAAAACGGACATACATGCAGACCCGCATAGCATACGCTATTCCTCTTACGGGGCGCGAGTAAACTAAACAAAATAAATACATCGAATAAATTGAACAGAAATCACCACAAACAAACGAATGAACGAACGAACTAATAAGAAAGAAACAAATATCGACACATCTTCACTGCAGCGTCCGGTAATCGATTCCTAACGCTTGGCATAGATCTCTGGTTTCGAAATCGAGCCAGACAGGAACACGGATACGCACCAAATGTATCTATATCAAGTAGCGTCTAGACACGTGTTGCACTTAGGTGAGACATTAGTATTACATAATCGATTATTGTAAATAACGTTGTATAGAATAATACGACGTATGCCCCTTTCGGGGAAAACCTCGGTTTGCTTGTTCATTGTGTAAGCAAGTTTCTGTTGAGTATATCCGAGACACCATATTATTAATCAGAGATTGCAGATGCTCGTTCTCAGCGGTTGGTATCGCGTTATAAAAATAATTAAGATTTTCCGGATTTTTTTGATAATTTCGCGAATTTTCCGATCACGATTTAAGTTGTGGAATTCTCATTCCACACCCAACCCCACCGCAACACATACACACCACATGAACTGACGCAAACTTTCATGTGTTAAAAGTTTCAGATACATGCACTGATCCATTATTTAAATACGATTACGATTCATGTTATTTTAGTCCGGATCACGGCGGAAGTCCGGAAAGCCTCTTTCACGGTATTAGACATTGTAGAATTACAATTTGAGATTCTATAAGTGCAAGGTAAAAGGCACTAACAATTTCTTGCAAATTGCTTTAAAAGGCTTTTATAGCTTCCAGTTGTAGGCCTAATCTACAAACTTGATGCCCGTTATGTAATAGTCTATTGAAGTGCTAGCCAAGCTCCACCTACACCTCGCTTCTGTTGGGATCGATCGATCCATGAACTCCCTGACTACCAATATCCAGAGACCTATTCAGGCAACAGCACCCAGCCAAATTAGTTTCAAAATATTCAACAGCATGTTTATTAAATAGTAAAGACATACAATTCGTACAACGCTACTTGGTCCGTCTTCAATTAAGCGTTCGTGATGCACTTATCCACGTCATTCATGACGCCATTGATAATAGCGTACTCTACACGTCGCGTAGTTGATTGTGACGTCGTATGATGGAAGGATGAACTAGAAAGCATCATTTGACCTATGGGGAGGGGTGTACGTGATTGATATTATGGCCTCTAGCCGGCCCTGTGACAGATATAAGTGTGCAATGTTGATGTTAAATCGCTGTCACCAGGCAGGTTGAGCAACTGAGCAGACTATTACTACATCTATTGTATATATGCAGCGACTGTAGCTAAACTCCTTTGATCTCTTAACCCGTTACCACGCATAGCAGCCAACAATGGGCTCTGTGGTTGTCTTGAGGAATGTTCATTTGTAGGCCAAGAGAAACCAATTTTTTGAAAATTCACAACTGGAATAACTGAGCCGGTCATTCCAATGGTAAATCTTCAAAAATCGTATTCTCTTGATCTGCAAATTGACAAAATTGAAATTGTCTTAAAATTTAAGTCTTGGAGAATTAATTTCCAGAAACTATACAGGTAAGTTGTTGATTATTTTCAATCTAATTTGATAGAACGCTGTTGATGCAAGGAATTTTCATGTCAGCGAAACCCGCGACTCTGGCATCGATACAACGTTGCTAGTAAGTATTTTGACAATGAGATAGTATTATCCGGGTGCGAGGAATTGTTTGTGAATAGGGATTCCGAAGCATCCGGGACAGAGAATTACATAACCTACGCCATAAGAGCTTCAGTTTTGAATATCTGATAGTCGCGCCTAGTCACCACACCCAACCCCACCACCACACATACACACCACACCATATGAACCGTGCCACAAAAATGTCAATATCCACGCAGCCGCTGCTGCTGATGGCTAGACAAAGCTTGCCTGGCGCTAGGATTATGCGTACTGTTGTTGATATGACACATCGCTCACGGCCTGTAAGAAACTCGCTTGTATCAAATGTGTATGCGCGGAGATAACCCGAGGCGGATTCTCTACAAAACAGACACTTTTCAGCAACTGTTCAATAAATTCCTAAATTTCAGAGTAACGGTGACTATTCGTGTGGAAAGATAACCCCCGAAACCAGGAACACACATTACGCGCGCGTGGATAATCAAAACGAACTCTGAATCACTAGCCAAGATAGGGATAAGAGAGGAGAATACAGCTGTTGAATACGATTTGAGGAAGTATGACAAATAAACTCTTACAGTCCTGCTCACTCAGTCTTCGCTTTAGCTCTAGCATATGCGTAAATATCCCGTTTTCTTCCTCACTATTCCTTCTCGCCACCGCCTTTCTCTAAGCCACCTCACACACACGCACGAAAGCACGCACGCACGCGTCTAGCTATAAGCAGTATTCCCATGTCATCCCGCTCTACCTCCGTGTCTCCTTTCTAACATCGTCGTGTCGTG
>CM067360.1:106519633-106693956 GCA_034401795.1 Chaetoderma sp. LZ-2023a | reverse complement strand
CGCATGACACGTGTGTTTATCTGGATGAGGTGTCTGATTGATACGAGCTAAATTTGAAGACCCAATCAGCAGAATCTTCTTGTTCAGAGTAGGAAGGCGCCATTCATTCTTATTATCCACCATGAACCGAAACTTGTAGAAAAACCTATGCTCTTTGGGTGTATCCCTAGGCGTAGGTTTGGGCTTAGGTGTGGGCGTAAATTTAGGTTGTGGTGGCTTGGACTTCGGCGTCGACGATCTGGTCTTTTGACCAGGTCGCTCAGTAGCTGCTCTCTGTGGAAGGGGAGGAAACTCGACTGGGGACAGTGGCGAGACCGGAAGAGGGATCTGACTAGGATCCACATGAGCGGACACTGACGGTGACCATGCTGGCAGTGGAATCAGGAGCGGATCCACCACAGGAGACTGCATGGGGAACACTGGTGAGCTCTGGTTATTCACCCGCTTAACTACTGGGGGACTCTCAGTGGGTGACCTATTCCGTTTCCGATTTGATTGTGGGATGACTGGTACGGTCAAGGCTGACCTTGCAGTCGGTGTGCCTGGTAGGGCCACAGAGGGCCCTACAGTTGATGTTCCTGGTAAGGTCACAGGTGACCCTACAGGGGGTGTTGTACTATGGCAGGTTCTAAAATGTGGATCAAAAGGTCTGATGAAATCATAAAACTGATCAATTGATGAAGAATGAAACTTCCTGCCATAGTTATTTCGGGCCCAATTTATTGCTGTGGTCTTCGCTCTACCTAATTCTAAATTTGGTTTGGACTGAGCTTCGATGAGGAGGGACATAAGACGACCAAGCTGGAAATTATAGTGACTAATGTTAACCTGGAGTAAAGATATGGCCCATTTCAAATTTGCTGCTAAGATGTCCTTACGGACCTCGGCGTTTGGCATCGCTGGTTTACAGAAGAAATTCTGTCTCTCTAACTCTGACACTTTCCAGCTCAATCCAGGAGGCAAACTGCCCCTACGTACATGAGCATTCAAGATGCCAAGGTGGTGAAAACATTGTATAATCATGTAGTAACACTTGGTTAGTGCAGCCTGGGCAGATGGCGGGCGACTGTCGTTAGACCTCCTGTCATCCCGTCTTCTACTCTTGCTAACTCCAGCCATAATGTTACTAGTTAGATAATTCAATGTTTCTGCCACTAAAATCTACAAGAATACCAAAAAATTGAGGGGACCTAATGGAATCGTGAACCAAGGGAAGTCTATCGAATTACAAGCCTAGCAAAATCTACAAGCGCATCAAAAATCTATCGCTGAAAAAAGAAGGTTATGATTAAGCATGTTAATATTTAAATAATTCATATAAACTATCAAAGGATAATTGTGTATATTACCAATAATCCTATGCACCGTCGTGAAGTGGGCGACCGGTTTCGACAAGGTTTGTCAGCTTCAGGCCACAGAACAAATCTGCCTGTCCACCAAAAATCTGTCTATTTATTAGAATTGATGGCCTTAGATTAGTGTTCAATTGTACTTTGAAAATTTTAAATTCTATTCACATTAAAGATTTGGACTGCCACAGATGTTTAAAAAACGATTGTCTAAATCCATTGACGTTGATTGAGTTCTAAGGTTTCTGAGTGGGCTTCCAGTAATACTCTCATGAATGAGTGGCGGTTGATCAAAGAGATCAAGCCATGCATATTAACCCAGTGAGATCGATTCTGTTTGTTCAGAAGGTGTCCCTTTCTGAACGAGGTTCTAGTATCAGTCTGTTGATTGATCAAAGGGATCACACAACGGTCATTGATCATTTGAACAGTGAACTATATTTCAAAAGGTGTTGTTGGACTTTGTTTCCAAGTCTTTTGAAGTCGAATTTAGGAAAGAACATTTTTTAATTTCCAACAATTAGATAATTGTCTATAACATTTAGACTAATAGGAGTCAAGTGTATTTGAAAGATTTAATGAGCAATATGAATTTCGAGTTCCCTCCATCCATCCATCCACCCACCCACCCACCAACCCATCCACCCATCCACCCACCCATCCATCCACCCACCCATCCATCGACCCACCCATCCACCCAACCACCCATCAATCCATCCATCAATCCATCCATCAATCCACCCATCAATCCATCCATCAATCCATCCATCAATCCATCCAGTTAATGAAGGAAGGAGTGACAGAAGAAAGATAAAGGAAGAAAGGATGGATGAATTAAGGAAGGAAGAAAGGACGGATGAAGGAAGAACGGATGGATGAAGGAAGGAAGGAAGAAGGGGCGGATGAAGGAAGGAAGGAGGGAGGGAGGGATGGCGGGGGGAGTGAGGGTGGAACGGAGGGGTGAGGATCGAGGAATGAGGGAGGGAGGGAGGAAGGGAGGGAGGGAGGGAGGGATGGAGGGAGGGAGGGAGAGAATGAAGGAAGAATGGAGGAAGGAAGGAAGGAAGAATGGGGGGAGGGAGGAAGGGAGGGAGGGGTGGAGGGAGGGAGGGAGGGAGGGAGAGAATGAAGGAAGAATGGAGGAATGAAGGAAGGAAGAATGGAGGGAGGGAGGAAGGGAGGGAGGGAGGAGAAGGAATGGAGGGAGGAAAGAAGGAAATAATGAAGGAAGGATGAACGGATGGACGGAAGGGCGGGAATGAGGGAGGGAGGGAGGGAGGAAGGAAGGAGGGAGGGAATGAAGGAAGAATGGAGGAAGGGAGGAAGGAAGGAAGAATGGAGGTAGGGAGGGAGGGAGTGATGGTGGGACGGAGAGGGTGGGGATCGAGGAATGAGGGACGGAGGAAGGGAGGGAGGGAGGGAGGGAGGGAGGGAGGTAAGGAAGGAATGAAGGAAGAATGGATGAAGGAAGGAAGGAAGAATGGAGGGAGGGAGGGAGGAAGGGAGGGAGGGGGGAAAGGAAGGAAGGGAGGGAGGAAAGAATGAAGGAAGGACGAACGGATGGACGGAAGGGCGGGAATGAGGGAGGGAGGGAGGGAGGGAGGGAGGGAGGGAGGGAGGAAGGAAGGAAGAAAGAAAGGAGGGCGGGAGGGATGGAAGGAGAAATGGAGGGAGGGCGGGAGGGAGGGGGGAACGGAGGGCGGGAGGGAGGGAGGAAGAGGGCGAGGAAGGAAAGAAGGAAGGAGGCACGGATGTATTGACGGACGTGTGGGAATGAGGGAGGGAGGGATGGAGGGAGGGAGGGAGGGAGGGAGGGAGGGAGGGAGGGAGGGAGGGAGGGAGGGAGGGATGGATGGAGGGAAGGAAGGAAGGAAGGAAGGAAGGAAGGAAGGATTGAAGGAAGGAAGGATTGAAGGAAGGAAGGGAGGGAGGGAGGACGGATGGACGGACGGAATGGCGGGAGGGAAGGAGGGATGGGGGAGGGAGGGAGGATGGATGGAGGGAATGAAGGGAGGATGGAAGGAAGGAGATGATGAACGAATCAAAACTATTATTAAGAAGACAGACTAAATTGATGGAATGATGGTATGCCAGACAGATTTGCCACGACGGTATGGTGCAATAATTAGTGTGTTAGGAAGACAATAAAACAATAGAACTGGCACTCGCTAGTAGGTGGTTATATGATTAAACGCACTGGCTCAGGATCTCCCAAGGTTGGGAGATATTTTTTATTTATTTTATTGTCTGAGATTTGTTATGTTTGTTTGATAGAGGCGGTATGGCCTATAAAATATGAATAATATATATCATTCATTCTGAAGGTTTTTGAAGAGTTAATTTCGAATTAACCAAGATGTCACGTAGATTGGAGTTTTTCTTAAAGGCTATCACTGGACGCAAATTGAGAGGTTTTTTCATTTTATCCTGCAATTTATGATATTCATCTTTCAAAATTTCTGAAATTTCAACATTTTTTCGATTGTATGTTAAACTGAATGGAATAATTTCACGTTGATCAGCAAGACCAGGGTCCACGTTTATGCCACTCGGCCATTTTGTTTTCAGTTGCTTAATCCAAAATGATTCTCGAAGTTTTCTTTGTTTATCAGTTTCTTCGGCCGTAGCAGAAAGAGGCAGTTGCTCAATAGGCATAATTTCAAAGTGTCTATCGACAGAATGACCAGGAAGATTGAAATGTTGAGCTACGTTGGTGTCCTCGTCGTGTCTAATATCGCAAAGGTGTCTAGTTGCTCGCCATCTGAAAGGGCATTTTGTTTCACCGACATACTGCTTTTGGCATAATTTGCAAGATATTAAATAGATAACATTTTTAGAATCGCAATCTAAATTAGACTGAAGTTGGAATTTGCTTTTGTTCTGATAACTGACAAATGTTGTCTGATTAGGTAGATAGAGGTCTAATTTACACCTCTTCTTTCCACATTTCTGAGATTGTCCTACGCCTATAATCGGACGATTGTGACGAATTTTGGTAGGCTTTTGATCGGCAGCCTTATCAGTAATAGTTTCCAAATCATGTAAAGTTTCGGATTTTATTTTGCGCAAAAATCGTGTTGAATATCCCCTCGGTTTGAGGGCTTTAAATAAGGTGGAACACGCAGATTCAAAATTCTTTCTATCACTAGAATTTCGGTGAAACCGGATAATCTGTGATTTGATAATACCTTTAAAAGTATGAGGTGGATGGAAAGATTTCTTATGCAGTAGTTGATGGGAATCGGTGGGCTTAAAGAATACTTTGTAATCAAGAAGCCCACTCGTGTTATAATTTACACCTTTGTAGAGAGTAACGTCCAAAAAGTCTACGGACGACTGGTCAATGTTGGCTTTAAGTTTGATGTTAGGATCGTGATTGTTCAAAATAGTGAAAAATTCATCAAACTCTTCCCTCGAATGATTCCAGATCATAAAAATATCATCGAGGTAACGGCGGTAAAATAAGGGCTGCTTAGGACATTTGTTAAGCGCATCTTCTTCCCACTCAGCTACATAGATGTTGGCAAAACTAGGACTAAAACGTTTACCCATAGCGCATCCACAGATTTGTTGGTAGATTTCGCCAGCGAATTCGAAATCATTGCCCTTTAAACTCAGCTCCAGGAGAGCTAATATTTCGCTAGTGGGCCTATTGTTATCGGGATATTTATCAAATGCTCTGCGAACAGAAGACAAACCCCTTTCGATGTCAATGTTTGTGTACATAGCATCGATGTCGAGGGTTATCAAGAGTGAGTTTGGAGGAACAGAAATTTTGGAGACCTCGGATAGGAAATCCTCAGTGTTGTTCAAAAAGCTGAAATGTCTATTCGCAATTGGTTGTAGGTGGTAATCAATAATTTCACTAATTCGATAAGATTCAGAGCCGCAATCAGAGATAATAGGTCGACCCGGTGGTATCATAGGGTCGGACCATGACTCAATAGGTTTATGAATTTTTGGCAAAAGGTAAAACGTACGTGGATTTGAATCTCGTTTAGCAGTAAGGTATTTAAACTGCTTTTTCGTTATGGCCTTTTTGTCAGCCATTTCTTGAAGGATTCCATTAAATTTATCACAATTATTTTGCCAGAGTGGTTCGTCTAATTTGCGGTAGTGTTTCAGATTACTGAGTTGCCGATGTGCTTCACGAATATAATTATCCTTACGCATTAATACAGTAGCAGATCCCTTGTCAGCAGGCTTTATAACGATGTCATTGTTTTTACGCAAACCTGTTAAGGCTAAACGTTCTTGATATGACAAATTTTGATGATTTTTAGGAAATTCTAAATTTTCAACACGCTCCTTGATAGCTTTTATACTATCAAGGATCGCAGGGTCAACCAACTTCGAGTTAGGTGCCCAGCCAGTTTTTTCAACAAAAGGTAGAAAGTTGTTTTTCTTGGAATTTCGAAAAAAGTCTGCTAATTTTACACGGTGAGAAAATTCTTCAATTTCCCATAAGCCATTATCTAAAAGGGCATCTATGTCGACTTTGGGCCGTGGTGTTGGTACATATGTTAGACCAAGATTTAGCAACGATCTTTCTGCTTCAGACAATGTAGAACCAGTTAGGTTAATGATATTACCACCTAGGCCAATTTCTGGGTGGTTAGTACCCTGACCCGTAGTTAGTTTAAATTAAGGTGCGATAACCAACTATTATACATCCTATTTGCAGTGCACTCAGTCCAGTGGATGTTGTCCTCAACCACCTGAAATTCAGACACGGGGAGGCTGGGCAGGATAGGGACCTTGGCCCTTAAGGCCTCTACACGGCTGTTAACGAATTGTATGTTTCGTTTCTGGGTTGTAGTCAGGTGCTTCGAATAATTTAGTTTGGCAAAGTGAACTTTAGCCTTTGGAAATTTTGAACGCATGGTACTAAACAGATTCTCAATTCTTTGGGAGGTGTCATGCTGAAGTTCGTCCTTATCATTAATTCCGATGTTAAGGATGATACGCTGAGGTTGGAAGACCTCATTGTGTTTTCTAACCATATTCCTAATGTGGTTTATCTTAGCACCTGGATAGATTGCTACCTGCATATCTGGATGAGGTGTCTGATTGATACGAGCTAAATTTGAAGACCCAATCAGCAGAATCTTCTTGTTCAGAGTAGGAAGGCGCCATTCATTCTTATTATCCACCACGAACCGAAACTTGTAGAAAGACCTATGCTCTTTGGGTGTATCCCTAGGCGTAGGTTTGGGCTTAGGTGTGGGCGTAAATTTAGGTTGTGGTGGCTTGGACCTCGGCGTCGACGATCTGGTCTTTTGACCAGGTCGCTCAGTAGCTGCTCTCTGTGGAAGGGGAGGAAACTCGACTGGGGACAGTGGCGAGACCGGAAGAGGGATCTGACTAGGATCCACATGAGCGGACACTGACGGTGACCATGCTGGCAGTGGAATCAGGAGCGGATCCACCACAGGAGACTGCAGGGGGAACACTGGTGAGCTCTGGTTATTCACCCGCTTAACTACTGGGGGACTCTCAGTGGGTGACCTATTCCGTTTCCGATTTGATTGTGGGATGACTGGTACGGTCAAGGCTGACCTTGCAGTCGGTGTGCCTGGTAGGGCCACAGAGGGCCCTGCAGTTGATGTTCCTGGTAAGGTCACAGGTGACCCTACAGGGGGTGTTGTACTATGGCAGGTTCTAAAATGTGGATCAAAAGGTCTGATGAAATCATAAAACTGATCAATTGATGAAGAATGAAACTTCCTGCCATAGTTATTTCGGGCCCAATTTATTGCTGTGGTCTTCGCTCTACCTAATTCTAAATTTGGTTTGGACTGAGCTTCGATGAGGAGGGACATAAGACGACCAAGCTGGAAATTATAGTGACTAATGTTAACCTGGAGTAAAGATATGGCCCATTTCAAATTTGCTGCTAAGATGTCCTTACGGACCTCGGCGTTTGGCATCGCTGGTTTACAGAAGAAATTCTGTCTCTCTAACTCTGACACTTTCCAGCTCAATCCAGGAGGCAAACTGCCCCTACGTACATGAGCATTCAAGATGCCAAGGTGGTGAAAACATTGTATAATCATGTAGTAACACTTGGTTAGTGCAGCCTGGGCAGATGGCGGGCGACTGTCGTTAGACCTCCTGTCATCCCGTCTTCTACTCTTGCTAACTCCAGCCATAATGTTACTAGTTAGATAATTCAATGTTTCTGCCACTAAAATCTACAAGAATACCAAAAAATTGAGGGGACCTAATGGAATCGTGAACCAAGGGAAGTCTATCGAATTACAAGCCTAGCAAAATCTACAAGCGCATCAAAAATCTATCGCTGAAAAAAGAAGGTTATGATTAAGCATGTTAATATTTAAATAATTCATATAAACTATCAAAGGATAATTGTGTATATTACCAATAATCCTATGCACCGTCGTGAAGTGGGCGACCGGTTTCGACAAGGTTTGTCAGCTTCAGGCCACAGAACAAATCTGCCTGTCCACCAAAAATCTGTCTATTTATTAGAATTGATGGCCTTAGATTAGTGTTCAATTGTACTTTGAAAATTTTAAATTCTATTCACATTAAAGATTTGGACTGCCACAGATGTTTAAAAAACGATTGTCTAAATCCATTGACGTTGATTGAGTTCTAAGGTTTCTGAGTGGGCTTCCAGTAATACTCTCATGAATGAGTGGCGGTTGATCAAAGAGATCAAGCCATGCATATTAACCCAGTGAGATCGATTCTGTTTGTTCAGAAGGTGTCCCTTTCTGAACGAGGTTCTAGTATCAGTCTGTTGATTGATCAAAGGGATCACACAACGGTCATTGATCATTTGAACAGTGAACTATATTTCAAAAGGTGTTGTTGGACTTTGTTTCCAAGTCTTTTGAAGTCGAATTTAGGAAAGAACATTTTTTAATTTCCAACAATTAGATAATTGTCTATAACATTTAGACTAATAGGAGTCAAGTGTATTTGAAAGATTTAATGAGCAATATGAATTTCGAGTTCCCTCCATCCATCCATCCACCCACCCACCCACCCACCCACCCACCCACCCACCCACCAACCCATCCACCCATCCATCCATCCATCCACCCACCCATCAACCCACCCATCCATCGACCCACACATCTATCCATTTATCCACCCAACCATCCATCAATCCATCCATCAATCCATCCATCAATCCATCCATCAATCCATCCAGTTAATGAAGGAAGGAGTGACAGAAGAAAGATAAATAAAGAAAGGATGGATGAAGTAAGGAAGGAAGACGGGACGGATGAAGGAGGGAGGGAGAGGAGGGAGGGAGGAAGGAAGGAGGGAAGGAAGGAAGGAAGACTGGAGGGAGGGAGGGAGGGAGGGAGGGATGGCGGGAGGGAGTGAGGGTGGGACGGAGGGAGTGAGGGTCGGATGGAGGGGGCGAGGATCGAGGAAGGAGGGAGGGAGGGAGGGAAGGGGGAATGAGGGAATGAGGGCGGGAGGATGGAAGGAAGGAATGATGGAGGGAGGGAGGGAGGGAGGGCGGGACGGACGGACGGACGGGTATGATGGAGGGAGGGAGGAAGGGACGGAGGGAGGGATGAAGGAAGGAAGGGAGGGAGGGAGGGAGGAGGGACGGAAAGAGGGAGGGAGGACGGATGGACGGACGGAATGGCGGGAAGGAAGGAGGGAGGATGGATATGGTGGTGGTGGTTGTGTTGGTGTTGGTGTTGGTGGTGGTGGTGGTGGCGGTGGTGGTGGTGGTGGCGGTGGTGGTAGTGGCGCTGGTTGTGGTGGTGTTAGTCGTGGTGGTGATGGCGGTGGTGGTGGTGGTGATGGTGGTGGTGGTGGTGGTGGTTTTGTAGGTGATGGTAGTGGTGGTGGTGGTGGTAGTGGTGGTGGTTGTGTTGGTGGTGGTGAGGGTGGCGGTGGTGGTGGTCGTGGTGGTGGTGGTGCTTGTGTTGGTCGTGGTAGTGGTGGTGGTGGCTGCGGCGTGGTGGTGGTGTTGGTGGGGTGGTGGCGGCGGCGGTGGTGGTGGTGGTCTGCTGGTGGTGGTGCTGATGGTCGTCGTCATCGTCGTCGTCGTCATAACGATATATATATTCGTGGTCTGCGCGGCACTTATGCGAGAAGAACTATACATGTAAATGTGAGAGACCAATCCAGATATAGCTATGCCCCGCCCATCTCTCGCTAAGCTCCATCCACACTTCGCTCGTGTTGGGATCGACTCCTGAACGCAGTGACGATCAATTTCAAGAAAACTATACAGGTAATCAGTTGAATATTTTGAAACTATTTTCACTTGGTGCTGCTGCTGCTGCCTATGGCTGCAACAGCGCCAGGTCAAAGTTAGTTTCAAAATATTGCACAGAATGTTTATTAAATAGTAAATACATACACTTCGTACAACGTGTTGGACTTGTAAGCGTTTAAGACGGACTAAATCGAACCATTCATACTATAATTGATTAACGTCATGTGATGGATGGATAAACTAGAAATGTCCCTGCTAAGAATACGAGTCCATCTTCTTTTCTCTATAGGAAGAGAATTGGTGCGTAATCAATATTATATGCCTATCGAAAAGATCACTGATGTAGAGAGTTTCGTCTAAACCACTTCTACTATCCGCTGACTGTACCATTGTTCACCCGGGACAACCTAATTCACTGTTACTGTAGTGACACAAGCACAATTAATTTGATGATTGTTTTTCAAATGCTGCTCATCAAATTGTGAGTGATTTGTCAAAAGGGAGGGTTACTCCGTGATAACTACGTCATCATCTCGCACGTTTGCCAAGTTATCGGGTTGACACGCGTTGAAGCTAATACGCTCGCACCATGTCAATGGATATAACACTCCACCCATCAACTGTCTAGCTTTGTTTCTCAAGTATATGACGTCATAATCAATTACGTCCCATTTTAGCTAATATCACAATCAAAATAACGTAGCTCCCACACAAAATCGAGAAGTATGCCATAAAAGTGTACGAATTGTCTGTTTTTGATGAATTTACCATTTAATAAACATTCTGATGACTATTTTCAAACTAACTTAACAGGTTGCTGTTACTACCATAGCAACAACAACCTCCAGCCAAATTAGTTTCAAAATTATCAACAGCTAATTCGGATAATTACATGTGAAAATTAAATTATGTTTTATTCAGCGTTCGAAATAAAAATCGATTCAAATATGGGAACAAAGTGGGCGCAGCGTAGCTAGAAATAGGCGGTAATAGTGGGATGGTGGTGGTTGGGGTCGTGGTGGTGGTGGTGGTGGTGATGGTGAAGTTATTGGTGGTGGTGGTGGTGGTGGTGGTGGAGAAAAGGAGGAGGAAGAGGTGGTGGTGGTGGTGGTGGTGGCGATAGGTAGTAGTGGTGGTGCTGCCGGTGGTGACATTATCCAACACGTCACGTCGTTGATTATGAGGTAATATGATGTATGGATACACTGGAAAGGTCAATTCTAAGAATATGTGTCCATCTTCTTTTCTCTATAGGAAGAGACTTGGTGAGTAATCAATATTGTAAGCCTTCGAATAGATCACTGATGCCTGTAATTTCGTATAAACTACCTGTAATATCTGTGCTCTTCACCATTGTATCCACTGGACAGCCTAATTCTTCGTACTTTAGCGAGGCAATCATATATAATTTGATGATTGTATTTACAATTGTAAAGGACAGTTATATGCGTCTTCAACATTTTCTTTTCTCAATATATCAATTAGTGCATACCTACACACAATATATGGATGAGAAAGATTTCTCTTTCGCCCGCGAACCAGAAAGCGAGGCATAGGGTTATTAATTGAGGCGGCGGCGTCGGTGTCCCAGTTCGGACATTTGGTTAACGTTTTCAAATCAACTTACTTTTCAACAATGTTTCATCCAATTTTAATGAGACTTTATAGAAGTGTTTTGCACGATACAGGGATGCAATCTTTATGACAACGGATTTCATTTAGGGGAATTTTTATTTTTCTCACGGTTTTTGGATTTAGAATACTTTTCAAGTTTCTGAGGTTAAGCTTTTTAAATCGCCTTATTATTCAACTCGGGTTCATATTATTGTAGAAAACGCTACAGGTGCGTTCTATGCCAATAGGGATGTAGTCAGTATGATCACTATTTTGAATATGGGGAACTTTTCACTATTTTTTCCATGGTGTTTAAACGTTTTTCATGGTTTTCTTGTGCTTATGTTTTAACTATAGACCATTATTTTTCAACAATGGCTCACCGCATGTCAACATAATTTTACAGTGTTGTTATATAGGCCTACTATACAGCACGTGGTACCCATCCGCATCATTACTAATCTCACCTTGGGAAATCTATCCTGATTTCCCCCCAGTTTTTTAACTGTAGAAAGCCGTTCTGTACTAGGCAGGCAGTATAATTTGCATCATTACTAATTTGATTTTCAGGAATTTTACTCACATTTTCAAGATTATAACAAAGAATATTTTTAATGTTTTAGTTTAAGTTTTTCATGGATCATTCTCTTCCAACAATGGCTCACCGCATGTCAACACACATTTTCAGCAGGGTATTATAGGCCATTCTATGCAGGGGTAGGCCTATTACTCACACCATTACTAAATTCATGTGGGACTATGATCAGACTATCTGAAGCTTAGCAACATGTGTTATGTTTGGTGGCCGACAGTTGTTTGTTGGTGCCTACAAGAATATAAATATTACGAACCGTGCCGAGTTTGTGTGGGTAATCCTCACTGTCCATGTATGAGTCATGGTACCATTACCCCAGGTATAGGTCATTCTGTGGTGTTTATATATATATATATATTATTAATTTTAACTAACAGATTATAATGTTCCCAATTGAAGAATCCAGTTTTAGCTATGCCACGTCCATCTCTAGCTAAGCTCCAACCACGCTTTGACATTGTTGGGATCGATCGATCCCTACACGCCCTGAATCGGAATTTCGAGAAAACTAAACTCCTGTTGAATATTTCGAAACCAATTTGACTGGGTGTGGTTGCTGTGGTTGCTGCCTATGCTATGGCAGCAACAGCCCTCCGTAAAATTAGTTTCAAAATAGTCAACAGCATGATTTTTAAATAATACAGACATACTAAATAGCGTAATTCATGATGTGATACATTATGACGTCAGCATGCATGTGGCGGAGTTGATTACGACCTCAGTTGATTGACTGAGAAACTGGATTCATCAATTATGACTACCAGACCTTGTGAAATCAAACGTGACAATTCCTGGAGAATACAGCCCACATAGAACAATATCCATATTAAGCTGGCCACGCCTCTTGTGAGACTAATATATTTCAGCCATACATATACATGAACATTTATTTATAAAGCTTACATTCCGTGGTTACTGAATAATCTGATAACCACACACCCACAAACATGATTTCAAACCATTGGCATAAGGAACTCGCAGATTATTTATTTAAAGCTTTAACTGGAAGTTGGTACTGCCTCAAGCAGAAACAACTTCCACTTTGATTGTTTTAAAAATCATCTGAATTTTCTTAATGTGTCAGATTATAATACTGTCAGCAGGTATACAGAATGAAGATGGTTAATTATATGGCAAGTTAAAAATGGTTTTGGACAAGTTCCGAAATTGTAATGACCCTATATCTTGATTACATCTCTGTTTGCTTTAGCTAGCACTAGCTATCAAATGTAAGAGCGACAGCCAGATAGATGTGAGCGACATAGCTAGATTTCCATAGAGAATTAGAAATAGATACTAAATAGTATGTACGTACACCTTATCACTAGAAAATTTTGAAGTAAAGTTTAGAATCATTAAAAGTTTAATATGCGTACAATATTTAAAGAACGCTCTTTCCGTATTATTTATTAAAGTGTCTTCACCTGCCATCTCATCCTGAAGTGTTGCAGCGATATTTCCACCCAGCTAATCCTCTTTTTTATTATATAGTTGGAAAGAACCCGTGTTCACGATAGAGCGTTTATCCGGAGTAACGCCATACTGAGGTATGGCGTTACCCCGGATGAACTCGCTAGCGTGAACACGGCCATAGTCCTATAGCACACGCCTTTATAGGCAAAACATGTACATGTCACGCTTCAGCGTCCTTGTGATGTGGGCTTTGTTCATATGTTATTGCTTCCTATTTAAAGTCAGTCACATTTTAATTCAAAATCATTTTCAATATGAATACAGATTCTCAGGCTCGCTGAAAACTAATAGATACTGCGCATTTATTCATTTCAACTACTGCTGGGCAAAGCCGCGCCATTTGCAAAAAAGGGACATTATCCCGTGATGGATAAAGTACCATAGCCATCACGCTGTTTGATGCAATCAAGTTGAAGCCCGTCTGAATTAAAGGAAACAACTTCTCATACGCCAATATTCTGAAGCCTGACTGGATCGCTGGCTGCCTGACAGGCTGCGTGTCCGCATACGCGCACACGTTCGCACGCACGCACATGCGCGCGCACGATAGCTTGCAGCATGCACGAGCGGAGCAGGTGGGTAGGCTGGCAGGCGGGAGGACGGGCGGGCGAGCGGGTAAGCGAGCGGGTCCGCACGCACTCCCGCACGCATGCGCACGCGCGTCTGGAACGTATGGGACGGACAGGCGTGTCGAAACCATACTGGAATGCAAGTAGACAGACCGACAGATAGTAAGACAAACTTGTCTGAACTATATAACTGTAGGCCCATATGCCGGAAACAGTAGAGCAACCTCATTTCTCTGTGTACAATCGATACTTCCTTGACAGTTTCTATGAATCGACAGGGAAAACGCTAACTCTAGAAAGCTAAGGCTGTTCTCCAGAAATACAAACTGCCCGGCGTGTGACTGTTTCCAGGGGGAAATGAAATCAATTATGACAACGGTTAATTGACAATTATAAAAACGGAACGGGACGGCGACGTATTTAAGAAGCGTGAATACTGCTATCGTATCATCGAAAACAGAATCTTGATAAGGCGTCCGGATTACTTTCAATTAAATGCAATTAATTCTTGTCCATAAACCACGCGCCCTATAATGCCAAAGGATGGTGGTTCTTTGAGACAGGTGGTCTTAAGACCATCTGTCTTTGAGAACCACCATCTTATGTGTCCAATAATCATATCTTCTACCGAGACACGTGAATCTAGAGCTCGTTTGTGTACAATAGCTAATCCAGTGCGCTCCATAAGGTAGTCGCATAGCACAGGTTTACTGCGTAACTTGATTAACTGTAAATTGATATGATCAAATAAAAGAATATTGACAGTTTCTTTCAATTAGTTTTGATTTTGTCAGTTGAAAGGTAAGCTTGTCCTCAGATTGTGCATCTAGTATTAAGCAGCGCCGTCATTTTCACAAACTGTTTATGCAGGGACAATTTTCAAAGCCACGATTCTAGCGTTAATTAGACATTCCTTAGGTGTTATTATATTAGAGGAATGGCAAATTATGGAAATTTGTGAGTCGATGATGCTATCATTACTCCTGCCGCTGTGAGTAGTGTGGTTGGTGCCGTCTCTCTGTCTGAGTGTCTTTCTATCTTTTTGTGTTGCTGCTTGTCTGTCTGTTTGTCCGCCTGTGTATATGTTTGTCCGCGACAATATTTCCAGAATGCAGGAATGCAGAATCGACACATTTGGCACATACAATAGTATTAGGTATGTCTAGGGATTGTTGAAGTTGCATCCCAATATCTAGGTCACGGCGGGACACAATGTTCACGCAGGAATACACATTTTTGGCGATGACTCTGGAACGCCAGCAGGTAAAATCACAAAAATGTGGCACATTTATCCATATTATGGCTGGTTTGGGACTATTTGAGTTTCAGGATATTAGTTTAAATATCTACGTCACGTGATCATAAGGCTCATACGAACGTATACATTTTGGCCATACTTCGGGAATGCAAAAAGGTAGAATCGCCGATTTTACTCTTTGATTTACCGATCATACTAGGCCTTGTTAGAGCGAGTTCTAGGTGTTGGGGACACTAAGTGCATACCGGAATGTGAATGTGTGTCCGTAACTCTGGAACGCAAGAAAGTAGAATCATCAAATTGTTGTGCATACGATACTATTCTAGCCAGCTAGAGAAAGTTAAGGTTTCGGATCAGAAGGTAACACATCTAGGTTACGGGGTCATTAAGTGCATATAGAAATTAACATTTTTGACATAACTCGGGAACACAAGACGACTCGATTTAGCCCGTTTTAAACGCTTATTAGTCCGTCAAGTTGTACACATTGTACCGCTTTGCAATTTAATAAACAGGTATATTGAGTATTTTTAAACTAATTTTACTGGATGCTGTTGCTGCCATAGACATCAACAGCACCCAGGCAAGTTAGTTTCAAAGTAGTCAACAGCTTACCTGTATAGTTTTCTAAAATTGAGATTGGGAGAGTGTGGGATCGATTGATCTCAACACGGGTAAATGATCGTTCGCGCTTAGCTAGAGATGGAAAAAGCATAGCTACAACTGAATTCATCCGTTGTCATTGTGGGGGCAGTGTTGTTGTTGTTGTTGTTAGTTGTTGTTGTTGTTGCTGCTGCTGCTGCTCTTGAGCGGCCGCGCAGAAAACTGCAAAAATGTCAAATGTATTAGGTACTGTTGATATTATCGCACGTTTATTTATGCAGAGTTCGCATCATCGTTTACGTAGCATCGCCCGTGCTGCTCAACGCTGTGTTATCAACTTTTCATGACTTCAAAGCCCCACCAACCCACACGTATCTCCCCATTTCTCAGAAGTTGTCTTTCAATTACCGACCTTAGATACAACCTAAATTACGTCAATATGGCCTACCATTTTGTAATCAGGAAGCCAGGATGACATTCGATTCTTTAGGCAAAGCTGCATTAATGAAGAATCGGCTGGCCTTATTCTCTGCGAATTAGACAAAACCTGTTTCCCTAGGCAGCGCAGACTTTCGGTCAAATTGTTATTAACATACCCCTCTATATCCACCTATTGCTTATTATAATAACGACGATATACTTCATGTAAAGTGAAATTTAATTAGATAACCATCTGTTTGAATCGTGGGATGCTTTTCAGCAACGACGCACGCAATTCAATTAAAAATAGGAGTATTCAATATCACAGAAAGTAAAGGGCTCTCGTGGAAGAAGCGTTTCTGATTACAAGATAATCTGTCCTTGGCCGCTAGCTAGCAGCAGCTTCTTCGTCTATGACAGGACTGCATAGCAACAAACCAGAACAACTGCAATTAGAGAGTGCAGCCTGTGTCACATTGCAAAATACATTTTTGGATTGTGCGGACTTTTGCTAGGTTGGGTGGGATCGGGGTGCGGGTGGTCGGGCCTGTATGTGGGGTGGGAAAGGTGGGTTAGGGAGATTGCCCGGCTATTTTCTGTTCATGCCCACAGTTGTGTAATCCTAGATCCCGAGTCTGATCCGATCCTGATCCGGTTTCTTTTTTATCCAGATCGCTGTCAACGTCTGGAAATCCTCTTATAGGGCAAGTTTCTTCGTTTTGTTAAAATCTGAGCCAAATCGGATCATTTATATCTGTTGAGATCCCGCGCCGGACGCACAGATAGACATACAGACAGACACACAGAACTGATCACTATACTCTTTTCCCGTTACAGGCCGAGGGTAACAATGTGGGAATATAGTTCTAGATATGCCACGCCCATCTCTAGGTAAGCTCCACCCGCGTTTTGTCCGTGTTGGAACCAATAGATCCATGCACTCTCTGAATCTCAATTTCTAGAAAAATATGCCGGTAAGTTGTTGACAATTTTGAAATTAAGTTAGCTGAGTGCCGTTGCTGCTCAGTAAGCAATTAAGGTACGTAACGTATACACAATGTGAATGCCAACGCATCCGCATAACCGTAAATGTCTGACTAGCATGAAACATACAGGCCGTTTTTAACAACATCCCGCTTACTTATCACTACTAAACACAGTATATTAGAACACGACGTATTTATAGAACCGACTATTTAAATAAAACAAATATAAACGATTGAGCCAACAATGTACATATGTGGATATAATCAGTACAGCGCAGCTCGTGAAAGACTTGACGTGTTTCCAGGGCAAGATAAAAAGTACTTTCTAATGTCATGGAGACAATTGCATTGGAGAATTTTGCTGCCTACGACAGTAATGTCGTCCCGCCCAATTGCGATCAAATATTCAACACAACTTTCTTAGAGTTTCTGTTCTGGAGATATTCTAACTTATTTATGCTCTGTATTGCACTGAAACTATGCAAGCATGTGGCTACACAGCATACTGAGTTCCTTCCACACATACCCCCCTCTCTCTCTCTCTCTCTCTCTCTCTCTCTCTCTCTCTCTCTCTCTCTCTCTCTCTCTCTCTCTGCTCTGCTCTGCTCTTCTCCCTCCCACCCCTCCCTCCCTCTCTCCCTCCCTCCCTCATCTCTCTCTCTCTCTCTCTCTCTCTCTCTCTCTCTCTCTCTCTCTCTGCTCTGCTCTGCTCTGCTCTTCTCCCTCCCTCCCGCCCCCATCCCTCCCTCTCTCCCTCCCTCCCTCCGTCTCTCTCTCTCTCTGCTCTGCTCTGCTCCCTCCCGCCCCCTCCCTCCCTCCCTCTCTCCCTCCCTCCCTCCATCTCTCTCTCTCTCTCTCTCTCTCTCTCTCTCTCTCTCTGCTCTCTGCTCTGCTCTACTCTGCTCTGCTCTGCTCTGCTCTTCTCCCTCCCTCCCTCCATCTCTCTCTCTATCCCTCTCTCTCTCTCTCTCTCTCTCTCTCTCTCTCTCTCACGCCCCACGCACCCCTCTCGGCTAGAAGACGTGTGTCTTAGCGTGCTACCACTTGAACTAAATAAAAATATTTGTTTAAAACAAACATACAGGAAATAGAGGAATCCCGTTTAACTACGCCCGCCCATCTCTATCAAAGCTCGACCCACGCCTTGCCTGTATGGGTATCAATCGGGTGTTGCACTCTCTGAATCTTAATTTCCAGAAAACTATACATGTAAGCTGGTAAGCTATACAAGTATGACAACAACAGCGCCCGGTCAAATTAGTTTCAAAATACTCAACAGAATGTTTATTAAATACTAAAGACATACAATTCGTACAACCTGGCAGATTCTTAAGCGCGTAAGACTGACTAAATCGCGTCATTCATGGCATAATACTATTGATTAGGACGTCAGCCTACACGTGGCATAGTTGATTACGACATCATGTGATTGACTGAAAAACTGGATTTCTCAATTGCGGTAGAATTAGCCCTGATCATACGCCGTACTAGTCCGGTACTGGACCAATACCTGGCGGTATGATTCCTAATAGTTAGAGTAAGAGACTATGATAAAGTAACTGTGATGGGGGCTTTGGCTTGTTATGAGGGCGTCCAGGGTGGGGGCAGATCATTGTGTTGATAGTCTTATTGTTAGTGAAGATAGAGATGGGATACTACATATTTTAGCGTATGGTAGAATATGTATGCTAGATGTGTGTGAGCCAAGGCGGGGGATCGTGTGGTTGTCAAAGATACGTCTCCAGAATTAATATCCTGCTAAATGCCCTCGCCATGTATAAGGTGAAGAGGGTATAGTAATCGTGCCTGTCTGTCTGTATGTCCGCCTGTCTGCCTGCCTGCTTGCATGCGTGCATGTCTGCCCGGCAGGCGCGTGCCTGCCTGCCTACCTGTCTGTCTGTCTGTCTGTCTGTCTGTCTGTCTGTCTGTCTGTCTGTCTGTCTGTCTGTCTGTCTGTCTATCTGTCTGTCTGTCTGTCTGCCTGCCTGCCTGCCTGCCTGCCTGCCTGCCTGCCTGCCTGCCTGCCTGCCTGCCTGCCTGCCTGCCTGCCTGCATGCCTGCCTGCCTGCCTGCTTGCTTGCTTGCCTGACTGCCTGCCCGCCTACCTGCCTGCATGCCTGCATGTCTGTCTGTTTGTCTGCCTGACTGGCAGAACCTGTATATAAAAAACTACTGATCCAATTTGGCTTAAAGCATGCACAACAAAGGAACATGCCGTGCGTGAGGATTGCCAGTCTTTGACCATGAATTAAAGGAACCCCGATCCGGATGTGATTAAATTGTGGATATTTCGGAAATGCTACCATCCGACATGGCATACATTTAAACACAGAAATGGGTCTGATCACACATTAGGAGTATACAACAATCCCAAAAAGAACCGGAAAATCCGAAAATGTGTTTACAGCTTGACTAAAGCGAGGGTCTGCACTCTCTGATTGATGTTGTTAAATATTGCAAGAAAATCCTGACCTGTATGGACGTATTCGTCACCATCTACTTGGATACCGCCAATGTTATGAGCTGCCAGGAACTGAAAAGGATATTATATTGAGACAATACTATCTGTTAGGGAGCGAATGCACGCGCGCAGACACGAAAAGTACGCACGTGCTCACACACACCCACGCGAGTGCACACGCCGCATGGAATGAAGGTAGGGCTGATAAAGTGCAATACAACGCTGAGTGATCTGATCTCTTACTCAAGTATCTCACGTCATGATCAATATAGGAATCCAGTGTTAGCTATGCCCCACCCATCTCTAACTAAGCTCCACCCACGCTTTGCCTATGTTGGGATCGATCGATTTCTGAACTCTCTGATTGTCAATTTCCAGAAAACTATACAGATAAGCTGTTGAATATTTTGAAACTAATTTGAGTGGTGCTGTCTATGGTAGCAACAGCGCTCAGTCAAATTAGCTTCAAAATATCCAACAGCATGTTCATTAAATAGTCAAGACATACGCATCGTACAACAACGGTTAGTCAGTCATCAAGTAAGCGTTCGTGACGAACTGATATCGGCCACGCATGACGGATTGATGGATAAACTGGAACAGGCCTACGTCTCTAGGTAGCAGACTCTACAATCAAAATGGCGTAGTCCCAACGCGAGAGTGGAAAAGTCGTATACGCATTTGATAAAATTACAATAAAAAATAATTATGTTGGACATTTTGAAAATATTTTGACTGACTTGCCACCGCAGTGAAATTAGTTTTAAAATATTCAACAGCTGCCCTGTATAGTAACTGGAAATTCAGTTTTCAAAGTTTCAAATCCATTGCAGCACGCGAAAATATGTCAGCAGAGCTTAGCTAGAATAGGCGGGGCGTCGCTAGAAATGGGCGGGGTATCGGTAGAAATGGGCGGAACATCGGTAGAATGGGCGGGGCATCGCTAGAAATGGGCTGGGCATCGGTAGAATGGGCGGGGCATCGCTAGAAAGGGTATCCTAGTATCATAACAAGAAGGAAAAAGACATGTTTCAGCCTGTGTACTCGATATCTCCTCACATACCACTGCCCATCAAAGAAAAACGAAAGCCAAAATGCCAACCCTAGCGAGCCGTGGTTATCGTGAGGCAATACAAAATAGCAGTCGAGTGACAGTTTGCTGAACGAAATGGAATCACTCATGGCAACGGTTAATTAACAATTATAAAAGAGAACCAGGAATGGAGGCGTTTTCAAGAATCGCGTATCCTGAAATGGTATCGTCGATGGACGACATTCAATTAAATATAATGCAGTGAAGAAAGAATGGCTCGTATCAAATAAAATCACATGTCTGTTTCTTTCAATTAGTCTAGATCCTGTCAGCTAATAAATAATATTGCCCTCAGAATGCTCACCGTCATCTTCAAACAGCTCTTTTTGCAGATACTAGCCACCCATCATATGGCGCCATAATCAGCTACGTGACGGGTATGATGATGTCATAACCAATGACGTCAGGAATGATAATAATAATAATAGGATATTTATAGTGCGCTATAATTCCGCGCAAATATTGCGTGCTCTAAGCGCTTACAATAATAAAATAAAATGACCATACAGTTGGATATGCCTGACGGAACAAAAACGTTTTAAGATTTGATTTAAATATAGCTAGAGTGGATGAAGATTTAAGACTAGCTGGAAGATCATTCCATTCTGTAGAAGCAACAAAAGCAAATGTTCTGTGACCATAGGTTTTTTATTTAACTTTCGGAATTTTAAGAAGGTTTAGATTTGCAGATCTAAGTGGCCTGCTTGGCGTGTACGTTTCTAGCAGTTCTGAAAGGTAGGTTGGTGCTGTAGATATGATACATTGATAGGTTAGGCAGAGGACTTTGAAGCGTATTCTCTGTTCTATTGGAAGCCAGTGAAGATCTTGGAGAATGGGACTGATATGATCACTCTTACGCTTTAGGGAAACAACTCTAGCGGCTGCATTCTGAATTGCTTGGAGTTTGCGCATAGCATCTTTTGAGGCGCCTATAAACAGACTGTTACAATAGTCTAACCTTGAGATAATTAATGTTAGTACCAGCATAATAGCAGCTTCGCGAGTTATGTATTTTCTGATGTTTGATATATTCCGCAGCTGCATAAAACACACCTTACGCAGATAACGGACATGATGTTCCATACTAAGTTCATTGTCTAACATGACGTCCAAGTCCTTAACAGTGTCTACCAAGGGAATTTGAGCTGAGCCGATGGTAATCGCAGATAACTCTGTTTTGGCACGCCAAATTGCTGGCCCAATCAACATCGCTTCGGTTTTATCATCATTCAACATCAACATGTTAGAGGTCATCCATAATTTAATATCGGAGCAACAGTTTGTTATTTGATTGGAAGCGATAGTTGCAGTGGATGTGGATGGCGTAAAATTGTTGATTAGTTGAGTATCATCTGCGTAACGGTGTCTTTTGATATTATGTTTTTCGATTACTGAACCTAGTTTTCTAGTGTAGATAAGCCCGTCACGAACCCATAATTGGCGACGGACGGCGTTGGTGTGCGAATTGTATGTCTTTACCATTTAATAAACATGCTGTTGAATATTTTGAAACTAATTTTACTGAGCGCTGTTGCTGCCATGGGCACCAACTGCACCCAGTCAAATTAGTTTTAAAATATTCCGCAGCTTACCTATATAGTTTTCTGGAAATTGACAGTCAGGGAGCTCAGGGATCGATCGATCGCAACACGAGCGTGGCGTAGATGGAGCTTAGCTAGAGGTGGGCGGGGCATAGATAAAACTGGACAGGTTCATAGCCATATTAGAGGAATTTTGATTCATGCGCTTACGTCTGTACGTACACGTGTTCGTGCGTGTACGGGGCGGTATCTAAAGACTACTGGCCCAGATTATTGGCCCAGCAATCTTAGACTTTGTTCCTGATCCGGTTTAAACAACCCATCTCCGGATCGGACCAGTTTCCATATCTACGAAGATCTCGGAATTACTGGTATGATTTGGATAGAGTTTGAACACAAGACAGGTTGAGACGGCGCACTAAGATTTTGCAAATTGGGTTGTGGTCCGTACAGAAAATACGAGAAGTCCAGAAAAAAGGGATGATGATAGTCTACTATCAACCCCACCCCACCCCACCCCATCCCGTGCTCTTGTTATATGTTCGATACATTGCTGCTGTTGATGTCGTTGCCTTTATCTATGATAGTAAGGCTAATAGGTCGTAGAAAATCAAATCGGGGCAAATAGGTACATTTGCCTGAATTATTGGATGCTTATTTTGCTCCTCTACGCGCCCACGGTACTATACGTGTAGTTCAATGTATTGAAAGGAATACACCTATTTACTGCCTCAGAAAGTAACGGGTTTTCTCTTGAACGGAGCAATTCTGATTTTAATATAATCTTGCGCTTGCCTCTTGGGTGAGCCAGCTCCTACATCACGAATGGGAAGTGTAGGCTATGCAGTACGGATACCAAGAACACACCGGAATAATGGACTTTTCCAATCACATAACGTCACATGACATCATAATCAAATACGTGACGTGTAGGATGGCATCATAATCATGATGGCATGAATGAGTCAAAATAGTCCGTATTTAGCGCGTAATAATCCTACACGTTGTGGGAAGAGTATGTCGTTAACATTTAATAAATACTCTTTTGGCAACTTTGAAACTACTTTGACTGGACGTTGTCAGGGCAACAACAGCGCCCAGTCAAATTAGTTTCAAGATATTCGAGGAGGGTGGGGCATAGCTAAAACTGGAAAGGTTCATTGGAATCGAATCGGATATTTGGCCTACCCCGCGGGGGTTGGAAAGTGGATCTAACTATCACACGGGGAAATGAAAAGCTTTATTGATTAAATTTAGCATCCAACACAAAGCGACTGTTAAGATGGTGTGTGTGTGTGTGTGTGTGTGTGCGCACGCGCGCGTGCGTGTGTGCGTGCGTGCGTGCGTGCGTGCGCGCGTGCGTGTGGGAGGGGGAGGGAGGGAGGGAGTGAGGGGGGAGAGAGGATGGATGGATGAATTAATTTAAACATATTGCAAGAAAATGTACAATGGGATCGGGTGCAAATTATACAGGCATCAACAGCTCCCTGTCAAATTAATTTCAAAATATCAACAGATTGCCTGTATAGTTTTCTGAAAATTGAGATTCAGAGATTGCAGTGATCGATTGATTCCAATATGGCCAAAGTGTGTGTGTGGCGCTTAGCTAGAAATGGGCGGGGCATTGTTAACACTGGATTCAGTCAGCATTCAGTTGGTCTATGGCATGCGCGTTAACAAAATAAACAACCTTAATACGAAGCCTGTTAAAAAATCTCGGCACGGAATGAATTTACATTTGATCAACGTCACAAGTTTTCAATTTTATAGGGTTGACATGCGGCTTTTCTCATTCTAGTTTCTCAGTCTCAGTCTAGAGAACGTTAGACTGTCAAGGATGATGTGGTTGGGAGATCCGGTAATGATTCCCGCGTCGGTGTTTGCAGCCTCCTGTCAGTCGCTTGCAGCAAGTATCCCGGAATTACGGTCACACCATGTTTGCTGAAGTGATTTGCATCGGAACAAAAGTAAACACAAAGAACCGTGAGTGACGAATGACGATGCGGATGAATCCGAAATCAATTAATTCCTAATAAAATGGTTTTATAGTCGAGCTCTGACAATCCGCTAAAACACGCGCAGTGTTAACACATGCATAGCGGTCTGGCACATCTTAGTGGCAGAACACGAGGAACTTGAGATGTAACATGAAATGGAACGCTCTTGAAAGCAGGGCATACAAGATGCGTGTGCGTTTTGAGCGATGTGTCGTGCGTTGCGGAAGAATTAGTGGGGAGATGAGGCAGACTGGGGTGTGTGTGGATCGGTGGGTGGGGTGGTGGGGGTGGGATGGTGGTGAGTTCGCACATCCTCTGGAAATTAATTGGAAATCACATCTCTGTCAGCCTCATATTACCATGGACTCGCAACCATTTGAAAGACGACGTAGACCCAGAGTAACATACTATAAACTTACCATTGTCGATGGAACATATAGACCTACCACACAGCTCACTATATTTGTGGCATGTTGTTCTTCAAAATGCTTCACAGAATCCAATTTTCTTATGGCAGACTGTCTTTTATTATAGATAGCACCGTATTGCAGAAATAGACGCATGCGCGCGCGTGTGATCATTCACATTCAAACGCATATACGTACGCATGCAAGTCTCACGCGCACATATTCATCTACTATTGTATCAACCGCCGTGGTAATCGCCGCGATTGGTGGCTCGAGCATACCAAAATGTCGGCCGAGAAAAATCCACCAGGCGTCATCACCTTTGAAAGATTAGCCCTTCTTCGTCCCGTATCTTCAAGTATAGTCTATAAATTATTGAAAAAATACACGAACTCTACACCGCTCCGAGGCTTTGGACACTGCTCCCTGAAATTACCGTATTTAGAAGTATGCAATGCCTTGACCATAATCTATGTGACGGCTATGTAACCTTAATAGAGTGTAATATAGTTAATAAAGAGGTAGCAGCAACAGTAACCGACACGGCCGTCGCACCTAGCAGCAGTATTCATAATAGGTTCCATATTATGGCTAATCCAGCGGAACATTACCCATGATATAATCAAACGAACCTTTACCCACGTTTGAAGGTAAGCCATGAACTCAGCAAACGTCAATAGCATAACCTAAAGCTAGTACAGCTTTAACAACTCTAACGAATGGTCGTGCATGAAGGCCTGGCGGTATAAAGCACAAACTCCTTGAATACCCAGATAATAACATCTAGACACAGATCGTGCACAACAAAACTCTGCCTTTGAAAAATAACACCCTATCGATGCTGGGGTTGGGGTGGGAGGGGTGGGGTGGGGTGAGTATATTCATCGCACTCTCAAAGCCTAAGAAACAACCCGGACTTCTTCCCAACATAAGACCTATAGTACTTTTGAACAGTATCCGGAAAATCCGTTCAAATGTGGCATTATCCCATATCACAGATACGATGGACAAATTTACCGGAAACAGCCAGAGTGCTTTTAAAAGATAGAGTAGCTGCGCTGGCATAATCTGGGCATAACGAATACTGGCATCAGCTATCACAGCATTGACACTTCTATAGGATGGGAAGGGACATGCCACAAGCTTTTGATTCTATCAAGAGACCACATATCATTCAACTTCGCCCTGCTGGCTGCGATAATGCTTCGTAACAGGAAATATCGCCCTTCAGCACTCTTGGAAGCTGTGGATTTGTGGCTGTAACTTCCCCCATGAATGCCAAGATGCAACTGTCTGACGCTACATGTGTTTCCATAATGCTGTACAATTGCAACAAATGGTCAGCTCCCAAAGCCCTGTTGAACAAACTTGATGCATGTCATCGCCAACAGCTGCGAGCCATAGCAACTGATTGCTGGACACACAATCTAATATCAAATGCAGCATTCTATGAAATATGTTCCGACATGTTCTTCGATTACCAGGAAATACGCATGCTCAGAAAGCAATAATTTGCAGTAAAAGGACGCCACAATATCAAATTGATGTGTGTTGCGAGCAGACATCGAAGAACGTTATCTAAGACGAGAAAGAAATTACAGGTGCTTAGGACGCTCGCAGTGGACAGGACAAAGTGAAGACGGTTAAGGCGGCACTTTGTATCTGATAGAAGCTTACACTTCTTCAGCTGCAAGAACACAGTCACCCATCATCGTCGTCGTCGTCGTCGTCAATCAAGCGGTCCTTAAATCGCGGATCAGATTCCTGGGCGCTCCTTAATGTCGTAGCAGCTTCCAGAATGTCTCTTCTCTGTCTACGCTATCAAAAACCTTTTCACACCCGACAACGTTGACATACTAGGAATAGTTCCATTCAATTGATTGATTGACTATGATTCTTCGAGTTACAACCTGGTCCGTGCATGTTCTATTTTGACTGACGCTTGCCTGCTTACCAGTCTTTCATCAAATGTATCCCCTCTCTCTCCAAGGTAATCCCGATAAAACCCTCAAAGGAACAGACAGTAGTGTAATTAATGCTGGTCTGCTTGATTAAGAACTCATGTGTGAGAACGGCATGCAGAGTGGCACATGGATGGCAGCTTACCGATTACCGTGCTTGCGACTGGAGTAAGACAGGGATGTTTGTTCCATTCCTGTTCCTCCCGGCCATTTACTGGTTCAAAATGGAGACCGCAACAAGAAATATATTGGAATTCAATGATCCCTGTGGACAAAACTTGATTACCTCGACTTTCCAGAGTCCATTATGCTCATGTCTCACAGCCATCAACAGATGCAGAAGAGGAAAACATACCATGCTAGCACTTCTAATTTCAATATCTAGAAAGGGAAAACGAAAATTCTGAAAATCAACACAAGTTATGAATAACCACTGCCAATACTGGGATAAGTACTCGAAGAGGTTGGAGTGTTTACATTCTTGGACAGGGTAGAGGACAAGATAGGTGAAACAGAGGCTGCCGTGAAGACCAGAATCAGCGGACAAGATAGGTGAAACAGAGGCTGACGTGAAGACCAGAATCAGCAAGGCAAGAATGGCATTTCCTTTGTTGAGGAAAATCTGGAATTTCAAGGACATCACAAATACCACAAAGATAATCAACTCTTGTATACACTCAGGGTTGTAGAATGGAGTAGAGATATGGCGAAACAGCAAGATTACATTGGAGAACATCCATACCTGCGGGAACCAGTGCATGATAAGGATATTACCGTGCCTGTGCCCATAGATTGTTAGCAACAAGGACGCTTGGCCGAGGACACGCCAAATTTCGATTGAAGTGGAGATTCTGAGGAGAAGATGGGGGATGATTTGGCTACAGATTAGGATAGTCAATCTCCAATACAGCCAGACATGCATTAACCCGGAACCCCTGGAAGAGGGGAAGTTCAACGACAGACAAGATACACATGGTAACAACTGGAGAGCATTGCCAAGGACAGACAATGCTCGGGCATCGCTAATGGAATATGGTCTAGGTAAAACGAATGGCTGTAGTTAAGCACGCAAGGGACGTAATGTAATCATGACGTGCGTGTAAACTCATATGGCCAACTGTAAAAAAGTCTAACTAACATGAATCGACAAGAAATGACGGAATACAGTTTTAGCGATGCCCTTGCCTTCTGTAGCTAAGCTCCAACCACGCTGTGCCAGTGTAGTAATCAAGCAGGATCCCGGCACTCTCTGTATCTCAATTTCCAGAAAACCATACGGATAAGTTAGTGAATATTTTGATTGGGTGTAGTTTCTGCCTATTCAACAGAATGCTTATTAAACAGTAAAGACATACGATTCCCACAACGAGGCGGAATGTTAATCGGTTAAGATGTACTAAATCGCGCCATTCATGGCGTAAATGATTATCGCGTCTGCATACATGCCACGTAGTTGAATATGTCGTGATATGATTGACTGAGAAACTGAATTCATGAATTGAAACATGCATTCTTCTGTAATGCATGAGCAGTTGCCATAGATCTTCCCATATATGACCGAGCAGGTATGATAGATACTTATTCCCGTGGCGGACACACAATCTGTGGAAACATAGGCAATCTCCTTCACTTCTCGTTGCCTCTCTCCACCCATGAGTATAAATGGGTATCAGTGTAAAGGCTGGGGAAGTTACCCATAATAGACTGAAATAAAACCATTCTAGATATGGCGTTACTGGGACCTAGAATCCGAGACTCGGTAGACTCCATCAAACCAATAACTTCTAGAGATACTTATCAGCCTAAGGGCAGAAGATGGTGTGGTTACCAAAGAGACACCAATAGATACATTTCCGGCTCTTTAACCTTTTTAGCGCAAGTCGGCTAAAGACCGTCTACAGTGGTCTTGAGAAATGTTTATTTGCTGACCAAGAGATTATTTTTGAAAATTTATAAATGCTCAATATATTCATCTTGGTTTGCCAATGGCCATTTTCTATAAGAAAATTTGTAATTTTTTGAGTACATTTAATGGTTAAGGGGTTAATACAGGCTGGCCGGATTATATTCAAATGTATCAATGATATGTCCGCGATGCAATTCACATTTCCAGAGTACCCACCCATCATATGACGTCATAATGAACTGCGTGATGTATACAATGATATCATAATGAATGACGTCATGAATGACGTCGATAATTACGTCACGAACGCATATTTGAAGACGGTCTATGCGTTGTTTTACAAATTGTTTGCTTTTACTTTTTAATAAATATTATGTTGAATATTTTGAAACTAATTTGACTGGGCGCTGTTGCTGAATATATTCAACAGCTTCCCTGTATAGTTTTCAGGAAATTGATAGCTAGGGAATTCGGGGATCGATCAATCCCAACACGGCGAGGTGTGGGTGGAGCTTAGCTAGTGATGGGTGGGGCATAGCTAAAAATGGAAAGGTCCATTGAATGGCACCACTGTGATGGATCGAGATACATTTGATTTAATATATTGAGCCAGTACTCTTATTTACTCAGGGTCTGAGGTCGCTCACACCCTCAACCAGCCCTGCGACCGCTGTTTGGATAAGCCCTATCATCATTGTCAGAAAGAAAAGGAAATGATTCCGGATGTGTAATCAATACTCCTTCGCAGTGTCCATGAACAGCGAAAACGAAAACGCTAACCGTTGCGGAGGGCCACTGTTTTGACGAAATATCAAATAATCGCTGAGTGACAATTTGCTGGGCGAAATGGAATCACTCATGACAACAGCTAATTAAGAATTATAAAAGCGGAACATAAACCGAGCCGTTTTTAAGAATCACGTACTCTGACCTCAGTGATACGGTATCTTCGAGACGGAAATTTTGAGGAGTGATCCGAATTACTTTGAATTAAATATCACTTAATGGACCACGAAGTCATTTGCTCAAACAAAATAAAGCCTGTTTCTTTCAATTATCTTAGATCGTATCACCTTAAAAAACGAGATTTTACTGAGGATATGCATATTTGTAGCTGATTTATCATTTTCAACAAGCTTCTTATGCAGATACAATTCCCAATAATTGAATTGCCTTGTTAATTATGCATTCGTTTCGCTTTATTAGAGGGATACCAAATTGTGAACATTATAGTCACTGCGCTATTGCCACTATTGCAGTTTCGTCATGGTTGTTGTCGTGGTCGACGTCGCAGTGATGGGGTGGGGGGGGGGGGGGGTTCATCGTCGTCTTCCTCGACGGCATCGTCTTCTTTATATTTGTGTTTTTGTTGTTTTTGTTGTTGTTGTTGTTGTTGCTGCTGTTGTTGTTGTTGTTTGTGTTGTTGTTGTTGCTGTTGTTGTTGTTGTTGTTATTGTTGTTGTTTTGTGTTTCTGTTGTTGTTGTCATTGTCGTTGTCGTTGTCATTGTTGTTGCCGGTACGTTGTCGCTGTTGTCGTTGTCATTGTCGTTGGCGGTGCCGTTGTTGTATTTGTCGTTGTTGTTGTTGTTGTTGTTGTTGTATTTGTTGTTGTTGTTGTTGTTGTTGTTGTTGTTCTTGTTGCTGCTGCTGCTGGTGTTGTTGTTGTTGTTGTTGTTGTTGTTGTTGTTGTTGTTGGTCTTGCTGTTGTTCTTGTTGTTTACGCTGTTTCTGTAATGGTTGACATTGCTGTTGCAGCGGGTGCTGTTGCTGGTAAGATTTTGTTGTCATACATATTAGTTTTATTTTTGCTGTTATTGTTGGTTTTGTTGTACGTCGTTTTCGTCGTTGTCGTCGTCGTCGTCGCTGCTACTGTTGCCGTCTTCTTCGGTGTCGGATGTCTTATGGTTGTTGTTGTTCTTGTCGCTATCGTCTTTGTTGGAAGATTCACTGAACTTCAGATTTGCGTTTGATTTTCAATCACTAACGTATAGATTGCGTAATTCTAGTGTATGTGTACCTGTTACCGTAGCGTTACTTGAGAGATCTGCTCACGAGTCCCTCATCCGAGCCGTGCAGCTTCGTACCAGCCTCTCGAAAACGTCGTGCAATCAGCGTCAGATCATCTTTGCTGAAGTGATTTGCGTCAGAGAAAACGCAAACACAAAGAGCCGTGAATAACGATGAGGCGGAATCTGAAATCAATTAATACTTAAGAATATCGCTTTATAGTGAACTGCTCTCAGGATCCAATGAAACATGAAACAGGAATATTGCATAACCCGCTGACAACCCTCCCGCTCACAAGGAATGAGAGAATAAACGCGACATGAAAAATAGGTCGAACGAATGGGCCTACAGAATGAGTGTGTACGCACGCGCGCTTACGTTGGCGCGTACACGTTCCTGCCCGCGCGTGCGTGTGCGTGCGTGCGTATACGTGAGAATGCGTGGTTCTTTATGATAGTTGGCAGAGAAGCTGCTGCTCCCTGGATGTCATGTTTTACTGGCGCTCTTTGTTACACCGAATATTCGATTGTATTATTAATCAAATGGACCTTTCCACTGTATCCATCTACCATATGACATATTTATCAACTACGTTACGTATAGAATGACATCACAATTAATGACAACATGAATGACGTAGATAAGTACGTCACGCACGCATAGTTGAAGATGGACTTTGCGTTGTTGTACGAATTGTATGTCTTTACTATTTAATAAATATCCTGGTGAATATTTTGAAACTAATTTGACTGGGTGATGTTGATGCCATAGGCAGCAACAGCACCTGGCCAATTTAGTTGCAACATATTTAACAACTTAACTGTATAATCTTCAGAAAGTTGATTGTCAGGGCATTCGGGGATCGTTCACTGCCAATACGGCAAAGTGTGGGTGGCGCGTATATACTTGTGGGGCGGGGCATAGCTAAATATGGGCTGTGATGAAGAACATTACTTATCCCAGAATTCAGAGTGATGGCTTTCTAACCGGAGTTACATGAAGTAGATATTCGTTATTATGATAACAATTGGTAGAAGATAATAGATTTTTTAGAACACTTTAACTGAACATCTGCGCTACTATGGAAATAACTTTTTCATAATTCACAAGGAATGTGGTAAGGGGATGCTTCATATATGAGGCCTTATTAAAAAGATCGAAGGGCATTCTGGATTTCAAATTACATAATCATATTTACGTAATACAGGTAGATTTTATGGCCGGTAACATGACTAACTGGACCTATTTCTAGCTATACCACACCAATTTCTATTTATGTTCCATCCACTTCGAAACATGCTATACTTGACTTGTTGTCGTCGTCGTCGTTGTCGTTGTCGTTGTCGTCGTCGTTGGCGTCGTTGTTTTTTTGCCGCTGCTGTTGTTCTTGTGTTTGTTCGTGTTTTCGTTCTTGTTGTTGTTGGGGTTTTTTTTATTTTGTTTTTGGTTTTGGTTTTCGTGTGTTGTTTGTTGTTTGGTTGTGTTATTATTATTATTATTATTATTATTATTATTATTATTATTATTATCGTCGTCGTCGTCGTCGTCGTCGTCGTCGTCGTCGTCGTCGTCGTCGTCGTCGTCGTCGTTGTCGTCGTCGTTGTTATTAGTGCGTTTGCTGCTGCTGCTGCTGCCGCTGCTGTTGTTGTTGTTGTTGCTGCTGCTCCTGCTGCTGCTGCTGATGATGTTGTTGTTGTTGTTGTTGTTGTTGTTGTTGCTGTTGTTGATAATGACGATGATGATGATCACCACACCCCCCTCCCCATCCATGACAATGTTGATTTTCAATGACTGACCCTAGTACAAAGCTATCTTATGAACAAAGATTATGTCATTCAATCTGTTTAGTTGTATCTCGCAAGTAATAGTTGGTGTGTTGATCGTTTGTCTGTTAAATGCATTTATCTTCCAGTCACAGCTGTCTAAGGCAACGCATTTGGTTGACAAAAATTGTGAATTTTAGAAGAAAATTGACATTTGTGGAGCTTGTAGGATATTTTAGAAGTAATTTCACTGATGGGCATCACATCTTTCTGATTCTAGTGGTGATAAATGAAATGCCAGTTTATGCTGCACAATGAAATTGACGTCACTTAGGCATTTGTCTGAATCATTGGATATTTCTTCTGAACCCATGCACATTGCCTATACAAACCTGACAACGCAGATTTCTGGGCCGATACTGGGCCAATACCGGCCTCGTAACCCGCGATATCAGGGAATATGGACACAATTCAATTTATTGAGAAGAAAAAATCTATTCAATGCCGCTGAAACTGGAGGCCTCTCTTAGAAGAAGCAATTCTGATTGCAATATAATCTTTCCCTTGCCTCTGGGGTGAGATAGCTCCTACATAAAGAATAAGAAGACGGAGGGTAGGCTATGCACATTAATAACAAACCGGAATAATTGAAGTGGAATTGGAGAGTTGGTCTAACCCTGTGGCGGGTTGGAACGTGGATCTAACTATTATATGGGGAAATGGCAGTGGTAATGATTAGGTATAGCGACTGGGACAATGCGACTGCGTCAACGATGGCGACGGTCGTGGTGATGATTGTTGCGGTGGCTACAGGATTTGTGGTGGTGGTAGTGCTGCGCCTGCGGCTCCTGCTCCTGGCACTGGCACTGGCACTGGCACTGCCGCTGCTATTGCTACAACTACTGCTGCTGCTGCTACTGCTGCTACTGCTGCTACTACTACTACTACTACTACTACTACTACTACTACTACTACTACTACTACTACTACTACTACTACTACTACTGTTTTCAAGATGGTTACATAGTCATTGCGGTGTATCCGGTTCCTCTGCGACGTATCCTAATATAAAACTCACCCAACTAGTATTACTTAATTTATTAGCAATCGGTCGATACCAGATCCAACCTACAACCGCTTCTCAGCAAGGAGAAGGATGGAGAGCAGTTGATTAGTTTCAGAAATTTCATCTCGGGGCGAAATTCTCCGCGCAAAAGCAATAAGCGTTTTCTTGAGGATGACAACAAACTCGTCTCGTCTGTCGACTGTCAAAGCCTCTGGCCAACGATAGAGAGACGGGCGATATCTATCTAAAGGGACCACCTACGATAGATCCCATTTATGCCAGATAAAATACACGTGGTGCCTTCTAACACAGCGTCACCTGTAATATGAATGGAGGATTCGAATTTTAGCTATACCCTGCACATCGCTAGCTAAGCTCCACCCACGCTTTTCCCGTGATGTGATCAGTCGATCCCTGTGCTCTTTGATTCTCAATTTCCAGAAAACTATATAGGCAAGCTGTTGAATATTTTGAAACTAATTTGGCCGGAAGCTGTTGTTGCCTATAACAGCAATATCCAGCAACATCGCCCCGCCAAATTAGGTTCACAATATTCAAAGAGAATGGTTATTAAATAGCAAAGACAATTCGCACAACAACACTTAGTCCATCATCAAGTACGGGTTCGTGACGAACCTAGCTCGAGTATACGCTGTGGACATTAGATAGTGGTCCTTTAGAACACACACTCTCGACTAGTCAGGTGATCTGATTATGGAGGGGATGGTGGGAAGAGATGCTACACTAGTTTAACAGCAACATCCTCTATATGGTCTCCTGTTCGACAGAACGTGAAATTATCTATTAATTGCTATGGAATTGTGCTGTATCTGCTATTCCTTTTTGACACACACACACACACACACACACACACACACACACACACACACACACACACACACACACACACAAGCACACACACATGCACGTACGCACGCACGCACGCACGCACGCATGCACGCAGGCACGCACGCACACACACACTCGCACAAACACACAAACACACACACGCACGCACGCACGCACGCACTCGCGCACGCACGCACGAAGCAATGGCATTAGCATTTACGTTGCCAAATGTAAAATGTTTGCCATCTATGCTATGATTAGTTATAACAATGTAATGAATTCGAGTAGCGTGAACAACTATTGTCTATTCTTGATATGTGGATGCAGAGATCAAATGAAAGCCAACGTGAGTCAAGCTAATCTGTCTTCACAGTCAAATAACAAAGCCTGTTAAACAAGGTGGCCGCCATTTGTATTGTAAACTAGAATGCGCTCGAGATAGATTCTGACTAACGTCTTTGCACTCAGTTCTGGCATGCACTAAGTGACCTCGTGACCTCGACAAAATTTTACTTCTAGCAAACCACAATATGAATGTATGTTACACATTTCTTCATGCTACCTTCTTGCGTTGCTGAGTTATTGACGAAAATGTGTATTCATATATGCACTAAGTGACCCGGTGACCGATGTTTGACCTTTGGCTTCAAACTAAAATTGTTTCTAGTGACACGTAATGATGACTCCTCTTCATAGGATTCCGGAGATATTCCTCGGCTAGACAGACAGACAGGCAGACGGACGGACGGACAGATGAACGGGTTGGCGAGCGGGCAGGCAGACAGGCAGGTAGCCAGGCAAGCAGTATCAATGGCAGCACTCCTATCTCCCTTCGACAACGTGCCATGAGTAACCACTATAACGGTTCACACAAATCTAGTATAATAATGATCCACGGTTAATCTGTACTATTTTTGCCATACAGTTCAGATAGAGTAGAACTACATACCAGGGGTGGGTTTCATAAAGCCTTTGCTGCAGAGAACTGCATAATTTAAATTGAACAAATATCTATGCAAATCGACGCTGATTGAAGCCCTAACCGCCATAGAAATTTGCTCATTTGTTAAATGTTCACATCTTCGGAGATTGACTCAGTCTACAAGCAAGCTGACTGCAATCCTTTATACACATTATCACAAGCCATCGACTAATAATGCTCGTCATCTAAAAATATATCACTCTTCATCTTCACTATGTTTTTCGCGATTGAAGATGTGTGAGGATTTGATCTTTCTCTGACTATTTCCCGCCTTATTTTAGCTAAGCACCGCCCAAATGAATGCCTTTTTAATCGATGTGTAACTTTGAAACTGTAACCCCTTTGTGTGTCAACTTAAACCGTTAATGGTCAACCTGACCTAAAAAACAATTGTGCAGTGGTTTTAAGACATGGCGATTTGAAAAGGCCTAGAAAGAGTAGTTTTGAATATTTACCGTTATTCTAGTGGTGAATTTTCAAAACTACTCTTCTCTAGGCCTGCAGATACACACTGGCTATGTAAAAAAATAAATGGTCTTCACCATTAACCCTTTAATGGCTAGGCCCGCGAAAAAAAGTTCAGTGGTAAATTTACAAAAATAGTCTGTTGAAATCAAAATATCTGTAAAAAAATTATTGACCATTACAATATTTAATTGACATATCAAATAGTACTTTGAGCGCTTTGATGCGCTGTTGACACGAGAGGGGTTAATTCTCAACTTGTCATGGTAACCATACAGACACGCTGCTGAACATTTTGATATGTATTTGGATGAAAACTGTTGCTGCCTTTGGCAGCGTTATCTGTATGACTCTTATCTGTATTTGCCTATGGCAGCAATCGCTTCATGCCAAGTTAGTTTCAAAATATTCAACATAATAGTTATTAAATTGTGAATTTATCGACGACACGCAATTCATACCAACACGTGACCGACTTTCCATACTCGTGACGGAGATACGTCATTTTCATTGCGACATTATATAACACGTGACGTAATTAACTATGAGTCAGATATTTGAGTGAGCGATCAGATCGCTCCATTGGAACATCCAGAGCCTCTACACACACACACACACACACACACACACACACACACACACACACACACACACACACTCACACGCACGCACGCACGCACGCACACGCACACGCACGCGCGCGCACGCACACGCACTAATGCACGCACGCACACACGCGAGCGAGCGAGCGAGCGAGCGAGCGAGCACACGCACGCACGCACGCACGCACGCACGCACGCACGCACGCACGCACGCACGCACGCACGCACGCACGCACGCACGCACGCACGCACGCACGCACGCACGCACGCACGTACACGCATACGCGCGTACACAAGCACACGCGCACTAACATTGAAGGTGGACTAAGCGATGTTGTACGAATTGTACGTCTTTACCATTTAATAAACATTCTGTTGAATATTTTGAAACTAATTTGACAGGACAGCTTACCTGTATGGTTTTCTGGAAATTGATAGTCCGGGAGTTCAGGGATCGATCGATCCCAATACGAGCAATGTGTCGGTGGAGCTAAACTAGACACAGGGGAAGGGTATAGCTAAAAGTGGATTCCTCCATTGCTGTTGCAATGTCATCAGTGCACAACATGAACATTCCTGATATCTGTGGCCATGGAATACGATCGATAATGGCACCACTGTTAAGTATAGATTGCACTTCAGCTGGTGTGTCAAAAATTTCCAATGTTACGGGAAGTCCATAGTCTATCAATAACTACATTGCAGCCCCTGTAGTTTCGGTAGTCAGCGTGGTTTATTTCAAGATAATGGAGGATCCGATCTGGTACCCAAGTGCCTGATGTTATGATCAAATTGTATGTAGTTGATCAATCTAAAATTTAATAAATATTCTCCTGAATATTGTGAAACTAATTTGTTTGGGAGTTTAAGGCAAGATAAATTACAATAAGAAATTCAACATTTTACCTATATTGTAACTTTAAAATTTAAATTATGAGAAATCGGGTTTTAAAGTTTCAAATTGATTGCAACACACGGAAATGTGAACGGATCTTTGCTGGAAATGCACCGATCTAGTATGGGTGGCTATATGGCTCATACTTGAAAACATTCCCAATCTAATTGTGTCTTTCAGCAATAATATACCATTAGTTGTGACTGAATCCCCACTGTCTTGATAAGCGAGATTTTCTAAATTAGGCAAATCTTTCTTTCCTTTGAAAGAACTGCTGTTTATGTGTCTTATATCTCGCGGGGGTAGACGCTGGCCCATTTCGAGAGAAGATAAAATTTCAGTGCACACTTTCCTCCTTTTATACTTTTTAGTGACGTCACAGGAGGGCGGCGGACATGCCCGAATGTTTCAGAGTGAGTCGCTGATTCCACATATGAAATCAGTTTACTTTCATTCTCCTGGAGTCCGATTATATATTCGCTTCGCAAGAAGAATGCAAATATATATAGAGGCTGGATAGCTGCTTTCATCCTCACTCGGCGAAAAATCGGGTCTCCGATCAACGTTAAAATCTGGACCTATTTATTCCTGTGGATGCTCACCTTTTAATTAGCATGCCGCGGTTTTTCAAGCCGGATGCTTATAAACTGGCCTGTTCAAATTTCAGGCTGGAACGCCCGATGGGGTGTGGGGAGAGCGTGATGACGTCAATGGCCATGGCCCCGACTCAACACCCCTCACCTCTTCTATCACGCTGTGGTAGATTTGTGAAGGGCGATTGTTATTACACCACAAAAACATCCATTACCGTTCAATCACTACTTGCTAAATCAAATATCTGCATTTAGCTATCAGAATAAAAATTTTATGCTCGCTTATACACTCCCTAATGCCCATACCATCACCATGTATACCCTCAACTAGGCTTCTGGTAGAGGGACCCCCTGCATTAGCCATACAATAGACTGGCACCAGTCTGTACTCACTCCTTGGTGACGCTTGTCACTAAGCACGCTCGCGCATGCGCAGTAGGTCCCAAATATGAAAACTGATTCACTTTTCAAATATTCTGCCAGCAGTACAGTATTGCCTGCTATCAATCTGATATAAAAGTTTTAGCTTGCTACTAGAAACTTTCCAGTTATTACTATATTTGACATCGGAATGCCTACCATGAAGTCTATTCTTCATAAGTTAGGTTTAACTTCTATATCATGGTGTTCTAGAGGTGTTTGTAACTCTAGTGTTGGAGTTACCAGTTTTCGTGTCACTACTCCCGTTTTTGAGGTTAGAGTAACCATGCCTATTATATACCATCAAGAGTACCATGTTATAATAATAGCCAGTACCACTCCTATTAACGTAGTCCTAGTGCTCTCAAACAATCATTATTCAGAATCATTACTGATTCTTTCTTCAGTCACTTTATTAAAATCGCCCATGTCGTAGCCTCCGGGTTTCTCAGTAGTTTCTCAAAGCTAGCTGCTTTATTTCTTATCATTTCTTATTTTTTTTATAGGAAGTGTCATTATCTTCTGAGAAAGTAAAGTGTACGTCAGTTAAGTGTGATCGTTTTCACGCTAAGGATTATGCTGGTCACGTTTGCCTGAGGTGTACCACCTGCACCCCTCAAAAAATGTGTGGAATTTGCAAGGGTTGGCCATTGGTCATTTCTAAATTGTTTTTCAAAGACTTTATGGTTAAGCCTGCGTTGCCCTCAGGTCGCTCTCCCTCCGTTGTTGAGTGTGCTAAGGCAGTTTCATCTGCTTCTACCTCTGTTAATACGTCGGTTTCAACAACGGAGGGGGGCAGCTCCTCTATCTCAGATCCGGTTATGGCATTATTCGCCAGGTTTGAATCCTTTGCCAACGTATTAACTAAATCTTTAGACGAGCGAATTACATCCGCTATTAAGGCTGCTAAAGAGGAGTCGTCAGACTCCGAATTTAGCCCCCAGTCTCGGTCACGTAAGTGGGTAAGCCGGTTTCCTTGACATCTAGGCAACAAATCAAGTCTCCAAAGGGTAAGTCCGGCGATTCGAGAAGGAAACCTGGTAAGATATCCTCTGGTAGGAGCCAGGCCAAAGACCATGTTAGCCTTGAGGATCAGCTTAATCCTCAAGCGTTGACAGCGGTGGCGGAAGCTTCCGATTTGTCATCACAAGCTAAGGTCCGTTTCACAGTGATACCGATTGCCAGGAATGTTGTAAGATCGCCGATCGCCTCTGCTCCCGTCTCTGCTCCTGGCTTGTCCGGGCAAGCGGGTTTGCCGTCTGGAATGTCTTCTGGTTTCACCGGGCATCCGGAAATGAGCACCGTGATTGTTTCTGGCATGGCTGAACATCCGGTGACTCATGAGAATCTGGCTTTTTCATCATCATCCGTTTCCAGTTCATCAGCTTCCGGCTATACAGTTTCCGATTCCGGGAGGAAGAATGTGGTTCCGGGTCTGTTGGACCCGGCAGTGCATCAGTTGTCGTCTTCCGTTTCCGGTTTTTCGGCTTCCTCTTCCGGTAGTAGTGTTGCTACTTCCGGTAGGAAGAATGTGCATCCGGGTTTGCTGGACCCTTCTATGCATCGTTCTGTTTCCGGTTTGCCAGTCTCTTCTTCCGGTAGTACTGTTGCTACTTCCGGTAGGAAGAATGCTTATCCGGGTCAGTTGGATCCGTCTTTGCATACATCCTCTTTTTCCGGTCCAGTTTTGTTTACTTCCGTGTCCGGGGGTAGTGTAGACACTTCCGGTTCAACTTATGCATGTCCTGGTCGTATTGACCCGTCCTTGCAAGCGACTTCCGTTTCCGGTTCCGGTTTTTCCGTTTCCGCTTCTGGTGACAGTTTTTATGCTTCCGGATTAAGAGATATGAAGCATCCTATTTCCGGTCTCGATGTTCCAGTTCCTGCTGGAACTACTGCTTGCGCATCAAGTTATGAGCTTCCGACTAACTCAGATTCCCAGTTTAGTAATAGGTCTGTTACTTCCGATTCTAGTTATTTTCGCGCTGCTCCTCCCGGTTTTGATAGGCATTATCCTGACCGTCCTTCTATTTCTCAGTCGGTTCCTGCTTCAGCTTTTGTTCATCCTTCCTTTCGTGAGGTAGTATCTCTTTCTCATTCTTCCTCTCCTTCCTTTTTCTCTCAAGCAGGTTCTCAGAAGAGTAGTAGTCAACCGTCCTCTTCTTCTGCCTCTGTCTTAGCGGCTAGGGATTTTTCGTCTTCCCATGTTTCTAATTCTTCTTCTCTTTTTCATCCGTCATCTATATCTCCTCCTCCAGGTTTTCTTCATATTCCGGCTTCCATCCATCAGAACTATTCTTCTTCTTCTCACATACCTTCTTCTTCTGCTTCTGCTCCGTCTCTCCCTACCCTGCCTTCTTATTCTTCATCTTCTCCGGCGTTTGATCATTTGGATCCTATTGTTTCTGTCGTTCTTTCTCCAGAATTAGAATTCCAGATAGTTGATTCTGGCTTAGATTTTTCCTTGTTTTCAGTAAGCCACGATTCCTCTCTTCATCGATCTATTATTTCAGCTAGATTTTCAATTCTTTCCAGATTTTCAGCTAGTGAGTTGGATGCTTACTCTTTCACTTCTAGTCAGCCAGAGGCTCGTGTTGTTAGTCCTTCTTATCTGTCTCCTTTGACTTTGGACTCTCTCTCGGACGCTCCCTCTAGAGCTTTATCTTCTCCTTCCTCTCTGAGGATCGTTGATTCTTCTGCTTCGCTAGACTCGGACCTCCGTCCGCCTTCTTCTTTTTCTCCATCTCACCTTTCTGTCAAGGCTACTCAGAGATCAGTCAGGGCCAGGGATCTGAAGAGGTTCTATCATGAGAGGGCCTCTCCGGATGACTGGTCTAAGTCTCATCAATGGATAGCTTCTTCTCTATCTCTTCCTCTTCAGGATGAGTTTTCGATTGATCCTCCGTCGTTTGGTTCTGCTCTTTCATCTTCAGACTCTTCGGCTAATGTTCCGTCTGTTCTTCCGGTGGATAATTAGGTCGTGGATATGTTAGATTTTTACATTAACGATGTCCAATTGAAAGATTTCCCTCTTACTCCCAAGGTAGATGCTCCAGTGCAGGTTCCGAAAGATGATTACATTAGATTGGCTTCTACTCAATCTCTTAATGGTCCGACATGGGATGTTCTTTCTTCGCATCTGAAGGAAGCTTCTAAGGTAGAATCGTCTTCAGATCTTTTTAAATGGGAGTCTGTCTGTCGGGCTCAGTTGAAATCAGCAAACTTTTTGGCCCTTCTTTCTGAGGCTATTCTCAAGACTCAGGAGAAGGGTGGTCAGATTCCTCCGGAAATATTTCGTGCTTTAGCTGATCTTGTAAGAGGTTCTTTGAATTCTGTTTGTCGTTCTTTGGGTTTCATCACCTCTAAGAGAAGGTCAAGGAAACTTGCTGAGGTGAACATTTCAGATTCCCACAGGAGTAATCTGATTTCTGCCCCTCCTTTCAGTTCAGATATCTTCGGTCAGAATTCTACCTCAATTCCTAGGGCGGAGTCTGATCGTCTTAGATCAGCTAAGGATCTGCGGGATCAGATTTCTATTTTGAGGCCTTCAGCAAAAAGAGACTCTTCCTCGGTAAAGAGTCCGTCCTCCTCTCCCAGGAGGAAGAGTCTTAGGCCGGACGAGTATGGGGCTTATCCATCAAGGGTTTTCACGAACTCTAATCGGTCCTCTCCTTCCCAATCCAGATCTGCGGAGGAGGATCGTTTCAAATCTATTTCCTCACATAGACCTAGAGCCCAGGTTCGTCAAGCCCCTCCTCAGGCGAGAAGGGGTCAGTTTTTCTCTCGAGGTTCTAGGTCTAGTTCTAGAGGACGCTTCTCTAGAGGTTTTCAACCTAGGCGGGTCTGAAGGGGTGGCCTCAGCCCGGGCAGGTCTTTCCCATTCTCTTTTACCAGTCCTTCTTCCTCTTCTACCACCTTTGGATCTATCGGTGCAGCCCCTTTTTCCCAGCGTGCCAGTAGGAGGGCGGTTGTCTCTGTTTTGGGAGACTTGGCAAGCCCTCGTTCAGGACTCCTGGCTGTTAGATCAAATCCGCTGGGGTTATGCACCGTCTTGGATAGATCTGCCTCCTCCTGTGTCTTGCCAGCCCAAATGGACTCCAGTTCCATCCAATCTGGAGAAGTTGTGAGCCCTGGGAGACGAATTGGAGTCAATGCATGTGAAGAAGGCTATAGAAGAGGTTCCTTGATGGAGAGTAGACCCGGGATTCTACTCAACTCTCTTTCTAGTTCCCAAGAAATCAGGTGGATGGCGTCCAATCATCAACCTAAAGAGATTAAATCTTCTAATATCCACCCCAAAATTCAAGATGGAGACTGTATCTCAGATTATCGCCAGTCTGAGTCCAGGCATGTGGACGGCGTCCATAGATCTCAAGGACGCCTACTTTCATATTCTCATCCACCCTCCGTTCAGGAAATTCATGAGATTCGCTTTCAAGGGCCGGGTATGGCGATTCAGAGTCATGCCTTTCGGCCTGCCCATGGCTCCGTTCTTATTCACCCGACTAGTGTCGGCAGTGGCAGGTTTTCTGCACCGTCGTTCTATTCCCCTTCACGTTTATATAGACGATTGGTTGCTAAAAGCAGAATCTGCCTCAATTCTGTCAAGCATCATTCCAGAGGTCTGCAGTCTGGCTTCCAGTCTAGGATGGGTAATAAATCTAGAAAAATCATCTTTGGCTCCGTCTCAGGTTTTCACCCACCTAGGTGTTTCTTTCGACCTAGGTCGAGGCTTAGTCTTCCCTTCAGATATAAGAGTAGACGCCATCCTAGTAGCCATGGAAATTCTGGCATCCAATCTTCTTTCTCCGGGTGATAGGCTTGACGGTCAGCGTCGAGAACATCATTCCGTGGGCGGCGCTGATGAGGAGGAGACCTTTCCAAATGTATCTGATGTCCCTGTGGAAACAGTCGACCGATTCAATTTACCACCAGATCCCTGTCAGAGAGCATTTAAGTCCCCACCTAGATTTCTGGAAGGATCGCTCTCTGCTTCTGAGGGGTGTTCCTTTAGTCAAGTCTTCTCCTCAAGCGATCATCTTTACAGACGCTTCCCAGGAGGGATGGGGTGCGGTCTGGGGTTCCCTTTCTGTCTCAGGCCTGTGGTCCCTGGAGGAGTCGTCAGCCCACATCAACATTCTGGAATTGTGGGCTGTCAAGAAGGCTCTCCTTGCTTGGTCGGATCGGGTGCAGGGCCTCAAGGTCTCGATTCGATCAGACAATTCAACAGTAGTCTCTTATATCAACAAGCAGGGAGGCACGAAGTCGTCTCGCCTTTGTTTGGAGGTGTGGAATCTTTTCATGTGGTGTCATATGAATCAGACTTTCCTGGTGTCCTCCCATGTCCCAGGATGTCTGAATTTTCTGGTGGATCAGTTGTCGCGCCCTTCCAAATTCGCCCACACAGAGTGGCAGTTAAATAGGTCGGTTGTCAAAGCGATCTTCAACCTCCTGGATCGTCCCCATGTAGACCTGTTCGCGACCTCTCTGAATGCCCAGATCTCCTCCTTCATGTCTCCTTTTCCGGACATTCAGGCGTTGGCTGTGGACGCCCTGTCTCAGTCCTGGACAGGAATCTTCGCATATGCGTTCCTTCCGACTATCCTGCTTCCGTTGGTTCTGAAGAAAGTCAGGGATCAGGTCTGCGAGATTTTGTTGATAGCTCCCTTTTGGCCAAAAAGGATCTGGTTCGTAGACCTCCTCGATCTTCTAGTAGGCTTCCCACATCTGCTTCCAGTGTCCCCAGATCTTTTATCCCAAGTAAGGGGAACGTGCCTTCATCCAAACCCAGGAATCTTCTGTCTCTGTGTTTGGAGAATATCAAGTGCTCGGTCCCTGAGAATAAATTTTCTGCAAGATCTCAGGAAATCATTAAGTCGGCCAGGAGGGAGTCGACCCGAAGAGTTTACAAGGGTCGACTTAAGATTTCTGGAGAATGGTGTTCAAATCATGATCTCGTGCCCGATTCTGTTTCTATTTCCCAAGTGTTCGATTTTGTATCCTATCTGTTCGATTCTCTTCATCTAACTGCTAACACTGTTAGAGGATATAGATTTTCTTTAGCATCTTCTCTTCCTTGCTTGTTAAATGCTGATGTTAAAGATACTAAGGTTCTGAATGGTTTCATCAGAGGTTTAGGTAATATTCGTCCTCCTATTGCTAAACCTTTGCCTTCCTGGAACTTGGCGTTGGTTCTTCAGGTGTTGGCAGGTCATCATTTTGAACCCATCACTTCGATTAGCTTAAAGCTTTTAACGTTTAAGACGGTTTTTCTAGTGGCGTCTGCTTCTGCTAGAAGACGATCGGAGATCCATACTTTTTCCGCTGAAAGGGATCGATTTATTGAAGCTGGGGACGGTTTGGTATTATATCCTAGAAGGGATTTTTTTTATCAAAAACGCAATCAAACCGTTATCCAGCTAAGCCGATTAAAAATCTTTATCTTCGTTTTCTCCGTCTGACAGATTTTGGTGTCCAGTCAGAGCTCTTAAAGCTTATAAGTGTTGTACTGATTTTAAAAGATCCGATCCGTCTCACTTATGGGTTCCCTACGCGGAAGGGGTAGCCAGACCGGTCTCTAAAGCATCCATTGCTAGATGGATTTGTGACACCATTCGACTCTGCTACGAGATTTCTTCCCCTGAGCAAATCAATCTCTCTCACATTAAAGCTCATGATGTTAGAGGGATGGCTACCTCTTTCGCTCTGTCCGCTGCCTTTAACATGGACGAAGTTATCCAAGTTGCAGGATGGAAATCCGAGTCTACTTTTACCTCTTTTTAGAGCGCAGCAGCATCTTTCTTTAGGAACATTACTATTTTAACCAAAAAGACTGAAGACCATTTACCAAGCACATCCCACCATTTTCGTTAGGGCCATGCGTCTGCGTGTAATGGTGAGAGTTGTTCCTTGGTTTTTATTTATTTCTTTATGTTTAAAGTTTTATTTGGTTGTTAATCACTGTGTGATTGATTAGGATGCACCATTATGTTATGTGGTTAACATTTGGTTATGTTTGTTTGATTTTTATCCTTGCTTATGGATTCTCAAATCACCCCGCACCAAAGTTTCGTAACGGGACACTGACCAAATCTACGGGTTTAGCAAGTAGTGATTGAACGGTAATGGATGTATTTGTGGTGTAATAACAACCCCCAACATACCCCCCTTTAGTGGGTTGGTCGGTAGTTTTATTAACCACTATAAAACATACTTACCGTTCAATCACTACGACCCGGTCTCAGCCACCCCGCTGGGTATTGATTTGAGAATCTAGGCTGGATATATGGCACTTAAATTTAGAAAAGTGAATCAGTTTTCACATTTGGGACCTACTGCGCATGCGCGAGCGTGCTTAGTGACAGGCGTCACCAAGGAGTGAGTACAGACTGGTGCCAGTCTATTGTAAGGCTAATGCAGGGGGTCCCTCTACCAGAAGCCTGGTGATGGTATGGGCATTAGGGAGTGTATAAGCGAGCATACATTTTTTATTCTGATAGCTAAATGCAGATATTTGATTTAGCAAGTAGTGATTGAATGGTAAGTATGTTTTTATAGTGGTTAATAAAACTACAGACCAACCCACTAAAGGGGGGGGGGGTCTGTTGGGGGTTATTTGTCTATAGCCTTTGACCCAATTTACCGGAAAATAGAAGTGATGATCACGTGATTCTTGTTTTGAAAGCACGTTATTGATCGGAAACTTAGGCAATCTGTGTATGGGTGGAGATTTGATGCTGTTGACTATACGTATTTGATGCGAAAAATAGAAATATATGTTTTCTTTATTCTGTTCCTTGGAACAGCATCCCTTTATATGCGCATGATCTTGTATGTGAGTCGCCTCTTGTGCGTAGTAGGTATATTCCAGCCGGTGTTGATTGGTGGCTGGAATATGTAGGTAAGAGAATATTTGAAATTCTCCACAGTGCTATATTGTCTAAGTTTTGACGCTGCTTCATCATCCCGCATGCTAATGATTTGTATATGCAGTAGAACAGCCACGTTCTTAATCAAAATTAGGACAGTATAGCTGACGGTAATTTATTTTTTGGTTTAAACAGCCCCATGTCTTGCGGGTTCCATGTCTACTAACTCCGCCAAGCTGGCCTGTATTTACTTGGTGGACGGACTGCCAAGCATTCTCCTCTATGGGTAGGACCACGTTTGCTGACGCCGGTGTGTATTGGATTATGCTGCTCTCACTAGCTCATGGGCCTGTTCTATCCATTGCTGCATGAGCTCTACATAGAGAGATGGTGAATTGTTCTCCCCTGGAATCCTGGGCATGGCCAGATCCAGGAGTAACGCTAATTCATTGCCTAATATTAATGAAGCAGGGGTATAACCAGTGCCGGAATGTGTTGAAGTGCGGTATGCCATGCGCACGTATGGGATTCATAAATCTAAATCACGACAAGGTGTGTTTCCTTAGTCAACATCTCGGCCAAGGTGTGTTTGAACCTTTCTACCATTCTATCACTTCTTGAATGATAGGGCGTCGCTCGAGTTTTGACTATGTGGAACAATTTGCAGAGCTCGGAGATCAGCTGGCTCTCAAAATGACTTCATTGGTCAGAGTGCAATTCATAGACCATACCGAAGTGGCAGAGCACATTGCTAGTCAGAACCTCTACTGTGGATGCCTCTTGGTCTTGCTTCTACCCATTTCGTAAAATAATCATGCAATGCGAGGATGTATTTGTTTCCTTCATCTGTCGTATCCAAGTGTCCGCGCACATCAATAGCCACCACCCGCTCCCATGTTGCACCAACAAATTTAACTTGTAATAGATAATGTGGATAATGGTGCTGGCCAACAGTGCGTCTTTGGCATGGGACACATGTGGCGACCCATGCCTTCACACTATCGCGTATCCCGATCCAGTGGAATCTCTGTTTGATGCGATCTGCTGTACACTCTCCAGCCAAGTGTCCAGCGTTGTCATGAAGTTGTTGAAGGATAATCACATAATAATGCCCAGGAATCACTATCCGGTTATTAATGTAGAGGATACCACCTTGCATATGACACTCTCCAAACCTTTGATAGTAATATTTAGTAGGGCTCGAGCGAACATTCGAACCTTCGAACAGTCGCGAACTCTGGGAAGACGAATCATATTCGAACATTTATTTGACAATCTTGTGGTTCGCAAATCATACATTAATATTTTTTTTGCATATATTTTCCATCTGTCTAAGGAAAATATACGGAAATCATGATGAAAACGATTTACTAAGCATTTATTCTAGTCGTATACAAGTTTTGAATGCTAAACCGTAATTCAGATTTACGACAATATTTTGAATAAGTACGTTCAACCCACACTCATGATAGCGTAATCGTCCTAGAGTAACATATACCTTCCTCGCTTAAATGGTTCAATTTACTGGCAAATATCGACATTACAAGCCAAGAAAATGCTGTTATCATGTGTATTACACCATCTCAACATATTACAGGCTTATAAGGTCTATGCGGCGTGCATGCTCTGTCAAATAAAAGGTGAACGTGACATATTTTCCTTGTTATTTGCAAAATCGGCCATAATTTCCGAGAAATAATACAGTGTTCAAATTATTATTCTAATCGTTCTTCCATTACGTTTTCATTGGCTATTATAATGAACACCAATCAATTTATCCAATATAAATGCGATGTGCTTTCTCTGATTAAAATCGAGGATGTTCAGCGCACAATTGTTACTACCGCAAATTGGTCAATGTCGTAAAATGCTAGATATAGATATACAATTACAGTATAGATCGCACTAAATGAACTACCAGTAAAACCACTGTTTAGAACAGTTTTCTCGACCAATTGCGTTTATATGGGCGTATTTTTTTGCAAAATGTTATGAGGGGTTAACAGAGTCTTTAGGAGAACATACCCCCTCCTAGATCCATGCGTATATATTCCGTGTTTGCGCATCTGTTGCTTGTTCGTGAGCGACTGTCTACAGATCACACTCTGCGCAACGCAGTTCGGGGAACACGGGAGATGGCTGTGTTGTATGTGTCATGTTGATCGCCACTTCTTGTTCATCATCGAGCCCGATTCTGTTCAAGGCATCTGCATTTGCATGCAGCTTGCTGGGTCTATGAACAACGTTGAAGTTAAAGGCTTGCAGGGATTCCTGCCACCTCACTACCTGGCCCTCCCAAATTTTGAGGTTTCTGAGCCAGCGTAATGAGGCGTGATCTGTACGTAGGGAACCTTCCCACTCACTCGTCCACTCGAATGGTCGATCCTTTTCGGTGATTTGGAATAATGGTGATGCAATCTCACTAAAGTGACGGATGTATCGACGATAGTACTGGCAGAGAGCAAGGAAACTCCGGGTGTCAGTAACCGAGGTGGGCGTTTGCCACTCTGCTACTGTTTTAGTTTTAGAAGGTTGAGTAGCCACTCCATCGCCGGATGTGTCGTGCCCCAGGAACTCGATGCTCTGTCTGAAAAGATTACACTTCTTGAGTTTGAGCTTTAGGTTAGTGGTATGAAACCACATTAAGACCATGTCCAAGTTGGACAGAGTCTGCTCAAACAAAGAGCCAAAGACGATTACGTCGTCGATATAACAGAGACAGATCTCCCATTGCAGGGTAGTTAATACCTGCTCATCGAGACACTCGAACGCTCCAGGAGCATTGCACAAGCTGTAATGCATCATGCGGAATTGGAAAAGATCGTCCCAACTAACAAATGCGGTCTTATCCCTGTCAGCCTCATCCATGGCTACCTGTCAGTACCCACTAGCCACGTCAAGGGCACAAAGCCACTTGGCTCCAGACAAGGAATCTAAGGCCTGATCTATCCGAGGTAACGGATACGCGTCCTTGATGCTAAGATCATTAAGGCGGTGGTAGTCTATACAAAACCGCAAATATCCATCCTTTTTGCCTGCTAGTACAATGGGACTAGCCCAGCGGGTTGTTGAAGGCTCTATGATGCCTGTCCACAACATGTCATTTACCTGTTGATGTGCCTCCGCCTTGTGAAAAGGAAGATGTGGTACGGGTTGTTGAACTGGCCGGTTGTTTCTGATATCAATGGAGTGTCGCACGAGATGAATTTCCCCCAAATCGATGTCTCCAGCCGAGAAACTTTCATGATACTTATATAATATTTTCTGTATGTCACGTTTGTGAGATTGCTCCAATCCAACTGTGTCACGCAAATATATGTCATGCAAATGTTCCAATAAATCATCAGAAGTTGTTGCTGGTGTAGATGCGGTAGGGGGTTGTCTCCAGTGATATCACATCCACCAGATAGCCACAACGAACTCCCAGTACTAGTGTCATTGGGTCCGCTGTGCCATTGAATACACGAAATGGTATACGATCCTTATTACTGCACAGGTATTGTAGTGATGAGTCCTGTCTCATTGGTATGCGCCAGCCATGTATGTCTAATTCCTGTTGTCTGTAATGTATGACGGCTTCGCTGGCACTGAGGAAGTCAGAACCTAACAGGGCATCGTTTTGAATGGAGGCAATGACAACTCTCTGTATGACTTGCGTTTCCTCTATCTGTATTACAAGGGTTACTGTACAAGCCACACGAACATCGGCTCCGGTATCTGTATGTAAAAATATGTTTGTAGGCCTAAGGGGTGGCTTTTTCTGAGGTGGGATGCTCTCATACAAGCGCTTGTTGAAAACGGTGATGGAAGCCCCAGTGGACTGGTTGAAACGCCACTAAATAGGCAAGCACACTTGTATATTACTTTGCAGTGCGCTTGTGGAAGAGTTTCCAATGATACTGATGGGGGAATTTCTTTTGGTGCAGTATCATCCTGTATATAGTCCGTTTGTTTTTGGATCGCTTCCATGAGTGCTATTGGTGGCTGAGTGAGGAAGGGACCAACCCGTCGTCGTCGCCGCTGCTGTGATTGCTTAGGCGATGACGTGCTTGGGGTAGCAATGGTGGTGCTGTTGATGCTTGTGGTGTAATGTGAATTTGTGTAGACAGCAGTCTGCGCAGGACTGTTGCGGTCGCGGATAAGGGCCACTTGTGTTAGCCACAACTGACAATGCATCATGGGATGTTTAGTGGATTCGCAAAAGAAGCAGTGATGGCGTTGTGGTGTGCCGTTCCTAGGATGATGCTTCTTCTTGCGGATCCATGATGCCAAATGCTTACTACAGCCCGTGTCACTGTTGCTGCTGCTGGATGCTGTTGATGGCGCCGTCACGACTTGCGAATTGCATACCACCAAGGGGCACCTGGTGTTAAGTTCCCTGGCGGGGGGTCATGGTGCTTGTATAAACGTTGTTTCAGTGGAGGTGCTATAACCAATCACTGCCGTTTTACACAGGAAAGAAGGTTTGTGAGATACGAAGGTTGCGCGGTCACAACGTCTTGCAGAGGGAGATGTCAGTGTCACAGATGCAGTCTGCATCGTTAGTACCGACGTATGTGAAGCCGGGTGTGTGTGATTGCATACTGTCACGATAGTGTGATTTGTAGTGTTAGTCACCTGACGTTGTTGTCCAGAGGCCTCAGTTGAGCCGGGTTGTGAGAGTGGGCACCGTAACACTGTGACACTGTAATCGGTGCCTGTTCTAGTTTAACAAGGACTCAGTTTGTAGTGTGCGTCAGAGTTATAGAGGTGTGGCGATTTGGGCATCGCTCCTTCCAGTGGCCTAGTTGACCACATCCACAACACATGTTTGGTGGCTGTGTGGGTGTTGCCATATTTGTAGCTGGTCGGGTTGTTGACTGTGTTGCGATGCTGGTGCTAAGCGTGATGACTAAATTGCTGAGTGTGGAGATCGGCTCAGTGATCTATTCCAAACTATCATGCATATTTTGTCTATTGTTATTGCTGTGCTGGTTCCCACGCCCGGAGTGTTGGTGTGCACACACCCACACACCCCCCCCCCCCACACACACCCGCGGGACTGGCCACGCCCTCGTCCTCTAGGTGCGTGATTTTGACTGGTAGGGTGTTCTGATTGGGTGGTGTGCGGATCGTTTGCTGATAGGGATGCGGATGCAGCAGTGCTGTCAGCGACGATTAGGAGGTTTGCATCATTTACTTTGTTAATTGGATGCAATTGGCGGCGATTTGCTTTCTCCTGCTACAAGAAATTCTCAATCCGAACGCAGGTGCCATTAGTGACTGAAGGCTACCGTGTTCAATGAGAAATAATTTTTCCTTGAGGGCGGGCTCACCACTCAACGCATCGATGAACGTGTCTAGATGTAGGTGCGTGACTCCCTCGTGATTACTGCTGGGGTAGGCGCACGTAACTAGTCGCCTAATACGACTTGCCAATTCCGACAAGGTCTCCCCTGCTCGTCGGTGCAAGTTGTTGAGCTGCAGATGACATGCTTCACCAAGGGCTGTGTCCTCGAATCTTTCCGACAATGCGCTTTCCTGTTGGCGTGGTGTCTGATCCAAAATCTGCCAGGACTTGAAGTGCTTTTTCCGACAGATTTGCAGCCATATACTCTCCCATTTGTTGATCCATCCACCGGCATGGGTGGCTAATAATTTCAAATTGGCACTTGTAATTGGCCCAATCATTCTGAATTCGGGAGGGAGAATGATCCGGTCATGGTCATGATAGGAAACTATGGGCACGAATCCGGGTGGTGGTGCTGGGGAGCTGTTGGTGGTTGTTCCTGCTGATGTACTCGCTGATACCAAGTCCGCGATGGTGATTCCCGGCGATGGTGTTGAGCATGACACGTTGGTTCCGCAGAATATCGCCCTGATGCGTCCATAGACGAGTTTTGGTCTATAGACTGGTGGATGTCTACTGTGTATACAATGTGTACGTCCTATTGGCTTTTGTGATGGGTGTTACTCGTATGGACGTGGTCCATGAGACTGACGGGGGTGACGCGTACCGTGTGATGTGGTTCTTCTGGAATATGGTTGAAAAGTAGGTTCCACATCTCCCGATTCATATCGCGGTATGGATGGATAATACGGCGATGACGTTCGTATTGTAGGAGATGCGGGACATGGTGCATGAGGTACAGGACATTGGTCACCATGTGATGACGCTGGTGAACATAATGGTCGTGAAGAATTGGTATACCTCCACAGGAGTCTTTATCGTGGTCGACCACGATCCGGCAAAGGTGTAGAGGTTTCCTGTACCTATTGCAGATATCCGACAGTGTGATGTATTGAGTACTCACCTGTGAAGCATCGCAGAAGGTTCCCTCACTGATCAGCGAATACTCGTGTAGAAACTGTGCTGGTTGTTCAGCACCGGAGAAAGTTTTCCCATCATATGATGCTACTTCCATATAGAGGGAGTGCTGATTGTCTGATGAAGGAGGCTGTAATGCATGTGTGTTGATTGTGGTCATGGGTTTACTTCTCGTTCTGGCCCCGCATTGGGCACCACTTGTAGCTCACGGGGTATGCACTGGCCCGTTCTGCTGCTCCACTCTGTTGCACCACAGGTACAGGATGCGTGGGAGGGCTGGTTAGCTGCGGTTCACGGGGTAATGTATCCTGTATCGTGACTCTCCGAAAAGTACGAAGACCGACTTCTAGACCTGTTGGAACGATAATGTTCCAGTGGGGCCATGCCGCCAAGATTGAACCTCACCATTTCATCCCAACTATTAGTGTCACTGGTATGATGGTTCATAACTTAATTTATGAGTTGGACATGATAATAAATCTAAAAGTAACTATACAAACAATGGTACTCGTTTGCTAGTAGACGAGAGAAAATATACAGTTAAAAGAACCAAGTTGGAGTCTTGTTTACGTGGGTTCATCAGAGGTACCTCACCGATCCGGATATATCCGCAAGGTGTCCCTGCAAGGGAGCCCCCTAACGAGGCCACTTATGTAGTTTAATATAAACCATTATACCCATAACAAAAATATTATTGTTGCGAGAGGAAAGCACCTCCATCACCGGAAAATGCCTTCAACGACGAGGCGGAGGAAGAGAGCTGGCAAAAAGGGCCACTCTCTTGTTCAAACATAAGCTAAGGGTAGGGTGTGCCAACCTAGTGAAAGTATAATTAATGTGATGCACTCTGTATTACGTGAAGACAGGGCAGATGATTTCCGAAGAATTCAAATGCCGTCATCTTATGTAGGTCCAAGACACTGCATTGGTGGTTGCCGCTTTATTGATGCGGACCTTCTGCTACATTCTAACCTACCATTTAGTTGTTAGAATTGCTTCCAAGCTTTGGCCACAAGTGACATGGAGGTCTACCTACCCTTTGACGCATGGCCTACCTGGCGAAGAAGTTCGGTTTCCCGAAGGTCACCCTACAGAGCATCTCCCTCAGAAAGGCAGTGTGCAGACATGTTATGGAGTGACAGCTTCAGAATCAAATAACGAACCGGTTACACATCTCACCACAACCACATACAACATCACTAGGACAAGTCATCATTTGCATAAGCAATATGAAAAGCACATAAAAGTTTTATGGCGGGAAGTGGGAGGCAGATATCCATCTCCAGTGACCTTCCCGTGAGGGCGTGGTGGGTTCTAAGACCGCACCCAGTTACTGTGTAGAGTTAGATGGAGATCTGCATCCCATCCATCAGCCGTGTGTCGGGGAAGGATCACTTTAGATCCACCTCCGGGTAACTAACGTTTGCGTGTCGTTAGGGTTCAGTTTTAGAATGTTCAGAGATGCACAGCTGGCCGGTTTTACACAATTATCTTTTTGCAGTGCTTCCTTCTTTGGCAGGGTTATCTATGCTAACTAGTATCTGAAGATACAAAGGGAGTGTATGTGAAATCGACACTTTAGTCTTCACCACTCGGAAACCCCAATAGTTTGCTAAGTCGGATCATGCCAACGTGTCGATGGGAGCTCCAGACAATTTATAAGCCTTGCTGCTGGAGGAGCATAGAACGAGACAATCACTCAATATAATAAGAGGCCTTAAGGTATTTGGCCAATTTTACACAATCTAGCCTGTGTGCAGTGTTACATATCCGCTACAGCTGGAAAAGAGGCGTACAGAAATGTCTCCTATGGAGGGATTTCCCTAACTACTTTAAACCTATTCTATCGAGCTAGAATAGCCAGGTTTAGTCGATCATATGTCAGGCTCGAGTAATGTTAGCATGAACAGTGACCGCAGTGTAAAATTGATGATGGTGGAAATGGTGATGCAGATTTAATGTTGCTGTATAGTACAGCCTAGCGTATTGTGGTCCTAGAGTTTTTATATAAACAAAATAAAATAACTAGGAAGGCTGCTTGCCATATACATAACTAACTATTACAGTAGTGACAGAAAATCAGGTCATAAGACCTTACGGTGCTCGTTAGATCTAAGCACAAAAATAAGGATACTATTTACGGTTTAAAAAGATATAAACTATACGATGAGGTCTCAGACGACCAGGGCGGTACCTATTTGTCATCAGTACCTATAAAGTAATAAATAAATGAATACAGTAGCTAAATGAGTACCTAGTAGTCATTGGAACGGGGAAAGGTCATACAACGCTGTGGATGCTGCGTTACAGATGAGGAACGCGAGATGGCACGACTCTGAACTTGCTGGGAAGTCTCTGGAGGTGAACTGTTGATATGGCTCACAATCAAGGACGGTGAAGAAGAAAGACTGTAGTCGGATGTCTACTAGATAGTCAGAATAGCGAATACAATAATTACACAGGGTGTTAAAATTCCTGTCTGGTAACGGACGTTTGAAAGGTGCCCGTAACATGAAGGGCTACAGTTGTAATTAAATAATGCATGTACATTACTGACTACACCGTACATGATACATCGCATAGCTCTTGCGGTGTACCAGGCAGAGTCCCACCAGACTGTTGCCTAAAAGTTAATTAAACACACGGCATGCTGCACGGAAGTTTGTATACGAGTTTTCAGCATGGTTCGGAAGATCTGACGAGTTGTCCACCAAGAATCACCACTTGTTTTACATGCTGAAGAGATTACATATGGGCCGCGAGGCACATCCGCAGGAAGGCTCCTCTGAGGTGTTTAGTAGTGAGGAAGCCTCTTCTATGTATTTGATTGCCCCCGGATGGCCGTCCGATGGCTTACAAAAACTTGTGATTGCGATGTCCGATTGCTGGCCAGCGAAGGAGAACTGAATTCCGAAAGGCTCTGCTGCAGCTAATACTCAGTAAGCAGTTGCCCACGTCTAGCACTGCTCTGTCTGCATAACCTACCAATCCTCTCTCTCCTTTTATCCTACTCGTGCCATCAGAAGTAGGACGCCCAGCCAATCAGCGGGCGATCTGTAGCCAATCAGCGTGCAGCTAGGAAGAGTGAGGACGCTATCACGTGATAGGCACATTCCCCATTCATTTAATACATACACACGATTACGACGTCCTAGTAATATTTTGAAAATACGTTCACCAACTCGGTACACTTTACTACGCGTTCTCTCCCAACGCATGCGCGCTACGCGATCTTACGGACTTATTCGTATTATAGAAACCTCTCCTGTATGGCTTTATACACGCATACTATCCTACCCATGAGGGGGCGTGCTTGGAATGCACCCGGGGCGGTCGTTCCGTATGTAGCCAAGCTGGGGCGGTCCGGACCCGTCCGGCCGATCCACGCTACACCATGCCCAATCATGGTGTACAGGCTATCTCTACCTATACCATTTGAATGCGATGGTGTCTCTGGTGAAACCACTAGATAGGCTCGGAACCGAGAAAAATATGATTTTGTAATCTGGAAAAATGATAGCTACGCGTGTGTCCTTCGTACCTTCGTGCCACGAGGTTGATCAGCATTGGGCATGCCATTGCACTGTTAAACAACCCTCTATCGGTACATGGTAACTCATGAGTGGCGTTTAACACATCATTGTTGCTTTGTCAAGCGTCCCCCTCTTGAAATCACACATAGACTTGAGGCTTCTCAGTAAAGCTTGCTAGATTAACAAAAACGCCATACCACACACGTTAACACGTACTTACAGCTACTCATCTAGATGATCAGCTTTTGCAGACATAATCGAGCAGATTTGGTGTTTCCCAGTTGCAAGTACACACTGCCTTGGCTAAATGGACCTTTCCATTTTTAGCTATACCCCGCCCATCACTAGTTAAGCCCCAAGCACACATCGCCGTGTTGGGATTGATCGATCCCCTACATGCCCTAGCTATCAATTTCCTGAAAACTATACAAGGAAGGGGTTGAATATTTCGTAACTAATTTGACTGGGTGCTGTTGCTGCCTATGGCAATTAGTTTCAAAATATTCAACAGAATATTTATTAAATAGTGAAAGCAAACAATTTGTACAACAACGCATAGACTGTCTTCAAATATGCGTTCGTTACGTACTTATCGACGCCATTTATGACGTCATTCATTATGATGTCATTGTACACATCACGCAGTTCATTATCACGTGATATGATGGGCGGGTACTCTGGAAAGGTGATGACGTGTGCAACATCTTGTTGGTGTGCATGTTGGCACACACAACCACACCTAATGTTGCAAAGATACGTGTTGTAACACTCATATCTATTCTTAAGAGGAACAGTGCAAATGCGTTTCCCTGGTATTTACCATGATGATCAACGTGCATGATGATAGACCATGCATGCATGGAGTTAAAACAGACGCAAGACTGTTTAGAGAATGTTGAGATTAGCTGTTGTGCCAAACCTTCCGGTACATTGATGCATTTATGGCACTGCTTTCTTCTCTGCAAATCCAGACATTAATTCCTCACATTGTCGATAATTTCTTTGAATTGACTATGCTCGGTTGATGATGGTAGCGTGACTTGAAGATATGAAGCAAAGAATATTGATTCCTTGGATCATTGAAAGACTTGCTTCAAATAGCTGTAACTCTTCGTAGGATGAGTGGAATTCATGTTTATATTTAATGTTTATGAGAGAATGTAATGCAAAAAGACGACAAAACTGCCCTCCCATCCCAATCTGCGGTAGCGGAAGTAATCAACGCTGGCGTGAGGGGGGGGGGAGTGTCACCATAATGGATGAATACAGTTTTAGCTATGCCCCACACATATCCAGTAAAGCTCCACCCATGCTTTGCCCGTGTTAGGATCAATCAATTCCTGCACTCTCTGAATCTCAATTCTCAGAAAACTATACATGTAAGCTGTTGAATATTTTGAAACTAATTTAACCTATGGCAGCCACATCGCCCATCATTTGGGTTTACAAATATTCAACATAATGTTTATGTAATATTAACGACATACAATTCGTACAGCTTGGCGGATTATTAATAGTTTAAGCCTGACTAAATCGCATTATTCATGGCGTAATTGACTATGACGTCTGTCTGCATGTGGCGTAGATGGTTATGACATCATATGATCGAATGAGAAACTAGATTCCTCAATTCATTGTCCAGTTTACGAAGACATTTTATATTGAGCTATACTATGCATATGGAAGCCCTTATCTTTTTGGGACGTTATCAATGAGCTATGTTAATAGCCTATATTGTCAAGAACAGCCAGTCATACACATTTAGCGTCAGTCGATTTGTGACTGCTTCTTTGCGCATCAAATTACTTTATATGATAATTCTAAAATAGTTGACGTCCATCTAGTTTTTGCGCTATTTTACAAGTTTCTCACAACGTGTGTCTAAGTATGAAACTATGGCAATATATTGTGTTGCAATTCCAGTGATGTTGAAGCCCATTTTCTCATAAATGACTGAACTATCATTCGATTTCAAACAGTGTGATACCGGTTTTCTCATTCTAGTGTATGCTTAACCATCAAAGATGTTTTGCATCCGAGATACGCAAAGAATGTCCTTATCTGCGACTTTATTCCTGCGCCCGCCTCTTGCAGCATCGTTGAATCAGGGTCAGATCATGTTTGTTGAAATCATTTGCGGTAGAGCAAAAGTAAACACCAAGAGCCGTGAATAAAGATGAGAATGAATCTGAAATCTATTAATTCCTAACAAAATGTGTTCCTTATTCGAGCCCTGCCGATCCAATAAAAACAGCACAATGTTGCGCAATACATTTACAGACTGTAAATTACCAGTCCCATGGCACGCTCAAGGCCTAGCAAGCCAGTCACTACATTGGTAGTGCAATGCACTCCAAAATCGTTCCACATACACAACGCTCACACACACGTTCTCACTCATTCACGCACGCGCACGTATATTCTTACATAGGCTATTATACAGACTCTGAAGAATACTCAATCGATATGCCGATAAAAAATAACACCCGCTAGCTAGTAGAAGAAGTATTGTTCGCAATGGAGGGATCGGATCTGTCAGTTCCGTATCTGAAATTATAATTTGCTAACATTTCATAGAGGAAACTCGTGTGAGGAGGGGAGAATAAAACGAAATGAAAAGAGCTTGAAGGAAAGACATGCAGGAACACCCATTGCCTTTTGTGTATGAGATGTTAGCAGCATGATTACTTTTGAGGTTGTTATGGCATACAAAGAGTCGTACACCATGTGTGAACTGACAGATGAGGGGCTTATCCCGAGCTATCACGTAACATCTCAAGCAATGGACCTTTCCAGTTTATCCATCCATCACCTGACCTTGTAATTACCTACGTGACGTATAAGATGACGGCATACTTAATTATAGCATGGGTGACTCGGTTTAATCGGTCTTGAAAGCTTACTAGTGAGACACTTTGTACGATTTGTATGTCTTTACTATTTTATAAATATGCTGTTGTATATTTTGAAATTAATTTGATTGGGCGACGTTGCTGCCATAGGCAGCAACAGCACCCGGTCAAATTAGTTTCAAAATATTTAACAGGTTACCTGCATAGCTTTCTTGACATGTATAGTCTGGGATCGATCGATTCCATCACTAGCGAGGTATGGGTGGAGGTTAGCTAAAGATCGGCGGGCACAGCTAAACTGGAGAGGTCGATTAAACCCTTTGCGCCTCAGTGCGCTCAAAATACTACTTGATATATTAATTACACATTTTGAGGGTCAATATTTTTCAAGATATTTTAATTTTAGATGGCTAATGCTGTATTTGTGCCATTAAATTTCATTTCGCTAACTTGACTATTAAAGGGCTAATAGTATAAAAAATTAAAGTTTTCACATAAGCCAGTGTATATCTGCAGATCAAGAGAAGTGAGAAGAGTATTTTTGAAAATTTACCACTAGAAAGACTGGCCCGGTTACCGAGCCATTCATTCTAGTGGTAAATATTAAAAAATACTCTTCTCTAGGCCTTTTAAATAGCCATGTCTGAAGACCACTGCAAAGTGAGTTTGACCATTACAGCGTTAAGTGGACATGAGAGGGGATATGTAGCGATAACGTGAAAGTATCCAACATGTCAGCATGTGCTCGAAGACTTAGCATATTCTGGACCGGGTTATATACAGCTGAGCTCGGACATAATTTTGATGTTACTAAAGCAAAATAACACGTACACGTATGGTACACGTATGGTATACCGACCAGTACGAAATATACTTAACCCATGGAACCGACATGCCATTGACCTGATGGCACAGGTATAAGAATTCCGCCACCGTACGACGTGTTTGATGTCGCAGATGGGGGTATTTGAGTGATCTTTTAAGATTTGTATAGCACTGAATGTATATGTATCACAGCACTCTTGTTTACATAACCAGTTTGAGCTACGTTAAAGTCAAATTTTAGGAGCTACGAGCTAATCTGAGGATTACCCCGATTTCAATTAATTTCTAGCCGAATCGTTTCATAGCAGGCCTCTGAAAGTAGGCCTACAGCTGGAACAGATCATTACCATACTAGACCAATGGATCTGGCCGTTAGTCCACGAGATTGTACCGTTAACGATAATATTGAGAACGGAAATGTTTGTGAATGGCAGACACGTAGACTTCTCATCAATGGGAGAAAAAACCTCGTTCAATCGTTATAAATTAATTCAAATCGAGTCGTTGTTAGACTCATATTATCATGAGATTGTATTCCCTGTCGCCCAAGGGTAGCCGACTTCTAACGTGTCATCACTCATTGCAGACCATGGTATGCAAATCGCTCTGTTGGCTGCCAAACATTTCATATTGAATGGCTTAGCGCACGCTAGACTATCAGTGTGTAAGGACAGCGATGTAACATAATGCATTAGTAAAATCATCATGGTCATCCTTGAAAAGAGAGTGCTACAAGTTACGCGTGTAACACAATGGAGAAATCCGGTTTAAGCTACGCCCCACCAATCTCTAGTTATGCTCCACCCACACCTTCGCCAGTTCTGCGATCGATCGATCCCTGAACTCACTGACTATTAATTTCCAGAAAACTATACAGGTAAGCTGTTGAATATTTTGAATCTAATTTTACTTGGTGCTGTTGATGTCTATGGGAGCAACAGCGCCCAGTGAAATTAGGTTCAAACTATCCACCAGAATGTTTATTAAAGAGAAAATACATTCAATTCGTAAAACAACGCATAATCCGTCATCAATTAAGCGTTCGTGACGACCTTATCTACGTCATTCATGTCATAATTGATTGTGACGTCATCATAGCATGCCGACAAATCCCTGAAAAAGTAGATCATGCATAGCATATTCTGTTGAATATTTTGAAAGTAATATGACTGGACACTATTGCTGCCTTATTTGAAGAATGGTTAACAACTGTTCAGTTTATATGCTCTGAGATTGACGTTCAAGGAATTTATCGGGTAAAAGTTAACAGATTTAGCCAGAAGACATTCCCTTTGAAATTTACCCCACCAGGATATTTGCTGTGAATTGAAACTTTTTTTCCTCTTAGATGATTTGTCGGAGCAGAATATTTCACTACAGCATGTTGTTGCCATTGTAAGCAACTTCTCCAAATCAAATTAGTTCTAGGATTTTTAACATAATATTTCAAACAACATAAAGAATTTGTCATTTCCTGTGTGTAATGTTTACAGAGTTACTTGATAATTCACCTTTCCAGCGTATTCATCTATCGATCTGACGTCATATGACGTCTTAATCAGCTAAGCGGCGAGCGGGATGACGTCATGATCATTACGTCATACAAGATTATATATGGCCCGTCCTTAACTCTTAATAGTCCGACACGTTGTACGAATTGTATGTCTCTACTATTTAATAAACATGCTGTTGAATATTTTGAAACTAATTTGACCGCGTCCTGTATAGGTTTTATTTAAATTGATAGTCAGGAAGTTCAGAGATCGATAGATCCCAACTCGAGCGAGGTGTGGGTGGAGCTTAGATAGAGATGGCCGGGGCGTAGCGAAAAATGGAAACGTTCATTGTAGCAATAATGACAGGTTGTCAGGTGCATGGGATCGTACGATAGAGCAATAATACTATTCATATAAATAAAAGTGTCGCTTGCATTTAGCAACATCAAGTATTAACCTTCTCCGGCTGCTACATTTAATGTTGAACTTCAAAATGGTATTCTCTAATCTCTCTTGATAATGTTAAGCTGGTTGAGATTCTAAACATTTTTTTTCGGCCCAGCATTTGACTCGATAAATAGCGATACCCCTTTAGTCAACATTCACTAACGGATACCATGATTGAAATCGGTTACCCCGGAGCTGCAGCCATTCCAGTGGCAACGCTTCCCGGGTAATATAAGCCTGTCAGAATCCTTATTCGAACTAATTTCTAGCGGCTATGCAATTCCACTTCTTTCCACCAAAACACGATGTGCGCGTGCCATTCCATCAAGATTATTCCATCTAATGTGTGTTTAGTTACTCGCGCGCGGACTTCAGCTACGTGTGCTTGTTGTTTGAGCTGGAAAGGCCAAATATGGCGAATGATATCTGATGCAATAAATAGTATGTTGTCAATTTTGATACTAATTTGGCTGGGATCTCTTGCGGCCTTTGACAGCAACAGATGCCAAATTAGCTTCAAAATATGAAATAGTTTAACTCCATGTTTATTTTAAAATTGAGATTATTTGAATTCATGGCTCAAAGGGTTAAGGAACGCCGAGCGAATATAATTGGACGTCAGAATCTGGCTATGAAACGATTATGCCAAGAATTAATAGATTTGGAAATCAACACCATCTTGATCAACGACCATTGGCGTTTACTTTCCCACAGTACAAATTAATTTTACACACTTGATGCAAGTAGTCCTGATGTGACTATGCAATAAGGACATAACAAATCTCCATCGTCATGATAGGACATCATATCATGGCACTATTCTCAATCCCACCCTATCTATCACTTACTTGACTATAGACCTACAGTATGGTTGATTAGTGCACTCTGCGACTGCAGTAGCAGAAACATCCTATAGCTGCAATCGGTTTTTCATCGATTTTGATCTCAGTGCCCTCAGCCAAATTCCTTAGCTTCCTTAGGTCCAATTTGATCTGATTGTATCGAGTCATGTTTTCTTGAGGCCACCACGGAGCACGCTTAACAATTTTATGCAATGACGTCCTCACTTGGCTTAGTTACATGTGTTGGTTCACAGGAGGGCTAATTCCAAGGGTGTTGATGTATCTTTTGTCATCCTTAGCACATGGCGAAACACAGACCATCATTTATATCTGGGCAACTTTTAATGCTAGTGGCGATGTATTGCACATCTTGCATGGCGCATCACTGGGATGTATAATGTCTTCTGGCAGGCATAACGTGCGACTAGAACTGCATTTTGGAGCTGTCCAGGTGCTACAGTTATACAGCATCAAGGATACGCAGGTTGCATTGTATAAACGCCGTATTTTTGTAAACGGTATCTTTGATCCATGGCTCCCTAGCTTCCAACAAGACGGAAAAGCTATCTTTCCAATGACGCAGCGGACAGCAATGCCAGCAGTACTACTTGTACATGGCAGTGAGCCCAGGATGGTATATTTCCCTAAATGGTTCGCCATCACGAATTGGATCGACAATTTCCTTAGTGTCATGCTGTGTCGATATGTGCTTAGTTGCAGCTATTATGAGTGGGCTTCTTTTGCTTGTCTATGAAGTCCACATCGTCGGCATATTCCACCACTAGCGCCACTACAGGTATTGACATTGGAGATTGGTATTGTGAAAGAGTTCAATAAAACAGCAAGAGAATAAATGAAAAGCACTAGTGATTGGCCAGCTACCCGTGGGAGACGAATGATGTCTCGAACTCTGCAGAATTCATGTACTTGACTCGTACTCTCATGCAGCTTGGTGTCTGCAAGTAGTTGTCGCACTAGCCGTAGCTCATCTTTATTGCAACTGACCTGGTGTGGCCTTTGAGTCTTGAATTGTGACGAAGGCTCGTGACATATCAATGCCCATTTTGTGGAAATCTCAATGTGTCGACATGCTTACTGACACAAGCATACGTTGAGTCCACATAATGTCTGCTCAGCGGTGTCCACGTTAAAAAGCATTTTAACATGATCCAGTAAAGTAGTCGATCTGGTCTCGGATGCGGCATAGATCAACATTGGATATGATTTTCCGTATGCTGTTGAGGAACACAATGCAGCACAAATTGGTTCCGTCAGCTAGTTTCTTTGGTAGCCTGATACGGGTGCCGAGACCTACCTCATCGATGGGAGGGTGATGCATAAAAACTAAATTGATTAGGTGCGTAATTGAACTGGTTGTGAGATAATGCTCATAGCTCAAACCATCTAGTCTTGATGCACGTCAATTTTCTGGGATGTGAGTGCCTTCTCATCTTCTGCTGTGTTAATTGCTATTAGCAATGGCATGAGGTAGCCTGCGCATGGGTGCAGTGGGTCAGCGCCGTGGTCAGCGAACTCTACATTGGAACATTCTCGAAAACTTGTACAGCCAATCAGACTGATGTATTCCATCGTCTCAAATACGTAATGGAAACTCCGATATGGGTTACCCTGGAGCGACATCGCTTCAAAAAAGTCAATGCTTGAACAATATGAGTGTAACACTGACACGATTTGAATTTCTATCAATCATGCGAGTTTCTGTTCTCCCATTAAATAAGCTATGCATTATTCGGCGTGTCTGTCATTAGGAACAGTTTTCGTTCTCAGTATTATCGTCATCGGTCCATTCAAGTGAACGTCGAGATCCATAGCTCAAGTAGTGCACTGATCTGGTTCAACGATAGTTTCAGAATCCCACTATGAAACGATTCTGCTAGAAATTAATAGAAATAAGATTCATCCTCATATTCATCCGTGACGCCCAGACTTTAGCGCTTGCTCCAACTGATTATGCAAACATTCTGATTCTGTGGCAGTGATTCTGCACGGATATTGCAGCATACTCTGCTATGAGTGTCATATCTTACTATCACGTCTAAATCATTTCATATGTTCATCGTCATTCTTTGTTTGTGTGAAACAATTTTAAACATAGATTCTTGTAGCATATATAGGTGCAATGAGGCTGGGCATACGTCCTATCAACTTAGAGACACACTCACCATAAGATCACGTACAATTATATTTAGTGAAATAATTTAATAATAACAGGAGGCCGAAGTGGCCTATTTCGCTCACCTGGACTATAGGCATCTCAACTAGAATGGCCACTAACAATAAGTAGAACTCTAATGAGTTGAGCAGACTTGTAACAAGAAAACAGAGGCCATGTTTCTTTATGTATCAACAAACGTTAATGGCCCTTAGTCATTAATATCATATCTCTAAATTTTCGGCCCAATCTGTTCTAATGTTGCACGATTTTTGCTTTGAAACATCGCGATCGATTTTATAAAACAAAATCTCGATTTTCGATTAAATCGTATGTCGAAATTCCCAAAATCATAAACCGGGGTAACGTGACAAGTCACCAAAACTGGAACTTGGAATTTCTAGAAAAAGTTGAAATAAATGATGCAAAAATAGCACAACATTAGAACACAATTTCGTGCGACAAATTCTTACCATCCTACTTCTATGCTTAATGGATACCTTATATCTATCATCGCGGGAGTGAAATTATTAATTGGGACCGCCTAAATATTGCGCATAGTTTAATAAACATCATTTATTTCATCAAAATTTGACATAAAATGCTGTCGAGTAAAAATATAAATCCCGCTTCCGCTTATAGCCTCCCTTTGGTGGACGAGTTTAGGTCATTACCCGGGTAGAGCGAAGACGCTAATATTAGTACCCGGGGAGATACTGAGAAATCCATATACATAGGACGGCAGTTTTGAGTAGCTACGATAGTAGCACCGTAAACTCGTCCTATAGTGCAGTTTATAGTTGCTTTCAGAATGTATGATTTACATTTAAGGGTAATCAACAGAACGCACAGTTCAAAATATAACAATCTGGAATGCTGTTGCGTTATTTTCTTTAATTAAGCATGACAACCGAATCAAAAAGGGAAAATTAGTACACAGCATGAAATTTCTAAAAGAATTTAAAAGAATTATGTTCAGTGAGTATTGCCTAACACTCTGCGACTAAGAATATACTTGGTATTTCACGACAGACTCAGGGTCTGCAGCGAAAAAAAGAAAATTATATGGTGATTCGACGGAGTAACTAGCTGGTTTTCTCAATGACAAAGGTGTTACCTCGCTATTGTTAGCTGGTCTACCATAGAGCTTTGTGTTTTGATTAGGACTTACTGAACCCATGCGTGAAGCGATCAAGAAAAAAATACAATGGATATATGCGCGAATGGATTATAACTGTATTCGTGTACTGCTGAATGATGAGTTTTAAAATATTATAGTCTGGTCAATTTGTTTTCAATTACATCGTAGAAAATCGCGATTTTCGATTAAATCGTGAAATCGCGCAAGCCTAATCCGTTCAGTGGCTCTGGAGACGAAGTTGGTTTCATGAAACCATGCGATCCAAGATGGCCACCCAACCAGTTGGCAAATCAAGTTCCCTTGAACAAACTTGGTTCAGCTCGTGCCCTAAATGAGATTTTATGAGTTTTGAATCAATCGATCAGTTTCAGCGAAGATTTTTAAAGCCATTTCTAAAAATCGACCAAAATCCAGGATGGCCGCTGGACAAATTGACCGATTGGCTTCGCTTGAACACACTTGAATCTCTCCAACCGAAGGATGCTTCCTGCCAAATATAATTGAAATGGCCCAGTAGATCTAGAAGACATTTTAATTTTCCCTTTGCTTTAGTATGGAAGCTTTTGCCAGGAAACTGATCCAAGAGCGCCGCCAAACAGTTTATGCAATAGTTTCTAAAATTGCAAAATTGAGATCAGAATACCAAAAAACACATATAAAACCAATTTCAGCATCAAAATCGATCAAATAAAAAATCCAATATGGCCGCGGAACACGCCGTATTTTGATTTGCTCACTACGGCCAGGATTTTTAATGGATCAACTTCCCTTAAACACACTTTAATGAGGCTTAGTCATTAACCATATCTGCTAAATTACGGCCCAATCCCTTAAGCGGTTCTGGAGAAGAAGTCGTTTTCGCTAAAACTAGGTCAACCAAGATGACCGCCACAACACAGGACCAATCAAGTTCTCTTGAACAAACTTTGCTCAGCTCTTGCCGTAGATCATATGTAATGGGTTTTGCACCACGCGGTTTCGGAGAAGATTTTTTAAAACGTTTCTAAAAATCGGCCGAAATCCAAGATGGCCGTCGGCCAAATTGGCCGATCGGCTTCTTTTGAACAATCCTGGATGCCTATGGCCTAAGGATGCTTCCTGCCAAATATAATTGAAATCGGCCAAGCGGTTCTTGAGAAGAAGTCATTTAAAAGAAAAGTTGATGGACGGATTGACGGACGACGGACTGACACACGACGGACGCTCGCGATAGCACAAGCTCACTTGGCCTTTCAGCCCTGCGAATGCGACGAAAGACGAGATAACATTCCATGCAAAAGGAATTTTAAATAATAACAAATAAATAATTAATATTAATTTTGTGTAGTTAAACTAGTTCAATGTAGTATTATGTAAGTATTTCCCAATTAGAATCTAGTTATCATCACCCGCCATTGTGGGTCAATAACATCTCTCTTCTAATATATAGACAATATGTAGATCCAATGCGATGGATACTGACAACTAGATGCAAAAATGGTAGACACATGTCTAGTAAGTAACTACCCTCGAATAGTTTAATGGCATAGTAAATGACATTATTTATTGGAGGAATCAGATCTGTTACTCCAGGATCTGACAAAACCAATGGACATTTCTAGCTTTAGGTATGCTCCGCCCATCTCTAGCTAATCTCCACCAACGCTTCGCCCGCGGTGGGATCGATCTATCCCTGAACTCACTGACGATCAATTTACCGCAAAGGTATACAGGTAATTTGTAGCATATTTTGAAAGTAATTTGACTCGGTGCTGTTTCTGCCTATGGCAACAACAACCTCCAATCAAATATTTTCAAAATATTCAACATCGTGTTTCTTAAATAGTAAAGACATACAATTCGTACAACAACGCTTAGTCCGTCATCAATTATGGGATCATGACAAACTTACATACGTCATTGATGGCGTCATTGATTATGGCGTCATCATACATGTCAGGTAGTTTATTATGACATCATATGGTTGATCGATACACTCGAATGGTCCATTGCTGATCTATTCAACTGACTTCACAATCATAATAATGTATCCAACTATATCAAGACAATCCAAGAGTCTGTCCAGTGTATGAATCATAGGTCTTTGATGGATTTAATAAAAGCAACAGCCTTCTTGTATAATTCGCTTGAGATTTGAACTCTGGTAATTGATGTGCCAATGTATACAACATGAGTCCATCACATGTACAAATTAGGTAGAGGCAAAAGAGAAATTGCTCGGCTTATCTATATATGATCCCCACCCCATCCCACCCACACACAATCTCCCCCAAGCCCCATTGTTATTGTGCCGTGCTGAGATGATGCACAGCAGCAACAACATTACTTTCGGCAACCGTGGTAAATTTTCAGAAATATTCTTCTCTGGCCTGAAAAAAGATTTTCAATAAGCAAACGTTAGATGTTTCTTTCGGTCTTTTCTTACTGTCGATACACATAATTCAGCGCTAGAAGTTTGGTGGTTGGGCTTACGCATTGATCAATGCTGGTTGCATTTGATTGGACAGTCAGACACTGACAACAAACCGATTTTGTCACAAATTATCACAGGGCCACTTCCATGCATGGGTTCCATGTGGTTGCGGGGCTTGCGGCGGGCTATCCCTCCGCCACTGGCAACGAGTGTATTCAAATAGCACGTTACAGCCAATCCAACGCAAGTTGTAACAACCAGGCCAAACCAGCACCCACGTGTCTATGGCGGCATACGTAGTACCGGGTTAACCGCAGCGAGGGCAGTAGTACGTATGCACATTTTTATATTAAACGATATATCCGCCATTTGGCATCCGATTTTAATTTGGCTTGCTGATTTGGATTCCAGAGAATATTTTGGTTTAAATTCGACCAAAGAGGGAGCGAAAAGGACCTGGCTTAGTGATTTGGCAAACACGGGAAATATATACAGCAAAGATGCCATCTCTGTACCTATAGTACAGTGTGGCTGTCATATCTAGTTGATAGCGTATGCACGGCAGGCGATCTCACAGACTATAATGGCTTCTAATCACGATATAGTCCACGCGTTATGCATAGGAACCGTTATTGTCGTATGGGAGAGGTGAAGAGGGAACGCGCTGGCCACTCTGCCACGGCCCTAAGCGATCCGTGCTCCAGCTGGCTACATGCATTTGTCGAATCATTCTACCATATTTACCTAGAGATGTTAATAATTCCGTAAGAGTTTCTAATGCTAATGTTGGCCATCTGTTTTTTTCTGTTATTTTACACAATTCTCACACTGCATGTCTGAGTATGAAGCCTTTAAAGTACACTCTGTTGAGAATTGAATGAAGTCGAGGTTCATTCTCTTATAAAATGATTGACAAGCATTTTATTTCTAAGCATTGTCATATACATCTTGTCTTTCTAGTGTATGTTTAGCCGCTAACGATAAATTGCTTGCGAGATTCGTTAATGAATTTGCGTCTGCAACTGCAGCCTCAAACCAGCATCTTGCAGCATCGCAGACTCACTGCCAACTGATGTTTGCTGAAGTGATTTGAGTCAAGATAAACGTAAAGACTAAGAGCCTAGGTTAACAATGAGGATGAATCTAAAAGCTATTAATTCGAGTAAAGCGGGTTATGCTCCGCATCCGAATGGTCGTAGCAAACTCTAATTGTTAGTCGAGCTCATACCATCCAATAAAACGCACACACCGCTGCGCAGTGCATAACAGTTTGCCAACCTTTCATCACTGCGCACTAAGAATTCAAGATTACATGGGAAACGAAACTTGCATAAAATACCTGAGCCCTGCCTGCCCGCGTGCGTGCGCGCGTACACGCGTGCGTGAGCACACGTGTACGTGCTAGTGTGTAGAGAACGGCCGACATGGTGACTGGGACTTGCTTGCATAGCATCGAGAACTTAATTCGCTTTGCATAGTTGTCAGCCGCATATTACCATGGAGGCATTACCACTTGCAAGATGATATTGTAACAGACTGTATCACTGCCCGATACCGCTGACGTGAAAGACAGCTGCACAAAACACTCTCATGTATAAACAATCACATATGTTTAGATCACTGTCTAGGGCAGACACGATTTCAAATTAAAACCGTTAAGATCTTGTTTCATGGCATGCCTTTTAGCAACATATCTACTTATTGTACGAAGCATGATAAGAAAAGTGTCGCAAGGAATGTAATACCATCCAGTCCCTTCAAATATATGTGTTCTATTTGCGGGCATTCAACAATAAACTAGTCATTCTGGTGCATCCTTATCTGTTTAAGATGATCTGCTTAATGAACGCTCACATTACTCACTATCTCAGAGTTCAGTCCCCAGTCAGCATAGTGCTCCGTCGTGGAATCACAGTCATGTTTGCTGGAGTAACTTGTGTAGCAGCAAAGAAAAGAAAATATTAACATCCTGGTTTGGCGATAAGAATGCATTTAAAATATAAAAACTATTAATGGTTTGTTTTGTCTATGTGTTGTCAGAATGTCTTCGAAAATCCGATTAGTGCTATTTAATGCACGGAAATCCACGATGCGGAAGTCCACGCTGCGGAAGTCCACGATGCCGAAGTCCACGATGCAGAAGTCCACGATGCGGAAGTCCACGATGCCACCATCCTGGACTAATTGCACATGGAATGGGAGAACAATCTTGAAGAAGACCAATGCAAAGCAAGACACGTTTTTTCGAAAATAAAGATATTTAATCGTCACGGAGCCAGACCTTCCAGTCCTAAGTTTGAACAAGTATTCCGTTAGCTTACAAATAAACCGTTCTCAACCCAGTCTGCACATGCCATTTTTGGTTGGGTTGAACATTAAATGGTTAGTTGGCGCAATCGGAGTCAATGAAACATAGTTGCCTATAATAGCCGACAAATACATGGTTCAGCATGACGAAATTATGATCATATTAACCCCTGTTGTGTCAACTTAATCACTTCATGGCTAAACCGGCCAAAGCAACCTCTTCAGTGGTGCTTGGGAATGTCCATTTGCATGCCAAGCGAAGACTATTTTTTGGAAATTTACCACTGTAATGGCTGGCTCGGTTACCGATAAATTTTCAAAAACTAGTCTTCTCTTAGCCAGAAAATTAATACCCTGATTATGCAAAAAATTAAATTTCTTAGACCTCTTAGTAATCCAGCTGTCCAAAACAGCCTCCATTTGCATGACAACAGAACACTTTTTTGTAAATTTCATTGATCAATTTTAAAAAGGTCTTCTCTTGATCTTCAACTGGATTCCATTTGAGCAAAAATGTCCCTTTTTACAAATCTTGACCATCAAAGGTTTAATTAATATAATATAACTAGCGTGTTGAGGGCTTTGTGATGCTGTTGACACAATGGGGGTTAAGCGCATAATAATTATAGAGTAATGCTTTAAAATAAATTCCCTGATTTTTGTGATTTTAGCAGCGTGATTACTGAGTTATTCATCGCGTGTGAACAGGCATATGCTGGGCTTAGCTTAAGCTATCACATTGAAGATCTTCGGTCTTACCACCTACGCTTAACTACTACAACCTCGAAAAGACTATGATGTTGTGATTGCTGCGACAATCTATCTTTTCGAAGATGCAGTAAATATGATTACTGGCTCGCCTCTTCAATGATGGTATGAAGATATTTTATTTAGTAATCGGGCCCTAATCTAACTATCACAAGATTCTCAGATAAGGTACAGTGTTTCTCTATACTCAGGAGTTAACTGATACACAACCAAACTCTTGCCTTGTATGTACAAGGTGATGCTTTTATTAATACTTCTAACTTTACAATAACTTGCGACTATAACGATGGTGACTTTTACTGTCACAAATGATAATATATACTTTGAATATTGAACACTTACTATGTTTACGATTATGTACTAACTGGTAACTGATTACTCCCAACCTACTGCTGGTCTGATGTTCACGCTTACAATGAAGATAGCAACGACTTGTTACCTGAATCACCGATGGTAAAAGATTAAAGATTTAAGAGACAAAGTGCCTCTTATATACATTTTACAGTTTCCTAAGTTCTATACATATTACGATATATAGATCTATATATATATCGTAATACATAGTTTCTGTTCCCTTCATCCTTCTAGGTAGATATAATCACAGTTTGATTGGCTTACACATCATTGCCTCCAATCAACATCTGCTTATCCCTTCCTAGAAGTTCATACCTATTCCTGTTAGTCGTTCTGACCAATCCCTGTTCGCCTATCTCTCGATTTCACTTTGAAACTCTATTCCTTTTGTTTCTCTGCCACATAGTTTGATTCGATGCTCATTGATTATGACGTCATCTTGACTAATCAAACTCTGGGCTTCTCTTCTACGGAGATAATGTAAAACAGGGTCAAAGCGGTGTTGGCTGGTTCTGATTTGATGCGATCTGTCAGCTAACTAACAACACTTGTTGTTGTAGCATGCCTTTCTTTGATTGACATATAGTTGATATACAAATTTCGATTGTGTTATGAATTCCTACAGGACGCTACAATGCCTTTGTCCTGTCCCTTGCCTATCCGGGTTAAGCCTGTAGGAAACAAACGTTAATAAGCACATGAGCTGTATGATCTCATTGCCAGCTGGTGTTGTTGTACTTGCTTAAGGGAGTCGGAATGCCGACCGTCAACAACTAATGTTAGTCTGTCACCTATAATTCCTATCGATTCCTATCGATTCTTTTCACTCGAATATTTACTAAACTACTGGCCGAAATGACTGCTGAACATTATAAAAGTGTGTGCCGATCCCACAGCAACAATTTTCATCTTCAACTATTGACAGATTCCACAGATTCCCCAACCCAGAATCGCCGGTTCTACTTCAATTTATTTCATTCCTAACTTACTAGATAATTATTCTAGCTACAGTTTCGCATCAGTTTCGATACTGCTTTTCTCTGAAACTGTATATCAGCAGCACTGGCCAATGTCAACCAGTGCAGCGTCCTAAAACGTACATACATGATAACTATAATGTTACTCAGTTCATTAGCTCACCTGGTATTTTCAAAGATGAATTTCACTGAGGTCTTACTCATAAATATAAGACATCCCGCGGGGTCATGACTTCCCACAAGACAATCGGATATCTACAACATGACATCTCAAGTAATTAGCGGCTGTGGAGCACTTGCAATAACATGGCCGTCTTCTGTGGTTCAGCCTGAACTCGGATGCTTAGCATATTCTACCACGGTATATGTAAAGTGTCACCCATAAAATAATGTTCATGTTTTCAAAACAACACCAAACTTACAGTTAAATATTTTGAAAATAGTTCGATTGAAAGACATTGCTGCCTAAGGCAGCAATGTCTTCCAATCCAATTATGTTCAAAATATGCAACATAACATTTCCTTACATCATGTTCAAATGTGTGCTACTATGTTTTTATTTTTGTATTAGAAACATGTTAACTTCTGTATGAGATATAGTGAAGTGATATTGTCGTCACGTAAGTATATATCAAAGAGATGTGACCATAATAGAGAGATTCTTTTGAAGCTATGCTCCGCCCACATGATATGCGCAATGAAATGGACTTGATACTCTGAAGCCTGAATTTCCAGAAGCCAGTTTCCAAGGTATCTGGACAGGTAAGATGGTGAATATTTCGAAACTAATTTGATCAGTATGTATCGCTGCCTATAGCGGCAAGAGCTTTCAGTCAAAGTAGTTACATCACGTTCAACCGAATATTTATTAAATTGCAGATTCATCAAATACATGCTATTCCTAAATGCTCGTGAAGGATTTTCGATTTCCGTGACAATCCTTCGTCATTTTAATTGTGACGTTCGCTAGAATGAATGTGGTATATTTGATTATGACATTATATAATTGAGTGACAGATTGGATCAGTCCATTGCTTCCTATAATATTTTCACAGTGTACATTGTAGCAATCTCTTATCATTGGTACTCATAGTAGATTCATTACATCAGATACATCACTCTCTTTACCGCATTGATATTAGCTTGTGCTAAATGATTCATGGTGACAAACGGGACAGCCAACCAGAGTGATTTGCACTCAATCATCTCCAATGCATGATGACAAGCTAGCAGCATCACGTCGTGGAAAACACTCCCGAGGCAATATGAGCGTTAAGAAAGACGGTTTTTGAATTAAATTCTAATGGCTATGGGAGTTTCCTTTCGGTCCATGGCTGAGAATTGTATGTGTATATCATGTACAATAACCTTCTTTCTCGGTATTATCTTCAATTTCTCTAAGCCTAAGTGTCAGATCAATAGTCCCAGTATGGCACCGGTCTCGTTCAACTGTACTTTTAGAAAACCACCGTGAAACGTTCCAGTTAAAAATTTAAAGAAATCGGATTCATCCTCATATATCTTCGTGGTTCTTAATATTTGCATTTGCCATGACTCAAACTGATTATACAAACGATCTGACTCGGTTTCTGCGATTCTGAGTTGGGCGATAAGACTACAGTATGTCAGCAATTGGAGCATTACCCGAAGATACGGTCTGCGACAACTACGAACTTGTTAATCTAGTGTCGTAAGGTCAATGTTAAATCATGTCTATGGGTTAAGAACATTTCATATAAACTGTTATGTTATTCCTCCATATTCGTACTATTATTGCCATATCGTATTGGCATGAACAATCTGAATCATGGCTAAAAATAAGGCCATCAGTCATGTTTTATTTTTATTTTTTTACGATTGGCGCTCTATTTTTACATGGAACAAAGTTTAGTGAAATAGTTTATTACTAGAGAACTTTGCGAATGAAAAGAATGGCGAACTACCACGCTATTTTGAATATAATTTTCATCATCCGTCATTTTGGGTCTACAACTCTCACCTAGCATGTTGCCATTCTGTAGATCCAAGATGTCAAATACTAACAACTAGATCCATTATGCCAGACACATGCCAAGTACTACCTGGGTTAAGAAATAAATAACAATATATAACAATTATATTGACTTGATCATACTATTCATTGCAACAGCACCTTTCAGCAATTGGACTCAAACTAATGAATACCTTTGATTCGTCCTGCAAATCCTTATGTTTATTATACTGTCCTTTAAAACATGTGCATCTTGTCCCATACTGTGTTATACGTTATGTAAAACTGCATGTGAAGCTGCTTTATGGGATGATAGTTTGGCAAGAGAGGTGGCATTTGAAATAGCATGTTAACGGATGCTTACCCCGGGAGCTATATCGTCTCCTCGAGGGTAACAATGTCAGGACGATTCGTACCCCGCTTACGGACCGGGAATTCTCTAAGAGGAACAACGCGGATGCGCCGACGCTACATATCATAGTCAGATCATGTTTGCTGAAGTAATTTACATAGCAGCAAAAGAACACATGAACAGCGCAGAATGGTGATACTAATGAACTGAAAATCTAGTATTTCTTAACAAGTTATTTTGTCTACGTGCTGTGTGAATGTTTACGAAATATGTAAATCTAATCGGTGTTGTTTAACGCCCATAAATCTGAACCGTCCGCCCCCCCCCCCCCCCTCCACACTCCACCCCCCGCCTGAACGCATTGCACGTGGAATGGGAGAACAATCGATGATGGAAGAATTAATCTTGAAGAAGACCAACTCAAAGCAAGACATGCGTTTTTCGAAAAGAAACATAGTTAACCGTTATGGAGCCAGCCCTCCCAGTGGCAAATATAAAAACAATTCTTACTTATATTACAAATGAACAGTCCTCGACACCACTGTGCCTGACGTTTTGGTCGGGTTGACCAATATCGGTTTCATGGATACAAGAGTTGCCAAGGAAATATAAATTGTCAATAATAGCCGACATATAAAAGGTGATGTACGATGAAACTATTATGATATTAATGGTGTAGCAATTATCGATTTAAGCTTTAAAATACATTCAATCATGTGCGTGATTTTAGCAGCATGATTACTTTTGTCATTATTATGACAAAATCGGAGTTATTCAAAGCGTGTGAACTGGCAGGTGCTGTCTTAGACAAAGCTATCACATAACATCTCATGTAATTAACTGCCATGGATTAATAGTAATAACATGACAGTTTCCATTAGTCCAGCCTGTGCTCGGAGTCTTAGCATATTCTACCACTGTATTTGTAAAGTGCCAGTTAGAAATAACTTATCATGTTTCGAAATCAAAAACAAACATCATACACATGAATATTTAGAAAGTAATTCGATTGGAAGGTATTGCTGCCAAAGGTAACAAAAGCAAAAGTGTGCGCGTGGTCTGTCAAGCAGAGAGCAGTGTGCGTCTGGTCTGTCCAGTGCGGGTGCGTGCGTGCGTGCGTGCGTGCGTGCGTGCGTGCGTGCGTGCGTGCGTGCGTGCGTGCGTGCGTGCGTGCGTACGTGCGTACGTGTGTGCGTGCGTGCGTGCGTGCGTGCGTGCGTGCGTGCTTGCCTGCGTGATTGCGTGCGTCCGTGCGTGCGTGCGTCCGTGCGTGCGTCCGTGCGTGCGTGCGTGCGTGCGTGTGTGTATGTGCGTGCGTGCGTGTCTGTCGGTGTGTGTGCGTGTGTGTATGCGCGTGTGTACGTGCGTGCGTGCGTCATTGCGTGTGTGTGTGTGTGCGTGCGTGCGTGCGTGCGTGCGTGCGTGCGTGCGTGCGTGCGTGCGTGCGTGCGTGCGTGTGTGTGTGGGTCTGCCCAGATCAGAGCAGTGTCCTATGAATATAATGCAAATGTCGACACATTATCTTAGAGTCTCCAGATTTGTGACAATATTTTTTATCACGTCACCTAAAATTACACTTTAAATTTCTGCAGAATTATTTAACCCTTAAATGGTCAAGCCGACCAAAAATTGCCTCTATATAATTTGTGATTTAATAAGAATTCTCTTGGCTGTCTTGAAACGAATGCGAGTGGGAGCTGTTGTGTTAAAACCGGATCTAGACTGTTTCATGATCATGGCCAATATCTGGAAATCCTACTTTATGGTAAGTTTCGTCTATATATATATATATATATATATATATATATATATATATCACAAATCCACTGAAGCATACAGGGCATACTGTTCGTGTCGGACCTGCAACAGGAGCTTGTTTTTGTAATGTTAACTTCTATATGATATATTGTGTTGTTATAAAATGAGAGTGTGCTATCGTCTTCACGTAATTAAATATCAAAGCGATGTGACCATAATAGAGAGATCATTTCGATGCTATGCCCCGCCCACATTATATGCTCATTGGAATGGGTTTGATACTTGGAAACCTGAATTTCCAGAATCTGGTTTCAAAGTTAAATATACAGGTACGATGGTTAATATTTTTAACCTAATTTCAGCAGGTTATGTCGCTGCCAATAGCAGCAAGAGCTCCCCGTCAAAGTAGTTTAAAATTATTCAACCGCATATTTATTGCATTACAAATTCATCAAAGACATATAATTCTTACACGTTTTGTGAAAATCTTCCGTCATTCTAATTGTGATGTCAGCCAGCATGCGGTATATTTGATTATGCCGTTATATTATTGAGTAACAGATCGGATCAATTCATTGCTTCCTATAATAGTTTCACATTAGACATTGTAGCAATCTTTTATCAATGATGATCATGGTAGATTTATTGTGCATTATGATACATCACTTTCGTTACCACCTTGATATTAGCGTGTAATACATGATTTGTGGTGAGAAGCAGTTTAGCCAAACAAAGTGATGTGCATTCATTCATCTCCAATGCATGATGACAAGCTAGAAGTCGTTTACCCTGCGGCGATATCAATTCATGGAAAACAATCTCAAGACAATATGAGCATTAACAAAAACACGATTGGAATTAAGTTCGTACAACAAGGTGAGTTGATGTTCTGCCCATTGATGAGAATGATACGTTTAACATTTAAAATAATGTTCTTTCTGTGAGCCTAAGGACGAGTTCAATAATCATGGTATGACACATGTCTGGTTCAACTGTATTCTTAGACACGCACTATGAAACGATTCTGTTAACAACTAATATAAATCGGATTCATCCTCATGTATCTGCGTTGCTCTTAATATTTACATTTGCAATAACTCAAACTGATTCTACAAACAGTCTGACTCCGTGTCCGTGATTCTACAAGGGTAGAGCGTTGCGGCTAATGTCTGTCAGCAATATACAACCATTGGAGCATCACCTAAACACACGATGTGTGAGATCTAACCACATCATATGATTACAAAACTGTTAGTGTTGTGGCATAAGATCGTTTATGTTATTCCTCTATATTCGTACTATTATTGACATATCTTACTAGCATGAGCAATATGAATCATAAATTGAAACAATGACATCACTCATGCCTTAAGTTTTTTATTTTGACAATCGACATTCTCTATTTACCTGCTTATTGTACTAGTTTATTAATAGAAAACATTGCGGATGCAAATAATGATGAGCTACCATGGAGTTTTGGATATAAATACGGTCAAATGGCGAATACTGACAACTAGATCCAAAATGTCAGATGCATGTCAAATGCCACCTCGACTAGTATATCCAGTACATAGTATCATATAAAGATTATTTTGACATGATCATAATATTCATAACAACGCAATTGGATTAAAAAATGAATACTTTTGAATTGTTCTGCACATCTTAAGCTTTCTTTATAACGTTTTTAAAATATGTACACGGGTATGCATAATATGCTACACGATATATAAAACTACATGTGAAAGTGCTTTATGGGAAGACAGTATGGCAAGAGAAATGGCATTTGAATGAATGTCAAAGGCTGCTTACACCTTGAACTATCGTGTCTCCAATGGCAACAATGTAATGGTAATATAACGCTGACAGACACGTGAGTTGAATTAATTTCTACGGGCTATGCGAATCCCTGTCTTCCATCCAAATACACAACTTGTGTGTGACTTTTATTAAACCGTCAAACTGCTAACAATGGTCTTGAGAAACATCCATTTCAGGCCAACCGAGGACTTGTTTTGAAAATTTCCCATTGGAATTACTGGCTGTATAATCGAGACAGGAAATTCGGTGGTTAATTTTAAAAAACATTCTTCTTTAGCTTGTAGAATGACTTTCAATAAGCACATATTTTGATATTCTTGACCAAAGTGAGACATTAAAGACATTTCTCTCGCTATTTATTTTCTTACTCCGCATACACCGATTTCAGCGATGGTTTATTCGAAATATGCATTGACTAATGTTGATTGCATTTAATTGGACATTGGAAACTGAGCAGAAACCGATTTAGTCACGAATTAATAGAATTCGGATTCATCCTCATCGTCGTCAATATGCGTCCATGTTTGATTTCACCCGGAAGCAAATCAATTCTCTGCAAATAGAACCTGGCCCTACAATGATCCAAGACGCTGATGAACGAATGATATAGCAGAAGACATTGCACGTTCTCACGCTCATAGAAAGATTTGCCTGCTTGTAAACCAGCCACTGAATGAGGAAATTGGTTTACTTCTAATTCTATCCAAGCATGAATAAATTGGCTCATTTATCATTTTATTCTTAGCAGAACCTATTCTCCTGGCAGTGTCTGGTAGGTCAACTATTCCTTTTTCCGCGTATTACATTGTGGCATGTGCAATCCACAAGTACTGCAAATAACTGCTTTCATTCGAACAATGTTCTAAAGTTACTTTGAACTGAAACGGCTAAAATGTTGTTGTTGTAGCTCGTGGGTTGCTCCACTCCATAGCACTGCATGTACAGGATGCGCGGGAAGGCTGGTTAGCTATGGTTCTCGGGTTTATGGTCCCGTATCACGATTCTCCGGAGGGTATATAGACCGGCCTCTAGAGCCGGTGGAACGATCACTTTCCAGTGGTGCTGTGCGACCATTGCCGCCGAGATTGAACCTCAATGGTTCGTTTCACTGGTTTGCCGGTCCATTAACTAATTTAAAAGTCTGGACATGATGATATAATTAAGAAAAGTAATACCACTATACAAACAATGCTACTCGTCTGATAGTACATGAGCAAAATAATACAGCACATAGAGTTACTTGGTGTCTTTTCTACGTGGTCTCGCCGAAGGTACCACACAGATTCGTAAATCCACAGAGGTATCCTCGCAAGGGAGCGTCGCAGCGAGCCTACTTGAATAGTTTAATATAAACCAATTATACCCCTAACACACGCAAAATATTATTGTTGCGAGAAGAAAGTGCCTCCCGTGGGCCCCCGTCACAGAAAAATGCCTTCAACGCTGAAGCGGAGGAAAAGAGCTGGCAAAAAGGGCCACTCTTTTGTTCACACAAAAAACTAAGTGCTGGTCAATCATAGTGAAGCCATAATTAATGTGATGCATACTGGTTTACGTGAAGATAGGTCGGATGATTTCCGAAGAATTCATAGGTCACCATCTTATGTAGGTCCAAAGATATTGTATTGATAGTTGCCGCTTTATTTATGCGGGTCGTCTGCTACATTTTAACTTACCATTTAGTTATTAGATGCTTTGGCCACAAATGTAAGGGATTCCTACCTATCTTTTTTTTGACACATACATCTAACTGGCGAAGATGCCCAGCTTCCCGAAGGTCGCCCTGCATAGCATCTTCCTCAGAAAGACAGCGTGCATACATGTTATGGAGCAGTAGCTTCCGAACCATATGACGATCCGGTCACCATTGCACCATAACCACATATAACATCATTAGGACAAGCCACAGTTCACATAGGCGAATTAGAAAGCGCAAGATCATTTATGGTGGCGAGTAAGAGACAGATATCCATCGCCAGTGACCCTCCCGTGGTGGCGTGGTGGATTCTAAGACCTCACCCAGTCACTACAATGAGTTGGATGGAGATCTGCGTCACATCTGTCATCCGTGTGTTGCGGAATTAACATTTCATCTGTCATTAGGGTTATGTTCCAGAATGCCTAAAGATGCACTGTAGGCCGGTGTTACATAATATAATTTCGTTTCGTAGTGCTTCCTACATTGGCGGAGGAATCGAACCAAACTGGCATCCGAAGATATCCGGGGCGTGGGGGGGGGGGGGTGTATGTAAATCGACACTTTAGTTTTCACAGCTCGGAAACCCCAATAGTTTCGCAGATTCAGATCCTGTCAACGTGTCGATTTGGAGTCCAGGGAATTATTGAGCCATACGGCTGGCTGGAGGAGTGCAGAAAGAGACAATCACTCGATATTAATAAGAGTCCCCAAGGTAATTGGCTAATTTTACATAATCTAGCCAGTGTGTGGTGTTACATATCCACTACAACCGGAAAAGAGGAGTACATAATGTGTCTCTTACGGAGAGATTGTCCCTAACTACTTTAAACCTATCCTATCGAGCTAGAATGGCCAGGTTTAGTCAGTCACATGTCAGACTCGATCATGGTCAGCATGCTCAGTGACTTCAGTGTAAAATTGATGCTGGGGAATATAGTGATGTCGATATAATGTTGCTGTATATTCCTACCTAGCGTACTGCGTCCTAGAATGTTCATATAAACAAAACATAATAACTAGGATGGCTACTTGCCATATACATAACTACCTAATACAGTGCTAACAATATCTCAGGTCATAATACCTCACACGGAAATAAAGATAATACATACAATAAGAAGCAGAAACTATGAACATGCGGTTGAAAGACCGGGTAGGTACATCTTAGTCATCAGTACCTTTTACGAAAATAATGAAATGCACAATAGTATAGTTACTTGAGTACCTATTGGTCATCGTTACAGTAAGAGTCCATAATTCACCGAAATTGATATGCTACAGTTGTGTAGCGCGAGATGGCAGGATCAGGAAAGCAGGGAAGATTTCCACAAACAAACTGCTGATGCGGCTCACTCTCAAGACGGTGCAGAAGAACAGGCAGAGAAAGATGTCCACTAGACAATCAGAATAACTGATACATAATTTGCACAGATTATTATAAAGTTTCCGTCCAGTGACGATAGTTTGGAAGTTGCATATTAACATGGAGGGCTATAGTTGTAATTAAATATGCATGTACATTAAACTGGGTACACGGGATACGTCACATAGATCTTGCGACGCACCGAGCAGAGGTCCACAAGACTGTGGTCTAAAAGTTAATTAGCACACGTGACATGCTGCGTTGCTGCGACATACCACTTTTCAGCATGGACCTGAAGATCCGGCGAGTTATGCACCAAGAATCAACTCAGCTCTACACCCTGTAGAATTACATCGGGCCCACAATGCCCATCCGCAGGAAACTCCTCTGTGAAAGTTCCGGAAATATACGGGAGTTCCTATATTAATTTATTTTGTCCCCGGATGGCCGTCTGGGAGCCTCCAAAATTGCTATCGCGGATATCCAAGACTTCTCACCGGCGCAGGAGATCTCAATTCCGAATGGCAATGCTGTGGTTTAGGTACCACAGTCAGTTAGCAATCCCCCCCACCCACCCACCCCCCCACCCCACCAACCCCACCTCCCACCCCCACCCCACCTCCACCCCCCCGCATCTTGCACCGCGCTGGTCCATCAGTCTTGCTGACTGTGTCAGCTTCCACGCCGAAGTGCTCTCGATTGCCGTTTTTTGGCTCCTTTTATACTACTCGTGACGTCAGAGGCAGGATGCACCAGCCAATCTGAGGGGGAGCAGTAGCCAATCAGCGTGCAGCTAGAAATTGTGACGTGGCTATCAGGTGAACAGCGCATTCCCCATTCTTTTAATACGCGATTACGACGTCAAAGCAATATTTTTAAGATAATTTAAACGAGCCTTTTAATGATAACTCTGCTATTTCTGGTCCGATTTTAAAAAGGTAAATAGTTCTGTAATCCTCGTTTCATTCCGGTCTTGATGACTTGCAAGATCGACGAGAATAGTGGGATTTGAAGAAATCACAAGTACCAACTCGGTACACTATAAGCCTACGCCGTCTCTCAATTCTGACCCGTGTTGTCAGGAAAGCTACACCTTCTTACGAACCCTCTCTTATAGGGCTTTATACACGCGCACTATCCTACCCAAGGAGCGTGCTTCGAACTTACCCAGAGCGTCCATCCGGTACCCAGCTAAGCAGGAATGGCCCGTACCAGTCCAGTCGATCCGTGCTACACCGTCATTAAGAGCCGAATGGTTAGAAGCCAGTTCTTCTTCAAAATTTACAATAAAATGAAATTGATTGTGAATTAACAATACATTTTATGATGAACTTGTTGTTACGGCAGAGATGGCATTAGAGACTGGGGTTTAATAAGTATGGTGCAAAGAAAATATTAAAGCTACTCGAACAATGGAGATTATTGAGTCGTTACTGGACCAACACCAGATCAATACGGCCTGTTGCTGGCCTATACCTATCCCAGTAACCTGTGATATTGATGAATGATGCAAGGGTGAAAGTCACTAACATAAAATCCCCCTGACTTCCTACATAACATGTGGATTGTAATCATGGTCAACTTCGTGTTAAATTTTAACATGATTCTACCCGCTGTTGGCTCAACTCTTGTGTGTGGCAAATTAACTGACCCATATGCATACATTCTATAACGTAATTTGTTTTAATGATGCACGTATTCATCGTTTGTGGCATCTATGCCATTCGCTTCTGGCGTGGATCAGTATTAAATCCTATATCAATACAATTTAAAAACACAAACATTGCTATCATATTGTGTGCAATATTTTTAATTGGTATCTCATTTAAAAGGTTAGGATTGTGTTCTATTGCTTGCATGTTAACAACGTATGCATCTGTAATGTAAAGCATGGTGAAACTGTTCGGTCAGAAATGTATTAACGTCCAATCGGTTTAAATAAATGTGTTCAATTGGCAAGCATTCGGCAAGAAATTTCATCATTATAGTGCATGCTTATCTACTAAAAATGATCTCATTGATAGACGGTCCAATTTCCATCATCTCAGAGTGCAGCATTGCATCAGTATCTTGCATCATCGTGGAATCACAGACAGATCATAGGATCTAAAAGAAACATGTTAATATTATAAAGTTAATATCTGGTCACATCTGAATGTTAACCCTTTCGTGACGAAACTGGCCAAATCCGGCCTCTGTAGTGGTTTTCAGTAATGTCCATTTGCAGGCCAAGAGAAGACTATGTTTTAAATTTTAACTCTGAAACGACTTGCTCGGTAACCGAGCCAGTCATTACAGTGGTACATTTTCAAAAATGGCTTTCTCTTGGCCTGAAAATGGGCACTACTAAATAAGTAAATGTTAAAATTTATCGAAGAAATTTAGTCATTAACGGGTTAAATGAGGAGGAGAGATACAATGTTTAAACTAGAATGCAGAGTTGATGGCACGATACGAGATTTCCCACTCTTTCACCAAACTAAATATTCTGCCTCTGACTAGATTGCGCGGTCTTGGAACAAACAAAACTGGTGATGGTGTTGACCATGAAACCGGTTTTAAGCAGATATTCTGTCTATTTGGTGGATACATATTGAAATTCACAATACCATGGAATTAGAATAGATCGTTTTTAGATGCTGGCATAAGTGTGTATTGATAATATCTGATATAATGTTTAGAATATGTAGTAAAATCATTTTTTGGATTGTTTAAATAGATTGGAGTTTGTTCTTAATATTAAGTTATTGGTCATCTATAGGGTTCCTAGACAATCAGCAATTGGTATACCCATCTAGAGAGAGAGAGAGCCGTTGTTAAATTAATTGTGACGTGTAGCAGCCGATTAAAGAAGTGTTCAACATGTAAACTATATTAAAGGATGACCGACTAATCTACAGTTAGAACAATTTGAGAGCAGCCGCTAGAAATACTTGTCATCAATTATTCAGTTCACGTTTTGGAAACGATGAGTCGGACATACATTCCGAATAATGGCTGCCTGATTAGACTTTTACACAGACTCCATTTTGGAGGGCATTCCGATTTAAGCGATAAAAACTAATTCCCGAATCCCATACGCTATGCATGCTTGGTCGAATTCAGTTATAACCATCAGAGTAATTTAAAAGGGAACACTCCATCTATTGCAATGTATGTGAATCGAATATCTTGATCTATTTAATCGAATATCTATAATAAAAGTCGACTTCATTGGACACTTGCCTAGCTCAAACAAAAATCAATCAGACATGTTACAATAAACATCATAAGCACGGTTTGGGAAGGACTTGTGTAAAACCGTATAAACATTTGTTTTCTTGCATTCATATTGTCTAATCTCAGAGCATTAAGTGTCAAATTACAATGGCAATTCTCCAGTTATAACACTTAGCGTAAGATGTGTCAACTCCGGAAAAGTCATGCAAGATTATGTATTACTGGAGAGGTCTATGAAAATTTGAGCGGATATTATGTTTGAGGGTTAGATCACACCTATGTTTCCGGATATTAGTGACTACCAGCCATTGCAAATTCAAAATTGCACAAAGAATCTAGGAACATAGTAAACAAGTAAGAATTATACAGATATGTAAACGTTAAACTTAATTCCCTGTGAGTGTGATGTTAGCAACATGATTACTTTTGAGAAAGCCGGAGTCGTACATCGCGTTTAAACTGGCAGATGCGGGGCTTAGAGAAAGCTATTGCATAACATATCGTGTAATTAACTGCCATGGATATGTAGCAATAGGATGACAGCATCAAACACGGCTAGCCTGTGTTCAGATACCTACCCTATTTCGGCACGGTATATGGACAGCAGGGGTAAACAATAAGTCAAAAGGGGGATTTCCGAAATAAAGGAAAATGTATTGGTGAATATTTTGAACACAGTTGGATTGGGCGACATTGCTGCCTAATGCAGCACTGCTCTTCCAATTCAATTCTGTTCAAAATATTAAACAACACGTATCATGCATCGTGTACAAATTTCCACTAACTAACATGTTTATGTTTTTTTCTTGGAAACATTTTTACCTATTTAGGAGAATTAGTATCATGGTGAATTGTTGGTGTACTATTTTCACAGAGGCATGGACATAATGGCGAGAAAATGTTAGCTATGCCCTGCCTTTGAAACCCGGTTTCTTCGAATGTATATCTGAAGCTAAGTATACTGCCAATATCTTGAAACTAATTTAAGTGAGTGGTGTTACTACATAGGGAAAGAGCAACTCCTAGTCAAATTAATGACAACATATTTAAAAGAATGTTTGTTAAAATGTAAATTCATTAAATATATACAATTAGTACACATACGAGACACACCTTTCAATTTTCATGACAGGCCTCATTTTAATTGCAACGTCAGCTAACATGCGATGTACTTGATGATGATGCAAGATAATTGAGTAACGTAAGACAATTCACCTTTCCAGCGTATCCGTCGATGTTATGACGTCATGTGACGTTATAGTCAGCTAAGCGGAGTGTATGATGACGTCATAATCCTTACGTCATACATGATTTTATTAGGCCCGTCTTTAACTCTTAGTAGTCTGACAAATTGTATGTTTATACGATTTAATAAACGTGCTGCTGAATATTTTATAACCACTTTAACTGGGCGCAGCAACATTACCCAGTCAAATTAGTTTCAAAATATTCAACAGCTATATATTCAGGAATGCATGTATAGCTTTCCGGAAATTGATAGTCCGCAATCGATCGATCCCACCATGATCGACGTGTGGGTGGAGCTTAGACTGAGATAGGTGGGGCATAGCTAAACATGGAAAGATCCATTGAGCGACAGAACTGGCCCTTCATTTGCCAAAAACATATGTTGACATTGTACATTGTACAAATCCATTATCAAGGATAATATCAAGAATAACCATGAACGTGTTCTTATGCACTATACCTCACTTTCCTTATCAAGTGAGATTAGCGTTCACCAGATGATTCATGGTGAAACGATTGGCAAACATCCAGAGTGATTTGTGTTCCATCGCCTCCAATGCATGATGACACGTTAGATGTCAGTTACCCTGGGGTCACAGCACTTCAGCTATAACGAATCAATATGGGTCTAAGAAAAGACACGATTTGAATTAATTTCTAATGGCTGTATGAGATTCTGTCCACCCATAAATGAGAAATATGCTTGTCTCGTATCAACCACAATTTTCGTTCTCAATATTATCGTCAACGGTTCATTCCATGGAGTCCGGCTCCACGATTGATAGGGCTAGTATGGTACTGATCCGTTTCAACTGCGATTTCAGAAACCGACTATGAAAAGATTGTGTTAGAAATTAATAAAACTTGCATTCATCCTCATATTCTTTCGTGGCTCATAGTATTTGCCTTTGCCCTAGCTCAAATTGGTTTTGTAAACACCCTGACTCTGCTTCCGTGATTCTGCAAGAGTGTTGTGATAAGACTACAGTAATCGATATACAAACATTGGAAAATCACTCAAACTCACCATCTGTGACATCCTAGGATAGCAAACTTGTTATTCTAGTGCGTTAAGTCAATAGTAAATCGGTTCTATTGTTTAAGTGCATGGCGTACGGGCTGTTATGCTATTCCAGCATTTCCATACTACTATTATCTCCACTCTTTCGAAGCAAAGCGGGCATTATGTGGTGAAAACTGCACGTGCGTGCGTGCATGCGTGAATGCGCATACGTGAATATGCACGTGCATGTGTGTATGCGTGCATGTGTGCTGTAAATCGGTTGTTACGCACGTATTCCGAAACTGTTTGCTGGAATTCAACGAAACTTGGTATGTGTCTTACCCATATGAGTGCGGAATGGAGAAGGTCATTTACTATAGTCTGCGCCTGCAGGGTAGGGGGTGGGGTTGTGTGGAGCAGTGGTCAAAATTTCAATTCGATTGTAACACAACTCCTCCGAAACCGAATTTGATATGTGAGTTACCCATACCATTGTGGAGTGCATGACTGCATTTGCATTTGACTCCATCATAGACAGCAGGCGAGGAGTCGAAAGGTCAGATTTTAACCTGCACAAATCAACGGTAACGCAATTCCTCTGAAACCGTTAGACAGAATTCAACCAAATTTGCTATGTTGGTTAGCCATATCAATGTGAAGTGCATAAGCCCATTTATATTTGGCCATGCCCCAAGAGGTGGTTGGGGTGGTACTAAAATATCAAGAAATTGATTGTAATGCAATTCCTCCGAAACCATTGCACATAATTCAATGCGAATTTGGTATATGAGTTACCAATGCCCATGTGGAGTGAATGAGCACATTTGTGAGCACGTTGGGGCTGAGAAACGTTCAAAGGTTGAAGAAATCGATTGTAATGCAACTCCTCCGAAACGGTTAGACGAAATTCAACCACATTTATTTTGTGCATTACCGATAACAATGTGGAGTGGATGAGTCCATTCACATTTGGCTCCAGCACCATATGGCTCAATAGGTCATGAAATTGATTTTAATGCAACTCCTCTGACACCTATGGACGTAATCCAACCAAATCTGGTATGTGAGTTACCGAAATGCAGGGTGCACATGTACATGTGACTGAGCCCGCCAACCACCACTTCTCCCCCGCCACCCCCAACCCACACACCCCACCCCACCCACCACCAGCGATACGTTGTGTGCGGTGGTCAAAAGTTCAAAGGGGCGAGCGTGGGGATTTGTGATGACGCGTCATCGACCGAGCAATCTAGTTGTCATATGTTATTGCCATAAACATATCGAATCACGACTAGGGATAAGGCAAACTTTCATGTTTCAATGTTTTTTATTTTGAGAATAGCCATTATCTTTTTACATGGAACAATGTTTAGTGAAAGAATTTAGTAATAGAAAACATTGTGAATGCTCAGACAAATAAGTAACCATTCACGGAAGAGGAATATTAAATAATAAAACTGATAATAAGTAATCTTATTTACTTGTAGCTAGATGTGATCAAGGTAGTATTTGTCATCATCCACCATTTTGTCATCATCCACAATTTAGGGTGTACAGCTATCACCGAGTATATAGCCATTCTGTAGATCAAAAATGTCAGATACATGTCCTCCTACCACCACGCTCGACTACTATGATAGCATGCAAATAACAGTATTTAATGGAGGTGTCCGATCTGTCAATTTAAGTATCTGGCATTATCATCAATTACGTCATTAGTTAGCTGATGTCACAATCATGGCGTATCTATTTTTAATCACGCTCAAGGTCTGCCATGTACCAAACTGGGCAGAGCTTAGCTAGAAATAGGCTAACAGATCATAAATGGAGCATTCCCTTCTTATTTTTCCATGATCATATTATTCACAGCGACAACAACTTTCAACAACATGGCTCAAAATAATTAAGAGACACTAAGTTGTGCACATACTAATTTCTGTATATAATGCTTTTAAAACATATACAAGTGTTTACATAATGTGCTATACGTGTATACAATACTACATGTGAACCTGGTTTATAGGATGATAGTCTGACACGAGAGATGATATTCCTTCTCTTAATGTGGCATGTTAAAGCCTGCTTAACCCTGAGGTTATTGCCACCCCAATGGTAAGAATGCTGGGGTAACATGAACCTGACAGAAGCGTTATTCGGTATTAATTTCTAGCGTCTATGCAAGTCCCCGTCTTCCTCACAAATACATGACTTATGCGTGTCTTTTATCGAACCCTATCAAGGCGAAGTCCGCCAAAAAAAGCGTATTCTATGGTCTTGCGAAATATCCATCCAGAGCCCAAGAGAAGACTAATTTCGAAAATTGACCACTAGAATCATGGGCTCGATAATCGAGCCTGCCATTTCAGACACAAATTTTCAAAAAATATTCTTCTCTTAGCCTGTAAATGGAGTCTGCATAATTAACTATTTATATATTATACATTAATGAGTTAACGTTTTTCTCGGTGTTTATTCTCAAATTATCTGTACACTGATTTAAGCGATTGAATGTTAGCTGTCAAGCTTATGGCATTGACCAATGCTGATTGTGTTTAATTGGACATTCAGAAGCTGAGCATAAACGGATTTCGTCAGATAACATAATAGAATCTGGATTCATCCTCATCTTCGTCAATATGCGTCCATGTTTACTTTTGCTCCGACGCAAATCAATTCCCTGAAAACAGAACCTTACTCTACTTCCACGAAGATCCAAGACTGTGGAGGATAAACTATAAAGGAGAGGACCTAGCATATTTGCAGCTCACACAAACAATTGCCATCTTGTAAACACATCTCAGAATAAGGAAATTGTTTTTCTTCTAATTCTACCAAAGCATGACAAGATTACGTGCTTTTTAGATGGATTGAATGTTATTTTGTTTGTCGTCATTCGTTTCTTGGCGGACATTAGTATGTTGTCAGTTTGTGTTATAATAAGTATTCAGGTATGAATTCCCGGGTACGACTAGTTGCCATTTATGGAATAATTCATTTGACGATATTCCTTCGCTGAGCTCATCTAAATTTGTGATTCGGTAGATTATCAAAGGATCCCCCCACCCACCCCTTTTGGTTCCATATATAAACAGTTATAAACCGACGAAGTACGTTGCACACAATGAATGCAGTAATGACTACATCTCATTTTCCCCGTTTTAGTTGTGATAATCGTGAACGCAATATCATCTTCAATGCAGGAACAATACTATTCTGTTAAATATTGTGAACGTACTTTGACTAGAAGACGTTCCTGTCTTAGGCAGCAACATATTCTTGTTGAATTACCATCACAATATTCAGCGGATTGCCATTATAGTTACCTTGAAATTGAAACGCTAATAATTCAGGTGTTCAAATTGCTAAACCATACTGGCTTTGCTCAACGTGACACACGCAGGCACCCGCATGGTGTTGAAAAGATATGAGTTGCAACACTCAGACTCCTATTTCTCAATAAGAAGAACTGTGGAGATTATTTGCCCTGATGGTCACTATAATGAACAAATCGCATAATGTCAGACGATGTTTACCTGGAGAAAGAAACAGGGACTGGCGCTCCATAGTTAAACGTTAGTATATGTGAAGAATAAAACATCTTTAAAAGCACCAAAATCCACGAAATAAGAAGCCACTCCCAAGATGGAGAAGCAGATCAGCGAGCGTGAGATGTGGAGAGAGGCAGACCACATGACGTGATAACCATGTGGTAAGAATTTATAGAATGTAATTTTATTTCATATCTGATTGGGGAAAGTTTAAAAATGAATAAATCAGTCAATACTGAGTGTGTTTTGAAATACTTTTCAGATTTGAAATTTCAGATGATTTTATTCCGTGGAAATGCAAGTATGCAGCATCCCCCAACCCCACCCCACACACACACCCCACCAATCCCACCCCGCCACCCTCACCTCCACCCGCCCCCCCCCACCACCACCTCTCCCCACCCCACCACACCGATCGATTTTTATTACGGGAACTAATAATACACATACTAACTATAATTAGTTAAGTATGAAAAAGCATTGCTGCCACGTAGGTCAGCAGCATCCAGAGACACGCTTTTTCGTTATTTAAAGGAATGCACTCCACGAGAAACCACTCATAACCACCAGGCAGTATACACGCACGCATACCTACACAATTTCTAAGTTCGCTCTGTGCCCATGCTCAACACAACCCCAAACCCACCCACCCACACCCCAGCCCCACACCCACCCCAGCCCCACCCAGGAGGAGCACTGCCGACCCTTGAATTTCAATACAACTGACTAGATGCGATATAAAAAGATGAAGAAGCACAAAATATATGCAGCAATGTAAGTAATCCACACGGGTGTGTATGTGGAGAATGGCCTGTATAATCTGTTGTCCAATTGACTACGGTATTTTAGAATTTGCTGCATTATGCGTATGCATGGTAGCTATCTTCCGTTGGAGGTGCATTCTCTTATAATTGACTGGGCTCTCGTTCGATGTTCAAGCCCTGGGATATAAATCCTGCCTTTCTAGTGTATGTTTAGCCGCTAACGATGAACTGCTTGTGAGATCCGTTGATGATTCTGCGTCTGGGAATGCAGCCTTATAGCAGCCTCTTGCAGCATCGCAGAATCCCTGTCAGATCCTGGTTGGTGAAGTGATTTGCGACAGAACAAAAGTAAACAGTGCTGTGAAAGACGATGCGAATGAATCGGGAAATCTATTAATTCCTAACCAAATGTGTGCTATATTCGAGCACTGATGATCCAATAAAATACGCACACTTTTGCCCAGTGCACACAAATCTGACAGGCCTCCGTCATTGTGCACAAGAAACTGGAGAATAAACATATGCCAAAACGAGCTTGGAATAGCGGAACCCTGCATGCGTGCGTGCGCGTGCGTGTGCGTACGTGCGTGTGTACATGCCTACGTGCCTGCATACACGCATGTGTGCGTCATGGTTTGTAGGTGAGGGATAAGGCGGTGGCTGGGATTTACATAGCCTCAACAACTTTGTGTCGCGTCGTTGTCAGTCTCATATTACCATAGATTCATTACCACTTGCGAGATTATATTGTTCTACTATAGCAATCTGTATCACTGCGTGATACTGCAAACATTAAAGACAGCAGCACGAATCTCGTACATGTATTACTAAGCAACTACTATATATCATTGTCGAGTTCTGACACCATTTCAAATTTAAAACATGCCTTTGTACTTTTCACCGGCAATCGAGAATTATTTTCCGAAGTGACTAAAACTGAAAAGTACAGATTGCAAACAATATCGTTGGCAAATTAATCTTCCTGTGTGGTGTGTATTAATACTTACATCAATACAATGTGGAACAGCCAAGCATTTTTATCTTATGAATTGCATGGAATATCATAAATTGTCACAATTTAGAACTTTAAGATGCTATTTCATGGCATGCATGTGATCTATATATTCATTTATTATACGACGTATGCTATGAGCAGTCTCACAAGGAATGTAATAACATTCAATCTCTTCAAATATATCTGTTCTGTTTGCAGGCATTTAACAAGAAACTAGTCATTCTGGTGTATGATTATCTGTTCCAGATGATCCGCTTGATGAACCCTGCACTTATGCACTATCTCAGATTGACTGTATATGACGTTTTTGGTCGAGTAGACCATTACAGTTCTCGTGGACACACGAGGTGTCAAAAACTTTGAGTTGCCTATAATAGCCGACAAATACATGGTTTTGCATGACGAAGCTATGTTAATATTAAGCACGTGGCAATTATCGATGTAAGGTTTAAAATATATTCCCTCCAGTGCGTGATTTTAGCAGCATGATTGCTTTCGAGATTATTATGACAAACTCGTTATTCCTCATATGTGAACTTGCAGATGCGGGGCTAGGACAAAGCTATCACATAATATATCATGTAATTAACTGCCATGGATCGCTTGTAACTAATAGCATGCCATTCTCTAGTGGTCCAGCATGCGCTCATGGTCTTGGCATATCTTACCACTCTATATGTACAGTGCCAGTCGGATATTAACTTATCCTGTTTCCAAAGCAAACACAAACTTACAGTTGAATGGTTTGAAAATAATTCGAGTGCAAGACATTGCTGCTTAAGGCAACACTCTCTTCCAGTCAAATGATTTTCAAAATATGCAACATACCATTTCTTTATACCCTGTTTAAATCTGTGCAACTATGTATCTGTTTTTGTAATGGAAATGTGTTAATTTCTCTATGAGATATAGTGTAATGGTAAATTAAAGCTATGCTATCGTCTTCAAGTAATTACATATCAAAGAGGCATGCACATAAGTGAGATTCTTTTGAAGCTATTCCCCACCCACAGTATATGCGCATTGAAATGGATTTGATAGTTTGAAGCCTGAATTCCCAGAATCGAGTTCCCAAGTTGAGTATACAGCTACGATTGTGGATATTTTGAACCTAATTTAAGTAGACTATGTTTTGGCCAATAGCAGCAAAAGCTCCAAGTCAAATTAGCTAGATTTGCATGACAATACGCCGTCATTTTAATTGTAACGCCAGCTAACATGTGCTATCTTTGATTATGACAGTAGATAATTGAGTAATTTAATTCATTGCCTCCTCTAATGGTTTCACAGTGTACATTGTAGCATTCTCTTATCAAAGGTGATCATGGTAGATGCATTGCGCCTTATGATACATCACTTCCTTTACCGGTTAGATATTAATGTGTACTAAATGATTCGTGGTGACAAGTTGGGCAGCCACTCAGAGTGATTTTCATTCATTCATCTCAAATGCATGATGACAAGTTAGAAGTCGTTTACCCTTCAGTGGCATCCTTTCAGGTAATATAATACCAATATAATAAGAGCGTTAAGAAAGACACATTTTGAATTAATTTCTAATGCCTCTGGCAGTTTCCATTCTGCCCATTGATGATAATCATGTGTGTCTATCATGCACAATGACATTCTTTATCAATATTATCATCAAGTCCTGTGAGCCTAAGGACCCGATCAATAGTCCTGGTATGGCACTGGTCTGGTTCAACTGTACTTTTAAACGCTCACTATGGAATGTTTCTGTTAAAAATTAAAGGAAACCTGAGTTCATCCTCGTATACATTCGTGACTTTTAATATTTGTATTTGCCATAGCTCAAACTGATTATAAAACATGTCTTATTATTTTTATAATTTTGACAATCTGTGTTCTCTTTCTAACATGGAACACTCTTTAGTTAAATATATTATTAACATAAAACATTGTGAATGCAAAGAATCAGGAGCCACCACGTTATTTTGAATATAATTATCACCATCCGTCATTGTGGGTCTCCAATTCTCGCCTAGCAAGTTGCCATTCTGTAGATCCACGAGGCCAAATAGTAACAACTACATCCAACATGTCAGATACATGCCAAGTATTACCTCGAATATGAAATAAATAACAATATATACAAATTATGTTGTCATGATCATATTATTCATTGCAAAGGCACCTTTCAGCAATAGGACTCTACACAATGAATACATTTGATTCGTCCTGCAAATCTTTAGGTTTAGCATAATGTTTTTTTAAAACATGTGCACCTTTTCCCATAATGTGTTATACGTTATGTAAAACTACATGTGAAACTGCTTTGTGGCATGATAGTTTGGCAAGAGAGGCGGTATTTCTTCAGGCTGCCTACCTCTGGCGCTATCGTCTCAACAATGGCAACCATTTCAGGACAAACAATACCTGTGTCCGGACAGAAGCGTCTCTACGAGGAACAACATGGATGCCCCGATGGTACAAATCACAGTCAGAACATGTTTGCTGAAGTGATTTACATAGCAGCAAAAGAAAACATTACCATCATAGAAATGTATTATTTGTTTATGAGCTCGTTTATCTATGCGCTGTCTGAATGTGTACAAAATATTTAAATCCAGTCAGTGCGGTTTAGCGCACAGAATTCTGAGATGCCCCCTCCTGAACTCAGTGCACGTGGAATGGAAGAAGAATCAATGACGGAAGAATTAAACCTGTAGAAGACCAACTCAAAGCAAGATATGCCTTGTTCGAAAAGAAAGATATTTAATCAATATGGAGTAAGATGTTAAAAAAGTAAATTACAAAAATCTTCGCTTAGCTTACAAATGAACAGTCCTCAACGCCACTGTGCATGAGGTGAATTGTCGAGATGACAAGTATAAGTTTTGTGGACACAAGAATTGCCAACGAAATATAAGATGCATACAATAGCCAACAAATAAATGGTTCTGCACGATGAAACTATTATCATATTATGCGTGTACCAATTATCGATTTAAGCTTTAAAATAAATTCCCTCGTGATTTTAGCAGCATGATTACCTTTGCAATTATTATGACAAAATCGGAGTCATTCATTGCGGGCGAACTTGCAGAGGCGGAGCTTAGATAAAGCTATCGCATAACACCTCATGTAATTAACTGCCATAGATCACTTGTAATAGCATACCAGTCTCCAGTGGACCTGCATGCGCTCATCGCCTTAGCATATCCTACCACTTTCTATGTACAGTGCCAGTCAGAAAAAAGTATCATGTTTCCAAAACAAAAACAAACATACACTTAATTATTTTGAAAATAATTCGATTTAAAGGTATTGCTGCCTAAGGTAACAATGTCATCCAATCCAATTATGTTCAAAACAAGCAACATAAGATTTCTTAACATCGTGTTGAAATTTGTGCTAATATGTTTCAGATCTGTAATGGAACCATGTTAACTTCTTTATGATATATAGTGCAGTGATAAAATGCGGGTATGCTATTGTCTTCACATAATTAAATATCAAACATGACAAGAACAGAGAGATCATTCGATGCTATGCCCCGTCCACATAGTTTATGCATTGGAATGGATGTTATACATTGAAACCTGCATTCCCAAAATCTGGTTTCGAAGGTAAATATAGATGTAAGATGGTTAATATTTTGAACCTAGTTTGAGCAGGGTATGTCGCTGCTAATAGCCGCAAGATCTCCCGGCCAAAGTAGTTTCAAAATATTCAACAGAATCTTTATTATATTGCAAATTCATCAAGACATACACTTCTTACAGGTTCGTGATGGATTTTCGATTTTAGTGGCAATTCTCCATCATTCTAATTGTGATGTCAACTAGTTTGTGGTATATTTGATTATGATTTTATATAATTGAGTAACAGATCGGATCAATTCATTGCCTCCTATAATAATTTCACGGTGAACATTGTAGCAACCTCTTATCATTGATGATCATGGTAGATGTATTATGCACTATGATACACCATTTTCGTCACCGCCTTGATATTAGCGTGTAATAAATGATAGTGTTGACAAGCAGTGCAGTCAACTAGCGTGATTTGCATTCATTCATCTCCAGTGTTTGATAACATGTTAGAAGTCGTTTAGCCTATGATGACACCACATCATGGAAAACAGTCCCAAAAAATATTAGCATTAACAAAGACACGATTTGAAATAAATTTTTGACAGCTAGGTGAGTTTATGTTCGGTCCATTGATGAGAAGTATACGTGCCTAACATTCACAATATTCTCAATATTATGATCAACTCATGTGAGCTTCAGGACGAGTTCGATAAGCCTAGAATGGCACTGGGCTGGTTCAAGCGTACTTGTACACATGGACTATGAAACGATTATGTTAAAAATTAATAGAAATCGGATTCATCCTCACATACCATCGATGCTTTCAATATTTTTATTTGCCCTAGCTCAAACTGATTATACAAACAGTCTGACTGTGTCCGTGATTCTACAAGAGTAGGGTGATATAGCAAATGCCAGTCAGCAATATACAACAATTGGAGCATCACCTAAACACACGATCCGTGCGATATAATCACATTCTAAGATTAAGAAATTGTTAATCTAGTGTCATAAGATCAATGGAAATCAGTTCTATGTGCTAAGTACATTTCATATGTTATTTCTCTGTATTCGTACTATTATTGACATATCTTATTAGCATGAGCAATCTGAATTATAAATTGAAATAAGGCCATCACTCGCGTCTAAATCTTTTTATTTTGACAATCGCCATTCCCAATTTACATGTTTAGTCATTATTATCCCTTACCATTCCGATGTAAAAATGGTTAGTTTATAAATTAAATTAAAAGATAAACTGGAGTTCATTTTTCAATAAATTTTGTGGAAGATGGTGCTGTCGTAGACAGCAACATCGTCCACCAAAATTGGTTTAAAATGTACCCCAGTTTCTTTGCTATTGACACAATAAAAGATAGAATATTGACATCAGATTGGTAAAAGTTCTAAGTCTCTGAACAATTTCTTGTATCTGGTCAGTCAGGCCCTGGAACTGAGTGAATGTATGTATACTAAAGATTTGATGACATGCTTATGTGTTTTAGCTGCTCATAATTACACATACATGTACATGAACGACATCACCAAGCAGGGTAGGAAATTACATTATACCATTCCACATCCCCACATCCCATGTTAACTGTCTCGCTGCTGCAAGCCACCAGACAATAGCGTATTGAAAGAAAACATTGCGAATGCAAAGATTGATTAGCTACCATGGTATTTTGTATATAAATACCATCACGTGGCGAATGCTGACAGGTAGATCTAAAATGTCAGATGCATGTCAGGTACTACCTCGACTAGTATATCAAGTAAATAGTATCACATAAACATTATTTTGACCTGATCATAATATTCATAACAACAGCAATCATATTAAAAATGAATACATTTGAATCGTTCTGCACATCTTCGGCTTTCTTTATAACGTGTTTAAAACAGGTACACTGTTATGCATACTTTGCTATACGTTATGTGAAACTGCATGCGTAGCTGCTTACCCCTGGAATTATCGTCTCCCAATGGCAACAATGGCAGCGTAACATAAGTCTGACAGATTCCTGGGCCGCATTTATTTCTATCAGCTTGGCGAGTCTCTGTCTTGCTTCCAAAACACAGGAGTTGGGTGTGCCTTTTATATTAAAGGGTTAAACTGCTAACGCACCTTCAATGATCCTGAGAACACATACTTGCGGAATTTCAGGCCAAGAGAGGAATTGTTTTGAAAATTGACCACGGTTTAGACGATAGCTTCAAGGGTAGGCAGCCTTTAACATGCATTTCAGTGGTTAATTTTCAAAAACAATCTTTTTTGGCTTGTAGAAGAACTATCACTAGACACATCTTTTGATATTCTTGACCAAAGTCAGGTATTAAAGACATTTCTCTCGCTATTTATTCTCTTACTCCGCATACACCGATTCCAGCGATGGTTTGTTTGCATTGACAACTACTGATTGCATTTAATTGGACATTGGAAACTAAGCAGAAACTAATTTAGTCACGAATTTATAGACTTTGGATTCATCCTCATCGTCTTCAATATGCATTCATGTTTGAGTTCACCTCAGAGCAAATACATTTTCTGCGAATAGAACCTGACACTAAATCCATGATGATCCAAGACGCTGATGAACGAATGCTATAGTAGAAAACAGTGTACATTCCCACGCGCATACAAACATGTGTCTGCTTGTAAACAAGCCACCGAATGAGGAACTTGGTTTACTTATAATTCTCATTAGTCATTTGGTCATTTTGTCAATTTATTCTTAGCAGAACCTATTCTCCTGCCAGTTTCTTTTAGTTCAAATATTCCTTTTGCTACGTATTACATTGTGGTATTTGCAACACAGTAAGTACTGCAAATAACTGCTTTCATTCGAACAATGTAACTTTGAACTGAAAAGGTTAAAATGTTGTTTTCATTAACAGCTTAATCCAGTATAGTTCTTCTTCGAAACTTACAATAAAATGAAATTGATGGTGAATTAACAAAATATTTTATGTTGGATGTATTGTTACGGCAGAGATGGCATTATAGACTGGGGTTTAATAAACATGGTGCGAAGAACATATGAAAGCTACTCTAACAATCGAGGTTATTGGGTCGTTACTGGACCAATATCAGATCATTACGGTCTGCTGCTGGTCAATACCCATCTCAGTAACCTGTGCTATTGCTGAATGATGCAAGAGTGAAATACACTAAAATAAAATCCCTCTGAAAGTACTTCCTACATATATGTGTATTGTAATTATGGTCAACTGTGTGTTAGATGTTGACATGATTCTACCCGCTGTTGGCTCAACTATTTTGTGTGGCAAATCAATTGTCACATCTGCATAAATTCTCTCACAATGCCCACGTGATTTTTTAATGGTGTATGTATTCATCGTCTGGCATCTATGCCATTCGCTTCTGGTGTGAATCAGTATATCAAAACAATGTAAAAACACAAGCATTACTATCACATTGTGTGCAATATTTTAAATTGTAGCTCATTTAAAATGTTAAGATTGTGTTCTATTGCTTACATGTTAATAACGTATACATCTATAATATAAAGCATGGTGAAACTGTTCGGTCAGAAATGTATTACCGTCCAATCGGTTTAAATACATGTGTTCGATTGGCAAGCATTCGGCAAGAAATGTCATCATTATAGTGCATGTATATCTTCTAAAATGATCTACTTGATAGACGGTCCAATGTCCACTATCTCAGATTGCATCATCGCACCAGCATCTTGCTTCATCGTGGAATCACAGACAGATAATTTTTCTCGAGGTGATTTACATCAGATCTAAAAGAAACCTATTAAAGTTAATAGCTGGTCACATCTGAATGCTAAATGAGGAGGAACGATACAATGTTTAAACTAGAATGCAGAGTCGATGGCGCAATAAGAGATTCCCCACTCTTTCATCAAACTAAATATTCTTGCTCTGACTAGATTGTGCGGTTTTGGAACAAACAAAACTGGTGATGGTGTTAACCATGAAGCCGGTTTTAAGCAGATATTCACTCTATTTGGTGGATAAATATTGACATTCGCAATACCATGGAATTGGAATAGAACGTTTTCAGATTTTAGATGCTGGCATAAGGCTGTAGCCATAATATCTGATATACTGTTTAGCATATGTAGTAAAATCATTGTTTGAATTGTTTAAATGGATTAGAGTTTGTTCTTAATATTAGGTTATTGGTCATATATAAGATTGCTAGACAATTAGCAATTGGCATACCCATCTAGAGAGAAACACGTTGTCAAGTTAGCTGTGACGTGTAGCCGCCGATTGAAGAAGTGTGTAACATGTAAAGTATCTTAAACGATGACTGACTAATCTACAGTTAGAACAATTTTAGAGCAGCCGCTAGAAATACTTGTCAGCACGTATTCAGTTAACATTTTCGAGAGCATTCTGATTGAAGAACTATATTAGAAACTAGTTCCTGAATCCCATATGCTATGCATGCTGAGGTCGAGCAGATTACAGTTTCTAAAATCGTTTAGCAATACAAACTGAAAAAGTACTGACGAACTATGATAGGAACATAACAAATTCCCCTTCTGCATTTCATTTTGTGGATATTACATATTTAGTATAATTGTCCATATGCATTCATTTTGTATACAATAGTAACATGTATTTTTAAAAAGGATTTTTCCAAACCAGTCTTTCATGAATATATCTGGTTTTGCGAGGGTTTTTTTATTGTGACACCGGTTTTCGAACCAACAAAACCGGTGCTGGCTCCAATTGTGATGTTCCACGCAGCCTTGCTGCCTCCATCCTCCTTAGTCCATCCCACTCTTATGGCGGAGCCTAAGACTACCACTATCTAGCAATCAGTGTAACTAACATAAGTAATTTTGTGGAATTCTGCCAAATTCGATTTTCCGTCCCGCCATCGCCCTGCCTCAATCCCACCCATGCGACCGCGTATAATGTAACTGTCATCTCGTAATCTGGAAACATATGGATATCTTACACACCAAATTTATTTAATTCCACCGTACTGTTGCGGAGGAGAGGGCTTGATCGACAGAGAGATGGGCGCACACATGCAGACACGGGCATACATACAGACATATGGATGGACAGACGGACAGGCGGACATGGATGGACGGACGGACGGGCAGATGGGCATACGTGATTGTAATGCACATACCATTTTATGTCCAAACAGACCAAGAGAAAAAGACATACATATATTTCTTGATTGAACATAACAATCTGTAGTCATTACTAAGCCAGACAGTTACAATAGAAGGTTTTCAAGAATAGTCATCTCTTGGATGGCAAATAGATATTCCCCAACACCACTGCAGAGGCCATTTTGTTTGGCTTGGCGGTTAAATGGTTAATTTGACACAAGTGTTGTTAATAGAATATCATGTGAAAACTGGATGAACATATGATGACGAATTAAACAATCTGGGGGAAAAGTGACATGAAATACGTGTTCTTAGAAAAGAAAAATGTGTGGTCGTTACAGAGACGAAAAGTGGTAAGTTAAAACTGATAGTCCTTTCTTGACGTGCAAATGTATCACAATGCACAACTAAGCGAGGAACACAGTAAACTAGTAAGAATTATACAGATTCACACATTAACTTTACTTCCCTCATGAGCGTGATGTTAGCAACATGAGATTATTATGGCAAAGCTGGAGCCATTCATCGCCTATGAACTGGCATATGTGGGGCTTAGACACAGTTCTTGTACAGCGTCTCATTCTCATGTAATTAACTGCAATGAATATGTAGCAATAACATGACAGCATCACATGCTTCTAGCCTGTGCTCGGAGATTTACCATATTCCGGCACGGTATATGACTAGTACAGATAAAAAATAAGTAAAACAGTTTGCAAAATAAGAACATGTATTGGTGAATATTTTGAACACCGTTGCATTGGACTGTTCTTCCAATCCAATTCTATTCAATATGTTAAACAACCCATTTCGTACGGCGTGTTCAAAATTCCGCTAACCAACATGTTTCTGTCTTTTCTTGGACACATTTTAACTTATTTATGAGCATTATTCTCATAGTAAATTGTATGTGTGCTATTTTCACAGAGGCATGAACTTAATAGCGAGATAATGTAATCTATGCGCTATCTTTTAAACCTGGATTCATAGAATGTATATATCAATGTAACTATGCTGTCAATATCTTGAAACTATTTTAAGTGAGTGCTGTTGCTACATATGGGAATAGCAACTCGCACTCAAATTAATGACAAAATATTTGACAGAATGTTTGTTAAAATGTAAATTCATCAAATATATACAATTCGTACACAAACTGGACACACCTTTCACTTTTCATAACTCACCGCCGTCATACTAATTGGGACGTCAGCTAACATGCGATGTACTTGGTGTTGATGTAAGATAATTGAGCAACGTAAGATAATTCACCTTTCCAACGTATCCGTCGATGGTATGACGTCACGTGACGGTATACTCAGCTAAGCGGAATGTATGATGACATCATAATCATTACGTCATACATGATTCTATTAGGCCAGTCTTTAACTCTTAATAGTCCGACAAATTGTATGTCTATACTATTTAATAAACATGCTGTTGAATACTTTAAAACTAATTTGACTAGATGCTGCAACATCACTCAGTCAAATTAGTTTCACAATATTCAACAACTTAACTGTATAGTCTTCTGGAAATTGATAGTCAGAGACCGATCGATCCCAACACGATCGAGGTGTGCGCGGACCTTAGCTAAAGATCGGCAGCTCATAGCTAAACATGGAACGGTCTATTGCGCGACAGAGCTGGTCCTTTGTTTGCCAAAACATATGTTGACATTATACATTGCAGAAATCCATTATCAAATATAACCATGATGGTGTTCTTATGCACGATAATACCTCCATTTCCCGATCCAGTGAGAGTAGCGTGCACTAGAGGATTCGTGTTGAAAAGATTGGCAAGCAACCATTATTTGTGCTCCATCGTCTGCATTGCATGATGACAAGTTAGACGCCGGTTATCCTGGGGCCACATCACTTCAGCTATCCCGAATCAATGCGAGTCCAGCAAAAGACGCGATTTGAATTAATTTATAATGGCTATATGAGAGTCTGTTCCCCCATAGATGATAATTCTGCGTGCCCCTTATTAAGCTCAATTTTCGTTCTCAATATTATCATCCACGGTTCATTCCAGGGATTCCAACGCCAAAAGTGATAGGGCTAGGAGAATACTGATCTGGTTCAACTATGCTTTCAGAAACACGCTATGAAAAGATTGTGTTAGAAATTAATACAACTTGCATTCATCCTCATATTCGCTCGTGGCTCATAGTGTTTCCCTTTGCCCTAGCTCAAATTGGTTTTGCAAATACCTTGACTCTGCTTCCGTGATTCTGCAAGAGTGTTGTGATAAGATTACAGTAATCGATATACAAACATTGGAAACTCACTCAAACTCACCATCTGTGACATGCTAGGATGACGAAATTGTTATTCTAGTGCATTAAGTCGATAGCAAATCGGTTCTATTGTTTAAGTGCATGGCGTACGGGCTGTTATGATATTCCCGCATTTCCATACTATTATTATCTCCACGTCTTTCGAAGAAAAGTGGGTATTATGTCGTGCACACCACGCATGTGTGCGTGCATGTGTGAATGTGCACGCGTGTGCGTGCATGCGTGTGTGCATACATCTGTGCCGATTGTAACGTATCTACTCCGAAACTGTTGGATGTAATTCAACAACAATTTAGTATGTGTCTCCCCATATCAGCGCGGAGTGGACGAGCCCTTTTACATTAGGCTCCACCTGCACAGGGGGAGGGGGAGGGCAGGGGTCAAAGGTTCACACCGATGGTGATGCAACCTGCCCCCAGGGATGGTTGTATGGGGCTAAAATGTGAGCAAATTGAGTGTACTGCACCTCTTCCGAAACCATTGCACGGAATTAAAGCAAATGTGGTATGTGAGTTACCAATGGCAATGTGGAGAGAATGAGTGCATTTAATTTGGCCCCGGCCTCGTTGGAGCTGGGGAAGCGGTCCAAAACTTAAGAAATCGATTGGAATGCAACTCGTCCGAAGCCATTGATTGTAATACCACTCCTCTGACACTTATCGACGAATTTCAACCATATTTGGTATTTGAGTGGCCCATATGCAGAGTGCAAGAGGACATTTATATTTGTCGCCCACCCCCACATCCAAAAGGGATAAGTTGTGTTGGGGCAGTCAACAGTTAAAAGGGGTGGACGTGGGGATTTGCGATGATGCGTTATCGACCGTGCAATTTAGTTGACATATGTTATTACCATAAACATATCGAATCATGACTAGAGATAAGGCAAATATACATGTCTTAATGTTTTTATTTTGATAATAGCCATTATCTTTTTGCATGGAACAATATTTAATGAAATACTTTATCAATAGAAAACATTGGGGATGCTAAAACAAATGAGTTACCATTCACGGAAGAGGAATATTAAATAATAAAACTGATAATAAGTAATCTTATTTACTTGTAGCTAGATGTGATCAAGGTAGTATTTGTCATCATCCACCACTTTGCCATCATCCACACTTTGGGGTGTACAGCTATCACCGAGTATATAGCAATTATGTAGATCAAAAATGCCAGATACATGTCTACTCCCACGCTCGACTACTAGGATAGCATGCAAGTAACAGTATTTAATGGAGGGGTCCGATCTGTCAATTTAAATATCTGGCATTATCATCACTTACGCCATTAGTTAGCTGGTGTTACAATCATAATGACGTATCTGTTTTAATCGCGCTCATTGAAAGGTCTGCCATGTACCAAAGTGGGCGGAGCTTAGCTAGAAATGGGCTCGACAGATCATAAATGGATCATTCCATTCTTATTTTGCCATGATCATATTATTCACAGCGACAACGACGTTCAACAACATGGTTCAAAATAATGAAGAGACTCTGAGTTGCGTGTCATTGTACACATCCTATTTTTATTTATATTGTATCTAAAACAGATACAAGTGTTTGCATATTGTGATATACATTTATTGCAATCCTACATTTGAACCTGTTTTATGGGATGCTAGTCTGGAACGAGAGATGGCACTCCTTCTCTTAATGTGGCATGCTTACCCCTGAAGCTATTGTCACCCCAAATGGTCAACATTGGTAACATGAATCTGACAGAACCGTTTACGAATTAATTTCTAGTGGCTATGCAAATCCCCGTCTTCCTTCCAAATACATGACGCATACATGACTGTGTATGCTTTTTATTTAGTCCGTCAAAAACGCTTCTTCAATGGGCTTGAGAAATATCACTCTAGAGACCAAGAGAAGAAGAATTTCGAAAATTAACCACCAAAATCATGGGCTCGACAATCGAGCCAGTCATTTCAGTCATACATTTTCAAAAATATTGTTCTCCTAGCCTGTTTATCGATTCTGAATAAGCAACTATGTAGATATTCTTGACCGTCTTTAGGCATTACTGAGTTACCCTTTCTCTCGGCGTTTCTTCTCGAGTTATCGATACACAGCTTTAAGCGATTGAAGGTTGGCTGTCAGGCTTATTGCATTGATCTATGTTGATTGTGTATAATTGGATATTCAGAAGCTGAGCATAAACAGATTTCGTCACGAACAAATAGATTCTGGATTCATCCTCATCTTCGACAATATGCGTCCATGTTTACTTTTTTTGTCCGACGCAAATCAATTCCCTGTAATAAGTATTCAGGTTCGACTAGTTTGCCTTCTCCCTTTTTTGTTTCCATAATATATATATATATATATATATATATATATATATATATATATATATATATATATATATATATATATATATATATAGAGAGAGAGAGAGAGAGAGAGAGAGAGAGAGAGAGAGAGAGAGAGAGACTGCAGTAATGACTACGTGACCAGCTCGAGCGATGGCGTCACCAGCTCGCATTGGTCTAAGCCATATTGGCTCATGTATTAGTCCCAAAATCTCCTGCATGCCGGATCCAACCAGCAGATATCCACTGCACAAAGAAGCTCATCTCTTTGAAGAATTCTACCAGTTTTTTAAATATCGCATCATCTCCTTTTCCCACGTGTTTGGTCCTGACAATCATGAACGAAAAATCATCTTTAATGCAAGAACATTGCTCCTCTGTGAAATATTCTGGACCTAATTTGACTAGAAGACGTTCCTGTCGTAGGCAGCAACAGTTCATTGTTGAATTACCAGCAAAGTATTCAGCAGATTAGCATTATAGTTACCTTGAATTTGAGACTCTGATAATTCAGGGTTCAAATGGTTAAGCCATGATGGCTTTGCTCAATGTGGCACACGCACCTACGCACGCACCCACTTTCTATTAGAATGATATGAGTTGCAGCACTCAGACTCCTATTTCTCAATAAGAGGAACAGTGCAGATTGTTTGCCTTGGTGGTCACTATAATGAACGAACCACATAATGTCAGACTATGTACGCCTAGACACAGAAATAGGAGCCGCGCCTCCATAGTCGAAAGTTAGTATATGTGGAGAATTATACATCTCCTTTAATAGCACCAAAATCCGTGAAATAAGAGGCCACTCCCAAGCTAGAGAAGCAGATCAGCGAGCGAGAGATGTAGAGAGAAGCAGCCAGCATGACGTGATAACCTCGTGCTAAAAATGTATTACAAATTGTTTTACCTCACAGATGATTGAGGAAACTGTAATGATTAGTAAATTAGACAATACTGTGTGTGTTTTGAAACAATTTTCAGATTTGAAAGGTTTATATGATTTTATTCCGGGAAAATGCTAGTATGTCCTCGATCGATTAATGATCGATTACTTATTACGGAAATTAATATACATACTAAATCTAATAAGTAAAGCATGTAAAGGCGTTGCTGTCATGTAGGTCATCAGCATACAGATACACAATCTATCGTTATTTAAAGAATGCGCTCCACGATACACCCGTCATAACCACCATGCCAGGCAGCGAGGAGTGATGCATGCATACCTACGCAATTTCCAAGGTCGGCCTGTGCCCACGCTCAAACCCCAGGGAAGAGCACGACCGACCCTGAATTTCAATACACCTGACTATTAGGAAGTTCGCTGTCAAAAGATGATGAAGCTCCCCCCCCCCCCGCCCCCCCCCCCCCCCCCCCAACACAAAATATCTGCAGCAGTTTGAAGAAATCCACACGGGTGTCTGTATGGGGAATACCCTGTATGATCGGTTGCTCAATTAATTTAATTAATTCAATTTAATCGACTAACCTATTTTAGACTTTGCTGCGTTATACCTAGATAGGGTAGCTATCTTCCGTTGCGTCCTGGCCAATTAAATATGTTAGTATATATTGCTCTGAACAGCCACTCCACGTCATGCATTTAGCGTAACCTGATATGTGACTGATTATTTACTCATCAAATATCTTTAAATGATAATTCTTACAAATTTACCTAGAGAGGTGTATAATTGTGTAATAGTTTTTAATGTCCAGGTCAGCCAACTAGATTTTATGTCACCACGTATGTATGAGTATGAAGCCCTTAAATTCCCTTCTGTTGGGCATTGTGTGATATCGAGGCTCATCCTCTTATAGTTGACTGAACTCTGGTTTGATTTTCAAGCCCTGGGATATAAATCCTATCTTTCTAGTATATGTTTAGACGCTAACGGTTAATTGCTGGTGAACTCAGTTGATGACTTTGCGTCTGCGACTCCCGCCTCATAGCAGCCTCTTGCAGCATCGCAAAATCACTGTCAGACCATGCTTCCTGAAGTGACTTGTGTCAGAGCAAAAGTAAACACTAAGAGCTGTGAATGACGATGAGGATAAATCTGAAATCTATTAATTCCTAACAAAATGTGTTTTTATACTCGAGCTCTGGTCATTAAATAAAAAACGCACAATGTTGCCCAATGAACACAAATCTGACAAGCTTCCATCATTGTGCTTCAAGAAATTGGTGAATAAACGTGAGACGAAACGAGCTTGAAATAATGGAGCCCTGCATGTGTGCGTGCATCTGTGTGTGCCTGCATACATGTGGGCCTACACGTGCAGCTGCCTGCGTGCGCACATACCCGCATGGTGCATGTGTGATGGGGACGGATAAGGTGGGGAATGGGATTTACATAGTTTCAACAACTTAATTTGGATCGCATCATGGTCAGCAACATATTACTATAGATTTATTACTACTTGCGAGATGATTGTGTTCCATGGCAACAGACGGTATCACTGCCCGATACTGCAGACAAGCATGACAGCAACACAAATCCCGGACATGAATACTTAAGCAAATAAGTATAGATCATTGTTTAGGTCAGATACTATTTCAAATTTAAAACATACCTTCGTACTCCTTAGTATTTTTCACCGGCAACGGAGAATTATTTTCCCAAGTGACTAAAATTGAAAAGCACAGCTTGCAAACAATATCGTTGGCAAGTTAATTCACCTTCCCAGAGTATCCATTCATCATCAGACCTCGTATGACGCAATAATCAGTTCAGCGCGTGTATGATAACGTCATAATCATTACGTCACAAAGGGTTCCATATAGACCGTCACCAAATCTCAAATGGTCCGACACGTTGAACGAATTGTATCTCTTTGTAATTCTTTGTTACTTAATAAACATGCTTTTGAATATTTTGAAATTAATTTGACTGGGCGCTGTTGCTGCCTTAGGCAGCAACAGCACCCAGTCAAATTAGTTTTAAAATATTCAACAGCTTACCTATGAAGTTTTTTGGAAATTGATGGTCAGGGTGTTCAGAGATCGATCGATCCCAACACGAGCGAGGTCTGGGTGGAGCTTAGCTAGAGATGGACGGGGCATAGCTAAAACCGGAAGGGTCCATTAGATCGGATTCATTTGTAAAAATCCTATCACATCGAGCACATGCAATATAAAATCTCCTCAGAAGTGAGTTGGTAATGGCATGTGCATTGTAAGCTAGGACAGAATGTGTATCAAATTATCCACACACTTTATATATTAAAAAATTCTATACATAATTAATTATCAAATCTGACCAAATTGCCAACTACAGAATGCCAAAAGGTGTTTAGTCTACTGGTGCTTGGTTAAACTATTTTGTGTGACTCATTAATTGACACAGATTCATTTACATACATTCACTCATATTGCTCACATTTGGTTCAGAATCATACAGTTATTCATCGCTTGTGGTGTTCATGCCATTCACTTCTACTTTGAATGGGTATTAACGCTAACGCCAATGCCACTTACTTAGGCAGGAACAGCACCCAGTCAAATTAGTTTCAAAATATTCAACAGCTTACCTGTGAAGTGTTTTGGAAACTGCTGGTCAGAGTGTTCAGAGATCGATCGAGCCCAACACGAGCGAGGTCTGGGTGGAGCTTAGCTAGAGATGGGCGGGGCATAGCCAAAACCGGAAGGGTCCATTAGCATGGATTCATTTGTAAAAATCCTATCACATCGAGCACATGCATGTGGAATGTTAAAATTCTCCAAGGCTTGTCTGGTCCATGCAGTACACTTCCTGTATGATGTGCAGTAAGGTTACATTAATACAACTTGGATCAGCCACTCATTTTTATCAGATGGATTGCATGAAATATCATAAATTGTCACATAATTGAGAACCGTAAGATGCTGTGTCATGACATACATGTACGCAATATATACATTTATTATATGAAGCATGCTAAGAACAGTCTCACAAGGAATGTACTAACATCCAGTCCCTTCAAATATATTTGTCTTATGTGCTGGCATTCAACAAGAAACTAGTCATTCTGGTGCATGCTTATTTGTTTCAGATGAACCGTCTACGTATGCACTATCTCAGATTGCAGTCCCATGTCAGCATCTTGCACGATCGTGGAGTCACAGTCAGATCATATTTGCTGATGTGACATGTGTAGCAGCACACAAATAAAAGAGTAACTGCCTCGTATGGTGATACGAATGGACTTAATATATACATTGTTAAAGGTTGTTTTGTCTAGGTGCTGTCTGAATGTCCACATTAAATCCTATCAGTGCTATTTAATGCATGGACGTGCACGCTGTCACTGTCCTGAACTTTTGAGATTACTATGACAAAATCGGCACGTGGAATGGGAGAACAATCGATGATGGAAGATATGTAATCTTGAAGAGGACAATGCGAAGCAAGATACGTCTTGTTCGAAAAGAAAAATATGTAATACTTACAGAGTCAAAGCTTACAGTGGTAAATTTAAAAACAAGTCTTCTTTTAACTAACAAATGAACAGTCCTCAACACCACTGCATATGCTCCCAGGGTGTATGTAAAGTGCCAGCCAAAATACTTGTCATGTTTCCAAAAGAAAACAGAGAAGACAGTTCAATATTTTGAAAATAACTCGATTGAAAGACATTGCTGCCGAAGTCAATACTGCCCTCCAATCCAATTATGTTCAAAATATGCAACATTCCTTACATCGTGTTTACATTTTTGCTACTATGGTTCTATTTTTGCACTGGAAACATATTAAATTGAAGTTGTCCTATCGTCTTCACGTAATTAAATGTCAAAGAGACGTGCACATAAGACAGATTCTTTCGAAGCTACACACACACACACACCCCCCCCCCCAACCCCCACCCCAAACCCCACACATTATATGCGCATTGAAATGGATTCGATACGTTGAAACCTGAATTCCCAGAATCTAGTTACCGAGTTAGCTATCCAGGTACGATGGCGAATTCTTTCACCTAATTTGAGCAGGGTATGTCGCTGCCAATAGCAGCAAGAGCTCAAAGTCAAAGTAGTTTCAGAATGTTTAGTAAATCGCAAATTCATCAAAGACACCCAATTCGTATACGTGTGTGACACATTGGCGATTTCCGTGACAATCCTCTATCATTTTAATGATGACGCCAGCTGGCATGTGGCATATTTGGTTATGACGGTATATAATTGAGCAACAGATTGGATCAGTTCATTCCCTCCTATCATATGTTTACAGTGTGCATTGAAGCCATCGCATATCAATGATGATCATGTTAGATTTATTCTGCATTAGTATACATCGCTTTCTTTACTGTCTTGCTATTAGCGTGTACTAAATAATACGTGGAGCCAAGCTGAGCAGCCAACCAGAGTGATTTGCATGCATTCATCTCCAATGCATGATGACACGTTCGAAGCCGTTTACCCTGTGGCGACATCACGTTATGGCAAACAATCCCAAGACCATATGAGTGTTAACAAAGACACGATTTGAATTAATTTCTAATGGCCATGCGGGGTTCTGTTCTGTCCATTGATGACAATTATACGTGTCTATCATGCACAATACTCTCTGTTCGAAATAATCTGATCAATGAACCTTTCCATTTTTAGCCAGGCCCCGTTTGTCTCAATCTAAGATCCACCCATACCTCGCTCGTGTTGGGATCGATCAATCTCTGAACTCCGTGCCTATCATTTTTTCAGAAAACTATACAAGTAAACTATTGAATATTTTGGAGCCAATTTGACTGGGTGCTATTGCTGCCTATGGCAGCAACAACATCCAGTCAAATAAGTTTCTACATATTCAACTGCATGTTTATTAAATAGGAGAGACATACAATTCATACAACGTGTCGGACTATTAATAGTGAAAGATGGGCCAAATATAATCATTTATGACGCAAGGCTTATGACGTCGTCCTAAACGCCACTTAGCTGATTATGAAGCAATATGACGTCATATTGATAGATGGATACTCTGGAAAGGTGAATTCCTGTGAGACTAATGACGAGATCAATAGCCATATTATGGCACTGGTCTGGTTCAACCGCACCTTTAAACACGAACTATGAAACGATTCTGTTAAAAATTAATAGAAATCGGATTCATCCTCATATACCTCTGTTGCTCTTAATATTTGCCATTGCTCTAGCACACACTGATTATACACACAGTCTGCCTCTGTGTCCGTGATTCTGTAAGAGTGGGTCGATAATGATAATTTCTGTCAGCAATACACAGCCAGTGGAGCATCACCCACACAAACGAAATACGAAATCTAAGCACATCCTATGATTACAAATATGTTAATCAAGTGACGTAACACCAATGGTAAATCAGTTCTATGGGTTATGCACATTTCATATGGACATTTATGTTATTCCTCAATATTCATACTATTATTGTCATATCATATTAGCATGAACACTCTGAATCATAAATTGAAATAAGGCCATCATGCATGTGTTAATTCATTTACTTAGACAATGGCCATTCTCATTTTACATGTTTAGTGAAAAGGTGTATTAATAGAAAACATTGCGAATACGAGGAATGACGAGCTACTATGAGATTTTGGATATAATTATTATCATACGCTAATGTGGACGGATCCAAAATGGCGTATAATGACAACTAGATCCAAAATGTCAGACACATGTCAGGTACTACCTGGACTAGTATAACAAGTAAATAGCATCATATAAAACTTATCTTGACATATCTTTATCATATTATTTATTGTAACTACAACTTTCAGCAAATTTGATTAAAAATAATGAATACTTTTGAATTGTTCTACACATCCTAAGTTGTCTTTATGATGTTTTTAAGATATGTACATGTGTGTGCATAATGTGATATACGTTATGTAATACAACATATGAAACGGCTTTATGGGATGATAGTCTGTCAAGAGAGATGGTTTCTTCTCTTGAAATGACATGTTAAAGCCTGCTATATTCTGAAGCAATTGTTCCCCAATGGCAACAATTTCGGGGTAATATGAGACTGACAAAATGATTATTGAAATTAATTTCTTGCGGCTATGCGAGTCCCTGTCTTTCTCCCAAATGCATGACATGTGTGTGCCTTTTCAATAACCCGCTGAACAATTTAATGTCTAATTTGATTTTAAAAAGTAAGATACTTGTGTATTGAATGTTCATTTGCAAGCTAAGAGAATGCTATTTTTGAGCCGGTCATTCCGGTGGTAAATTTTCAAAAAAATAGTCTTCAATTTGCCTGCAAATGGGCATTCCTGAAGACCACAGCAGAGGCCAGTTTCGTCGGGCTTCGTCATCATGAACGGGTTAAATAGCTAAAAGTCATTCAATGGTCTTGGGAAACATCCATTTCAGGCCAAGATAGGACTAGTTTTGAAAATTCACCACTGAAACTACTGGCTGGGTAATAGAGCCAAGCATTTCAGTGGTAACATTTCAAAAATAGTCTTCTTTGGCTTGTAGAAGGGCTTCCATTAAGCACATATTTCGATACTCTTGACCAAAGTTGGACATTAAACAGTTAGCATTTCACTTGGTCTTTGATCTCTTACCATCATACACCGATCTCAGCGATGGTTATTCGGCATAAGCATTGATCAACGCTGATTGTGTTAAATTTGACATTCAGAAGCATAACAAAAGCCGATTTAGTCATGAATTAATTCATCCTCGTCTTGATCAATATGCATTAATGGGTTAATTTTGTCCCGACGTAAGTAAATTCTCTACAAATAGAACCTGACTCTCGTTTCATGATGATCCAAGATGATGATGGTGGACCGATATAGTAGAAGACACTGCTCATTCTCACACTCATACAAACATATGTGTGCTTCTAATCAAGCCACTGAGTGAGGAAATTGTGTTACTTAAAATTTTATCAAAGCACAAAACCATTGACTCACTGGTCATTTTATTTTTAGCAGGATTTGTGGTAACAGGCTGGGCTTCATTCCCTATGTATTATACCAAGTTAGAAGTCGATTACCCTGTGATGACATCACTTCAGGAAAAACAATCCCGAAACAATATGTGTGTTACAAAGACACAAGTTGAATTAATTTCTACTGGCTAGGCGAGCTTATTTTCCGCCCATTGATGAGAACCATGCCAGTCTATCATTTACAATAATCTTCGTTCTCAAAAGTATGATCAAATTCAGTGATAGCAATGGCGGATCGATAGCCATAGTATGGCACTGATCTGGTCCATCTTTACTGGCAGAAATCCACTCTGAAACGATTCTGTTATCAATTACAATACATCAGATGTATCCTCGTATACGTTCGTGGCCCTTAGTATTTGCCTTTGCTTTAGGCCGAACTGATTCTGCAAACAGCCTAACTATCATGATTACGTAATTATGCAAGTGTGTTGTCAGACAGCTACAGTTAGCGATATACATGCATTGAAGAAGCACACAAACAAACAATCTGCAACAGACAAACACATCATCTCATAATACTATTGCTATTCTATTACTGCCACATCAATAGCAAATCGTGTCTGTGGGATAACTACATTTTGTATGGACTGTTATGTTATTCCCCCATATCCCTACTAGTATTGACATATTTTAATAGCATGGTCATACTGAATTATATATTGCAATATGGCTAACATTCTGGTCTTAATGTCTTTATTTTGACAATCACCAATCTCCTTTTACATGGAGCAATGTCAAGTAAAAAAAGTATTAATATAACCCATTATAAATGCTAAGAAAGACGGGATACATTCCACAGAACAGGAATTAAATTAATAAAACTTACAAATAGGTAATAGTATCTGCTTGTAGTTAGACGTGTTGAACGTGGTGCTGGTAATCATCCGCCATTTTCAATCGACTTGTCATCATCTGTCATTATATGCCTACAGCTCTCGCCTAGTCTATAGCCATTCTGTAGATACAAAGTAGCAGATGGTGACAACTAGATCCAAAATGTCAGTTACATATCTAGTAATACACTCGACTAGAATAATAGCAAGCACTCGCCAGTATTTAAATATTATTTCCTCAAGATGATATTATTCATAGTAACAACAACTTTCAGCAATTACATTCAAACTAATGAATACATTTGAACCATTCTGCGGATCCTGAGCATTATTTATAGCATTTTAAAACACATGCACGTGGTTGCTTAATGCGCTATACGTTATATCAATCTACATATGAAACTGTTTTATGGGATCATAGTCTGGAACAAAAGATGTTATTCATTCTCCTAGTTGGCAATACCGTCATGGCAACACGAATCTGACAGAATTACTTATTTGTATTAATTTCTAGCGGCTGTACATATTTCTGACTGGCTCCCAAATACACAACTTTCCAAAAGCACTTTCACAGCCAAAATGGTTTCTGCACTGGTCTTGAAAATAATCCTTTCATCGGTCAAGAGAAGACAATAGTTGTTAATCGATCCAGTCAACCCAGTTATGAATTTTCAAAAATTGTCTTGAATTGGCCTGGATATTGACTTTCAATTTGATATTTTTTTGCGAAATTTAGAGATTAAACAGTTAACATATCTCTCTGTGTTTGTTCTCGATGTACACATACGCCGATTTCAGTGATGGCAGGTTTGTTGTCAGGCGTATACATTGATCAATGCTGAATGCATTTAATTGGACCTTCAGAAGTGGAGAATAATACGATTTAGTCACGAATAAGTAGATTTCAGATTCATCTCCATCTTCGTCAATGTGCGTCCATGTTTACTTTTGCCCCGATCCAAATCAATCCTCTGCAATACGAAAATGACTTTACTTCAATGATGGTGATCCAAGACGCTGATGGGTGAGCTAGATAATAGAAGTCCTTGCACTCATGCTTATATAAATCACTACCAGCTTTTAAAGAAGCACCAAAATAAGAGAATTTATTTTGATCTCATTCTCTCAAAACATGAGCATGTATTCCATTTGAATTGAATGCTATTCTGTGTGTTCGTCAATTAATTTTCGGGATAAATATTCCGATTAATGCATATTGCACAGCATCATTCGTAGAATAGTGAACACTGTAAATGGACTTTCATTTTGAACCATGCATTAGCCTATCTTTCAATTTAACATGGTGTTCCCTTTAACCATTCCAACGACAACTCCTTAAGAAGTAAATTCTTTATAATGTAAAGCATTTTCTGTAGAATATTTTGAAATTAATAACTGGAAGCCATTGCTGCCTATACCAGTAACGGTTTCTGGTCACAATAATTTCAAAATATTCAACAAGTGTTTGTGTTTGTTTGCCTTGAGATTGGGGGACACGATTAAAAGTATAATAGGGTTAGCAAACATATTTTGTCCTTGATATTTACACACAAGAAAATGTTCAAATTTTTGCTGAATTTCATTTCTTTTATTTTGGAGAATTTGTCATATCGGATTATTGCATTGCCATCTGATGGTAAAGATTAATTTGCACTTGGTTTAGAAAATACGAAAATCACGCTGATTATGCAGCTTACTCAGATGGTAATGGGCCAATAGCAGATCAATACGGCCTGCTACTGGTCAACTACTGTTAACCTTGCTAACCCTACTAATTGTTGCACAACTGAAAGACACCAATATAAAATCTCCTCAGAAGTGAGTTGGTAATGGCATGTGCATTGTAAGCTAGGACAGAATGTGTATCAAATTTTCCACACACTTTTTATATTAAAAAATTCTATACATAATTAATTATCAAATCTCACCAAATTGCCAACTATAGAATGCCAAAAGGTGTTTAGTCTACTGGTTCTTTGCTAAACTATTTTGTGTGACTCATTAGTTGACACAGAATCATTTACAAACATTCCCTCATATTGCTCACATTTGGTTCAGAATCATACAGTTATTCATCGCTTGTGGTGTTCATGCCATTCACTTCTACTTTGAATGGGTATTAACGCTAACGCCAATGCCATTTACTTATGCAGGAACAGCACCCAGTCAAATTAGTTTCAAAATATTCAACAGCTTACCTGTGAAGTGTTTTGGAAATTGATGGTCAGAGTGTTCAGAGATCGATCGATCCCAACACGAGCGAGGTCTGGGTGGAGCTTAGCTAGAGATTGGCGGGGCATAGCCAAAACCGGAAGGGTCCATTAGCATGGATTCATTTGTAAAAATCCTATCACATCGAGCACATGCATGTGGAATGTTAAAATTCTCCAAGGCTTGTCTGGTCCGTGCAGTACACTTCCTGTGTGATGTGCAGTAATGCTTACATCAATACAACTTGGATCAGCCACTCATTTTTATCAGATGGATTGCATGAAATATCATAAATTGTCACATAATTGAGAACCGTAAGATGCTGTGTCATGACATACATGTACGCAATATATATATTTATTATATGAAGCATGCTAAGAACAGTCTCACAAGGAATGTACTAACATCCAGTCCCTTCAAATATATGTGTCTTATGTGCTGGCATTCAAAAAGAAACTAGTCATTCTGGTGCATGCTTATTTGTTTCAGATGAACCGTCTACATATGCACTATCTCAGATTGCAGTCTCATGTCAGAATCTTGCATGATCGTGGAGTCACAGTCAGATCATGTTTGCTGATGTGATTTGTGTAGCAGCACAAAAATAAAAGATTAACTGCCTCGTCTGGTGATACGAATGGACTTAAATATATACATTGTTAAAGGTTGTTTTGTCTAGGTGTTGTCTGAATGTCCAGATTAAATCCTATCAGTGCTATTTAATGCATGGAAGTGCACGCTGTCACTGTCCTGAAATTTTGAGATTACTATGACAAAATCGGCACGTGGAATGGGAGAACAATCGATGATGGAAGATATGTAATCTTGAAGAGGACAATGTGAGGCAAGATACGTCTTGTTCGAAAAGAAAAATAGTTAATACTTACAGAGTCAAAGCGTACAGTGGTAAATTTAAAAACAAGTCTTCTTTTAGCTAACAAATGAACAGTCCTCAACACCACTGCATATGCTCCGAGGATATATGTAAAGTGCCAGCCAGAAATACTTGTCATGTTTCCAAAAGAAAACAGAGAATACAGTTCAATATTTTGAAAATAACTCGATTGAAAGACATTGCTGCTGAAGTCAACACTGCCCTCCATTCCAATTATGTTCAAAATATACAACACTCCTTACATCATGTTTACATTTTTGCTACTATGGTTCTATTTTTGTACTGGAAACATGTTAAATTGAAGTTGTCCTATCGACTTCACATAATTAAATGTCAAAGAGACGTGCACATAAGACAGATTCTTTTGAAGCCACACCCAGCAACCCCGACCCCCGCCCCCACACACTATATGCGCATCGAATTGGATTCGATATGTTGAAGCCTGAATTCCCAGAATCTAGTTACCGAGTTAGCTATCCAGGTACGATGGCGAATTCATTCACCTAATTTGAGCAGGGTATGTCGCTGCCAATAGCAGCAAGAGCTCACAGTCAAAGCAGTTTCCGAATGGTTAGTAAATTGTATATTCATCAAAGAAACACAATTCGTATACGTGTGTGACACATTGGCGATTTCCGTGACAATCCTCTATCATTTTAATTGTGATGCCAGCTGGCATGTGGCATATTTGGTTATGATGGTACATAATTGAGCAACAGATTGGATCAGTTCATTACCACCTATCATATTTTCACAGTGTGCATTGAAGCCATCGCTTATCAATGATTATTATGTTAGATTTATTCTGCATTATTATACATCACTTTCTTTACTGTCGTGCTATTAGTGTGTACTTAACAATACGTGGTGCCAAGCTAAGCAGCCAACCAGAGTGATTTGCATGCATTCATCTCCAATGCATGATGACACGTTCGAAGCCTTTTACCCTGTGGCGACATCACGTGATGGCAAACAATCCCAAGACCATATGAGTGTTAACAAAGACACGATTTGAATTAATTTCTAATGGCTATGCGGGGTTCTGTTCTGTCCATTGATGACAATTATACGTGTCTATCATGCACAATCATCTCTGTTCGCAATAATCTAATCAATGAACCTTTCCATTTTTAGCCATGCCCCGTCGGTCTCAATCTAAGATCCACCCACACCTCGCTGATGTTGGGATCGATCAATCTCTAAACTCAGTGACAATCATTTTTCAGAAAATTATACAAGTAAGCTATTGTATATTTTAGAGCCAATTTGACTGGGTGCTGTTGCTGCCTATGGCAGCAACAACATCCAGTCAGTTAGTTTCAACATATTCAAAAGCATGTTTATTAAATAGGAGAGACATACAATTCATACAACGTGTAGGACTATTAATAGTGAAAGATGGGCCAAATATAATCATTTATGACGCAAGGCTTATGACGTCGTCCTAAACGCAGCTTAGCTGATTATGAAGCGATATGACGTCATATTGATAGATGGATACTCTGGAAAGGTGAATTCCTGTGAGACTAATGACGAGATCAATAGCCATATTATGGCACTGGTCTGGATCAACAGTACCTTTAAACACGAACTATGAAACGATTCTGTTAAAAATTAATAGAAATCTGATTCATCCTCATATACATCCGTTGCTCTTCATATTTGCCATTGCTCTAGCACACACTGATTATGCACACAGTCTGCCTCTGTTTCCGTGATTCTGTAAGAGTGGGTCGACAATGATAATGTCTGTCAGCAAGACACAACCAGTGGAGCATCACCCATACAAACGAAATACGAAATCTAAGCACATCCTATAATTACAAATATGTAAATCAAGTGACGTAACGCCAATGGTAAATCAGTTCTATGGGTTATGTACATTTCATATGGACATTTATGTTATTCCTCAATATTCATACTATTATTGTCACATCTTATTAGCATGAACACTCTGAATCATAAATTGAAATAAGGCCATCATGCATGTCTTAATTCTTTTACTTAAACAATGTCCATTCTCATTTTACATGTTTAGCTACTATGGGATTTTGGATATAATTATTATCATACGCTAATGTGGACGGATCCAAAATGGCTTATACTGACAACTAGATCCAAAATGTCAGACACATGTCAGGTACTACCTGGACTAGTATAACAAGTAAATAGCATCATATAAAACTTATTTTGGCATATCTTTATCATATTATTTATTGTAACTGCAACTTTCAGCCAATTTGATTTAAAATAATGAATACTTTTGAATTGTTCTACACATCCTAAGGATTCTTTATGATGTTTTTAAAACATGTACATGTGTGTGATAATGTGATATATGTTATGTAAAACAATATAAGAAACTGCTTTATGGGATGATAGTCTGTCAAGAGAGATGGTTTCTTCTCTTGAAATGACATGTTAAGGCCTGCTATATCCTGAAGCTATTGTTCCCCAATGGCAACAATTTCGGGGTAACAGGAGACTGACAAAATGGTTATTGAAATTAATTTCTAGCGGATATGCGAATCCCTGTCTTTCTTCCAAATACATGACATGTGTGTGCCTTTTCAATAAACCGCTGACCAATTTAATGTCTAATTTGATTTTAAAAAGTAAGATACTTGTTTATTGAATGTTCATTTGCAAGCTAAGAGAATGCTATTTTTGAAAATTTCCGATAGTCATCGAGCCAGTCATTCCAGTGGTAAATTTTCAAAAAATAATCTTCACTTTGTCTGCAAATGGGCATTCCTGAAGACCACTTCAGAGGCCGGTTTCGTCGGGCTTCGTCATCATGAACGGGTTAAACAGCTAAAAGTCATTCAATGGTCTTGGGAAACATCCATTTCCGGCCAAGATAGGACTAGTTTTGAAAATTCACCACTGAAACTACTGGCTAGATACTAGAGACAGGCATTTCAGTGGTAACATTTCAAATATAGTCTTCTTTGGCTTGTAGAAGGACTTCCATTAAGCAAATATTTCGATATTCTTGACCAAAGTTGGACATTAATCAGATAGCATTTCATTTGGTCTTTGATTCTTACCCTCATACACCGATCTCAGCGCTGGTTATTCGGCATAAGCATTGATCAACGCTGATTGTGTTTAATTTGACATTCAGAAGCTGAACAAAAGCCGATTTAGTCACAAATTAATTCATCCTCGTCTTGGTCAATATGCATTAATACTTAATTTTGTCCCGATGTAAGTCAATTCTCTACATATAGAACCTGACTCTCGTTTCCTGATGATCCAAGATGATGATGGCGGACCGATATAGTAGAAGACACTGCTCATTCTCACGCTCATATAAACATATGTGTGCTTCTAAACAAGCCACTGAATGAGGAAATTGTTTTACTTAAAATTTTATCAAAGCACAAAACAATTGACTCACTTGTCATTTTATTCTTAGCATTAGTCCCTGTAAGAGGATTTGTGGTAACAGGCTAGGTTCATTTCCTATGTATTATACCAAGTTAGAAGTCGATTACCCTGTGATGACATCACTTCCGGCAAAACAATCCCGAAACAATATGCGTGTTAGAAAGACACAATTTGAACTACTTTCTAATGCCTAGGCGAGTTTAGTTTCTGCCCATTGATGAGAACCATGCCAGTCTATCATTTACAATAATCTTCGTTCTCAAACGTATGATCAAATTCTGTGAGGGCAATGGCGGATCGATAGCCGTAGTATGGCACTGTTCTGGTCCATCTTTTACTGGTGTGAATCCACTATGAAACGATTCTGTTATCAATTAAAATACATCGGATGTATCCTCGTATACGTTCGTGGCCCCTAGTATTTGCCTTTGCCATAGGCCGAACTGATTCTGCAAACAGCCTAACTATCATGATTCCGTAATTATGCACGTGTGTTTGTCAGACAGCTACAGTTAGCGATATACATACACTGGATAAGCACTCAAATAAACAATCTGCGACAGACAAACACATCATCTCATGATACAATTGTTATTCTATTACTGCCACGTCAATAGCAAATCGCGTCTGTGGGCTAACTACATTTTGTATGGACTGTTATGTTATTCCTCCATATCCTACTAGTATTGACATATTTTAATAGCATGGTCATACTGAATTATATATTGCAATACGGCTAATATTCTGGTCTTAATGTCTTTATTTTGACAATCACCAATCTCCTTTTACATGGAGCAATGTCAAGTAAAATATAGCCCATTATGAATGCTAAGAAAGACAGGCTACATTCCACAGAAGAGGAATTAAAATTAATAACGCTTACAAATAGGTAATATTATCTACTTGTAGTTAGACGTGGTCAACGTGGTGCTGGTAAGCATCCGCCATTTTCAATCGACTTGTCATCATCCGTCATTATGTGCCTACAGCTCTCGCCTAGTCTATAGCCATTCTGTAGATACAAAGTAGCAGATGGTGACAACTAGATCCAAAATGTCAGTTACATATCTAGTAATAGACTCGACTAGAATAATAGCAAGCACTCGCCAGTATTTAAATATTATTTCCTCAAGATGATATTATTCATAGTAAGAACAACTTTCAGCAATTACATTCAAACTAATGAATACATTTGAACCATTCTGCAGATCCTGAGCATTATTTATAGCATTTTAAAACACATGCACGTGGTTGCTTAATGCGCTATACGTTATATCAATCTACATATGAAACTGTTTTATCTCTTTACTGGCACAAGAGATGTTATTCATTCTCCTGAGATGGCAATACCGTCATGGCAACACGAATCTGACAGAATTACTTATTTGTATTAATTTCTAGCGGCTGTACATATTTCTGACTGGCTCCCAAATACACAACTTTTACAAAAGCACTTTCACAGCCAAAATGGTTTCTGCACTGGTCTTGAAAATAATCCTTTCATCGGTCAAGAGAAGACAATATTTGTCAATCGATCCAGTCAACCCAGTCATGAATTTTCAAAAATTGTCTTGAATTGGCCTGGAAATTGACTTTCAATTTGATATTTTTTTGCGAAATTTAGAGATTAAACAGTTAACAGATCTCTCTGTGTTTGTTCTCGATGTACACATACGCCGATTTCAGTGATGGCGGGTTTGTTGTCAGGCGTATACATTGATCAATGCTGAAAGCATTTAATTGGACCTTCAGAAGCGGAGCATAATACGATTTAGTCACGAATAAGTAGATTTCAGATTCATCTCCATCTTCGGTAATGTGCGTCCATGTTTACTTTTGCCCCGATCCAAATCAATCCTCTGCGATACGAAAATGACTTTACTTCAACTATGGTGATCCAAGACGCTGATGGGTGAGCTAGATAATAGAAGTCCTTGCACTCATGCTTATATAAATCACTACCAGCTTTTAAAGAAGCACCAAAATAAGAGAGTTTATTTTGATCTCATTCTCTCAAAACATGAGCATGTATTCCATTTGAATTGAATGCTATTCTGTGTGTTCGTCATTTAACTTTCGGGATAAATATTCCGATTAATGCATATTGCACAGCATCATTCGTAGAATAGTGAACACTGTAAATGGACTTTCATTTTGAACCATGCATTAGCCTATCTTTGAATTTAACATTGTGTTCCCTTTAACCATTCCAACGACAACTCCTTAAGAAGTAAATTCTTTATAATGTAAAGCATTTTCTGTAGAATATTTTGAAATTAATAACTGGAAGCCATTGCTGCCTATACCAGTAACGGTTTCTGGTCACAATAATTTCAATATATTCAACAAGTGTTTGTGTTTGTTTGCCTTGAGATTGGGGGACACGATGAAAAGTATAATAGGGTTAGCAAACATATTTTGTCCTTGATATTTACACACAAGAAAATGTTCAAATTTTTGCTGAATTTCATTTCTTTTATTTTGGAGAATGTGTCATATCGGATTATTGCATTGCCATCTGATGGTAAAGATTATTTTGCACTTGGTTTAGAAAATACGAAAATCACGCTGATTGTGCAGCTTACTCAGATGGTAATGGGCCAATAGCAGATCAATACGGCCTGCTACTGGTCAACTACTGTTAACCTTGCTAACCCTACTAATTGTTGCACAACTGAAAGACACCAATATAAAATCTCCTCAGAAGTGAGTTGGTAATGGCATGTGCATTGTAAGCTAGGACAGAATGTGTATCAAATTATCCACACACTTTTTATATTAAAAAATTCTATACATAATTAATTATCAAATCTCACCAAATTGCCAACTATAGAATGCCAAAAGGTGTTTAGTCTACTGGTTCTTTGTTAAACTATTTTGTGTGACTCATTAATTGACACAGAATCATTTACATACATTCCCTCATATTGCTCACATTTGGTTCAGAATCATACAGTTATTCATCGCTTGTGGTGTTCATGCCATTCACTTCTACTTTGAATGGGTATTAACGCTAACGCCAATGCCATTTACTTATGCAGGAACAGCACCCAGTCAAATTAGTTTCAAAATATTCAACAGCTTACCTGTGAAGTGTTTTGGAAATTGATGGTCAGAGTGTTCAGAGATCGATCGATCCCAACACGAGCGAGGTCTGGGTGGAGCTTAGCTAGAGATTGGCGGGGCATAGCCAAAACCGGAAGGGTCCATTAGCATGGATTCATTTGTAAAAATCCTATCACATCGAGCACATGCATGTGGAATGTTAAAATTCTCCAAGGCTTGTCTGGTCCGTGCAGTACACTTCCTGTGTGATGTGCAGTAATGCTTACATCAATACAACTTGGATCAGCCACTCATTTTTATCAGATGGATTGCATGAAATATCATAAATTGTCACATAATTGAGAACCGTAAGATGCTGTGTCATGACATACATGTACGCAATATATATATTTATTATATGAAGCATGCTAAGAACAGTCTCACAAGGAATGTACTAACATCCAGTCCCTTCAAATATATGTGTCTTATGTGCTGGCATTCAAAAAGAAACTAGTCATTCTGGTGCATGCTTATTTGTTTCAGATGAACCGTCTACATATGCACTATCTCAGATTGCAGTCTCATGTCAGAATCTTGCATGATCGTGGAGTCACAGTCAGATCATGTTTGCTGATGTGATTTGTGTAGCAGCACAAAAATAAAAGATTAACTGCCTCGTCTGGTGATACGAATGGACTTAAATATATACATTGTTAAAGGTTATTTTGTCTAGGTGTTGTCTGAATGTCCACATTAAATCCTATCAGTGCTATTTAATGCATGGAAGTGCACGCTGTCACTGTCCTGAAATTTTGAGATTACTATGACAAAATCGGCACGTGGAATGGGAGAACAATCGATGATGGAAGATATGTAATCTTGAGGAGGACAATGTGAGGCAAGATACGTCTTGTTCGAAAAGAAAAATAGTTAATACTTACAGAGTCAAAGCGTACAGTGGTAAATTTAAAAACAAGTCTTCTTTTAGCTAACAAATGAACAGTCCTCAACACCACTGCATATGCTCCGAGGATATATGTAAAGTGCCAGCCAGAAATACTTGTCATGTTTCCAAAAGAAAACAGAGAATACAGTTCAATATTTTGAAAATAACTCGATTGAAAGACATTGCTGCTGAAGTCAACACTGCCCTCCATTCCAATTATGTTCAAAATATACAACACTCCTCACATCATGTTTACATTTTTGCTACTATGGTTCTATTTTTGTACTGGAAACATGTTAAATTGAAGTTGTCCTATCGACTTCACATAATTAAATGTCAAAGAGACGTACACATAAGACAGATTCTTTTGAAGCCACACCCAGCAACCCCGACCCCCGCCCCCACACACTATATGCGCATCGAATTGGATTCGATATGTTGAAGCCTGAATTCCCAGAATCTAGTTACCGAGTTAGCTATCCAGGTACGATGGCGAATTCATTCACCTAATTTGAGCAGGGTATGTCGCTGCCAATAGCAGCAAGAGCTCACAGTCAAAGCAGTTTCCGAATGGTTAGTAAATTGTATATTCATCAAAGAAACACAATTCGTATACGTGTGTGACACATTGGCGATTTCTGTGACAATCCTCTATCATTTTAATTGTGATGCCAGCTGGCATGTGGCATATTTGGTTATGATGGTACATAATTGAGCAACAGATTGGATCAGTTCATTACCACCTATCATATTTTCACAGTGTGCATTGAAGCCATCGCTTATCAATGATTATTATGTTAGATTTATTCTGCATTATTATACATCACTTTCTTTACTGTCGTGCTATTAGTGTGTACTTAACAATACGTGGTGCCAAGCTAAGCAGCCAACCAGAGTGATTTGCATGCATTCATCTCCAATGCATGATGTCACGTTCGAAGCCGTTTACCCTGTGGCGACATCACGTCATGGCAAACAATCCCAAGACCATATGAGTGTTAACAAAGACACGATTTGAATTAATTTCTAATGGCTATGCGGGGTTCTGTTCTGTCCATTGATGAGAATTATACGTGCCTATCATGCACAATCATCTCTGTTCGCAATAATCTAATCAATGAACCTTTCCATTTTTAGCCATGCCCCGTCGGTCTCAATCTAAGATCCACCCACACCTCGCTCATGTTGGGATCGATCAATCTCTAAACTCAGTGACAATCATTTTTCAGAAAATTATACAAGTAAGCTATTGTATATTTTAGAGCCAATTTGACTGGGTGCTGTTGCTGCCTATGGCAGCAACAACATCCAGTCAGTTAGTTTCAACATATTCAAAAGCATGTTTATTAAATAGGAGAGACATACAATTCATACAACGTGTAGGACTATTAATAGTGAAAGATGGGCCAAATATAATCATTTATGACGCAAGGCTTATGACGTCGTCCTAAACGCAGCTTAGCTGATTATGAAGCGATATGACGTCATATTGATAGATGGATACTCTGGAAAGGTGAATTCCTGTGAGACTAATGACGAGATCAATAGCCATATTATGGCACTGGTCTGGATCAACAGTACCTTTAAACACGAACTATGAAACGATTCTGTTAAAAATTAATAGAAATCTGATTCATCCTCATATACATCCGTTGCTCTTCATATTTGCCATTGCTCTAGCACACACTGATTATGCACACAGTCTGCCTCTGTTTCCGTGATTCTGTAAGAGTGGGTCGACAATGATAATGTCTGTCAGCAAGACACAACCAGTGGAGCAGCACCCATACAAACGAAATACGAAATCTAAGCACATCCTATAATTACAAATATGTAAATCAAGTGACGTAACGCCAATGGTAAATCAGTTCTATGGGTTATGTACATTTCATATGGACATTTATGTTATTCCTCAATATTCATACTATTATTGTCACATCTTATTAGCATGAACACTCTGAATCATAAATTGAAATAAGGCCATCATGCATGTCTTAATTCTTTTACTTAAACAATGTCCATTCTCATTTTACATGTTTAGTGAAATGGTGTATTAATAGAAAACATTGCGAATACGAGGAATGGCGAGCTACTATGGGATTTTGGATATAATTATTATCATACGCTAATGTGGACGGATCCAAAATGGCTTATACTGACAACTAGATCCAAAATGTCAGACACATGTCAGGTACTACCTGGACTAGTATAACAAGTAAATAGCATCATATAAAACTTATTTTGGCATATCTTTATCATATTATTTATTGTAACTGCAACTTTCAGCAAATTTGATTAAGAATAATGAATACTTTTGAATTGTTCTACACATCCTAAGGATTCTTTATGATGTTTTTAAAACATGTACATGTGTGTGCATAATGTGATATATGTTATGTAAAACAATATAAGAAACTGCTTTATGGGATGATAGTCTGTCAAGAGAGATGGTTTCTTCTCTTGAAATGACATGTTAAGGCCTGCTATATCCTGAAGCTATTGTTCCCCAATGGCAACAATTTCGGGGTAACAGGAGACTGACAAAATGGTTATTGAAATTAATTTCTAGCGGCTATGCGAATCCCTGTCTTTCTTCCAAATACATGACATGTGTGTGCCTTTTCAATAAACCGCTGACCAATTTAATGTCTAATTTGATTTTAAAAAGTAAGATACTTGTTTATTGAATGTTCATTTGCAAGCTAAGAGAATGCTATTTTTGAAAATTTACGATAGTCATCGAGCCAGTCATTCCAGTGGTAAATTTTCAAAAAATAGTCTTCACTTTGTCTGCAAATGGGCATTCCTGAAGACCACTTCAGAGGCCGGTTTCGTCGGGCTTCGTCATCATGAACGGGTTAAACAGCTAAAAGTCATTCAATGGTCTTGGGAAACATCCATTTCCGGCCAAGATAGGACTAGTTTTGAAAATTCACCACTGAAACTACTGGCTAGATACTAGAGACAGGCATTTCAGTGGTAACATTTCAAATATAGTCTTCTTTGGCTTGTAGAAGGACTTCCATTAAGCAAATATTTCGATATTCTTGACCAAAGTTGGACATTAATCAGATAGCATTTCATTTGGTCTTTGATTCTTACCCTCATACACCGATCTCAGCGCTGGTTATTCGGCATAAGCATTGATCAACGCTGATTGTGTTTAATTTGACATTCAGAAGCTGAACAAAAGCCGATTTAGTCACAAATTAATTCATCCTCGTCTTGGTCAATATGCATTAATACTTAATTTTGTCCCGATGTAAGTCAATTCTCTACATATAGAACCTGACTCTCGTTTCCTGATGATCCAAGATGATGATGGCGGACCGATATAGTAGAAGACACTGCTCATTCTCACGCTCATATAAACATATGTGTGCTTCTAAACAAGCCACTGAATGAGGAAATTGTTTTACTTAAAATTTTATCAAAGCACAAAACAATTGACTCACTTGTCATTTTATTCTTAGCATTAGTCCCTGTAAGAGGATTTGTGGTAACAGGCTAGGTTCATTTCCTATGTATTATACCAAGTTAGAAGTCGATTACCCTGTGATGACATCACTTCCGGCAAAACAAGAAAGACAGGCTACATTCCACAGAAGAGGAATTAAAATTAATAACGCTTACAAATAGGTAATATTATCTACTTGTAGTTAGACGTGGTCAACGTGGTGCTGGTAAGCATCCACCATTTTCAATCGACTTGTCATCATCCGTCATTATGTGCCTACAGCTCTCGCCTAGTCTATAGCCATTCTGTAGATACAAAGTAGCAGATGGTGACAACTAGATCCAAAATGTCAGTTACATATCTAGTAATAGACTCGACTAGAATAATAGCAAGCACTCGCCAGTATTTAAATATTATTTCCTCAAGATGATATTATTCATAGTAAGAACAACTTTCAGCAATTACATTCAAACTAATGAATACATTTGAACCATTCTGCAGATCCTGAGCATTATTTATGGCATTTTAAAACACATGCACGTGGTTGCTTAATGCGCTATACGTTATACCAATCTACATATGAAACTGTTTTATGGGATCATAGTCTGGAACAAAAGATGTTATTCATTCTCCTAGTTGGCAATACCGTCATGGCAACACGAATCTGACAGAATTACTTATTTGTATTAATTTCTAGCGGCTGTACATATTTCTGACTGGCTCCCAAATACACAACTTTTACAAAAGCACTTTCACAGCCAAAATGGTTTCTGCACTGGTCTTGAAAATAATCCTTTCATCGGTCAAGAGAAGACAATATTTGTTAATCGATCCAGTCAACCCAGTCATGAATTTTCAAAAATTGTCTTGAATTGGCCTGGAAATTGACTTTCAATTTGATATTTTTTTGCGAAATTTAGAGATTAAACAGTTAACATATCTCTCTGTGTTTGTTCTCGATGTACACATACGCCGATTTCAGTGATGGCAGGTTTGTTGTCAGGCGTATACATTGATCAATGCTGAATGCATTTAATTGGACCTTCAGAAGCGGCGCATAATACGATTTAGTCACGAATAAGTAGATTTCAGATTCATCTCCATCTTCGTCAATGTGCGTCCATGTTTACTTAGCCCCGATCCAAATCAATCCTCTGCGATACGAAAATGACTTTACTTCAATTATGGTGATCCAAGACGCTGATGGGTGAGCTAGATAATAGAAGTCCTTGCACTCATGCTTATATAAATCACTACCAGCTTTTAAAAAAGCACCAAAATAAGAGAATGTATTTTCATCTCATTCTCTCAAAACATGAGCATGTATTCCATTTGGATTGGATGCTATTCTGTGTGTTCGTCATTTCATTTTCGGCAGGTACTAGTCTGATGTCAGATTACGTTAGGATAAATATTCCGATTGATGCATATTCCACAGCATCATTCGTAGCCAAGTGAACACCGTAAATGGCCTTTCATTTTGAACCATGCATTAGCCTATCTTTGAATTTAACATGGTGTTCCCTTTAACCATTCCAACGACAACTTCTTAAGAAGTAATTTCTTTATGATGTAAAGCATTTTCTGTTGAATATTTTGAAATTAATATCTGGAAGCCATTGCTGCCTACACCAGTAACGGTTTCTGGTCACAATAATTTCAAAATATCCAACAAGTGTTTGTGTTTGTTTGCCTTGAGATTGGGGGACAAGATGAAAAGTATAATAGGGTTAGCAAACATATTTTGTCCTTGATATTTACACACAAGAAAATGTTCAAATTTCTGCTGAATTTCATTTCTTTTATTTTAGAAAATTTGTCGTAACAGATTATTGCATTGCCATCTGATGGTAAAGATTATTTTGCACTTGGTTTAGAAAATACGAAAATCACGCTTATTATGCAGCTTTCTCAGATGGTAATGGGCCAATAGCAGATCAATACGGCCTGCTACTGGTCAAGTACTGTTAACCTTGCTAACCTTGCTAATTGTTGAACAACTGAAAGACACCAGTATACAATCTCCTCAGAAATGAGTTGGTGATGACATGTGCATCGTAAGCTAGGACAGAATGTGTATCAAATTATCCACAAACTTTATATATTTAAAAATTCAATCCGGAATTAATTATCAAATTTGACCAAATTGCCAACTACAGAATGCCAAACCGTGTTTAGTCTACTGGTTCTTGGTTAAACTATTTTGTGTGACACATTAATTGACACAGATTCATTTACATACATTCCCTCATATTGCTCACATTTGGTTCAGAGTCATACAGTTATTCATCGCTTGTGGGGATCATGTCATTCACTTCTACTGTGAATGGGTATTAACGCTAACGCCAATGCCATTTACAAAACAAACACAGATGGTTATCATATGAATTATGTGCAATACTGTAAATTGGCAGCTCGTTTGTTATGATAAGGTGTTGCTTAATGAGTTGCATATCTGCATTCTATACAATTATACTGATAAGCATGACAGTTTGGCAAGAAATGTAATGCCATGCAATTTCTTCGCATGCATTTCTCCAATTTGCCAGCATTCATCAAGATATTTCATCATTATAGTTCATGCTTATCTGCTAAAGAGATTCTGTATAATTAGCTCCCCAAGTATTTACCATGTCAGGTAGCACCCTTGAGTCTGTATATTTTACCATGGTGGAATCAAAGTAGTACGATGTTTGCTGAAGTGATTTACGTTGGAAAAAGGCACACCTTAACAGTTTGGACTAATCGCGGATGAATTTTAAATCTAGTAATTCTTAATAAGAGGCTTTATGGTGGGCCACTGAATATCTAATACTAGTCCTCTCAGTATTGTCTAATGCATATAATTTCGAAATGTCCGCTTACTGAAGCCATTGCATGTGAAATTGATGCGTGCATTGTGATGAATTAAGCAATCTTGGAGAAAGGCTACACGAAATACGAAATGCGTTTTTAGAAAAGAATTATCTATAGTCGCAAAGAGAATTGAAAAGTGATAAATAAAAAAAGTATTTCCCTCTTGACTTGTAAATACATATTCTTTAGCAACACTCCAAAGAACATTGTGGACGTTTTGGCCAAGAAAGGGTTACATTGACACTAGCGTGGTCAATGGATATATAACATACTTCCTAAAATGCGCCATAAAATAAATGGTTCTGCAAAACAAAGCTATGAGCATGACCAAACATGGACCATCTTTACTGGCGACTTTTACAGATAACGGCGACGTATTACACATCTTGTATAGTGCATCATTAGAAATAATGCTGTCTGGCCGCCGGTGTCCAGTGATGGTGCGTAGGTGATTGTGGTGGCAGTCATCGAGTTTGTCTAGAGCTGCCTTTGGAGCTGCCAAGCTGTTGCAGTTATACAGCATCAAGGATACGCAGGTTGCATTGTATAAACGTAGCCTCTTTATCAATGGCATCTTTGATCTACGAATCCATAGCTTCCAGAAGGACTGGGAAGCGATGTTCCACATGACGCAGCATGCAGAAATGTCAGCAGTAATGCAAAGCAGTGAGCTCAGGATTTTACTTTTCCTCCATGGTTCGCTGCCACGTGTGGGTTGTCATTTTCCATAGTGTCATTCGTTGTCGATAGGTATATGTGGGTGAACTCTTTTTTGGATTCATTCATAAAGACATTCTCAATGTTTAGTTTGCTTGCAGCTATTGGGAGAAGTTCGTCAAGGGGTTTCTTTTCCTCGTCTCTGAAGTCCACATCGTCGGCATATTCCATCTCTAGTGGCATGCTCAGTATTGACACTGGGGGGGGGGGGGGTGCTAGTCTTGTGGAACTTTCCTGCACAGATTTCAATGTGGCAGCAAGGTAGCAGGTGAAAGAAACCGGAGATAGACCATCTCCCTGTGTGGAGCCAATTGATGTCTCAAACGCTTCAGCCTTCACTGACTTGACTCGTATTCTCAGCGTGCTGTCAGCAAGCAGTAGTCTCACTAGTCGTAGCTCATCTTCATTGCAACTGGCCTGGCGTAGTAGAGCTAGGATCTTTGACTAGTATACCAACAAATAAATAAAATTGTTTAAATATTATATGTTCACATGATCACATTTGATACCAATTTTAGTAAAATTAAACTTAAATCGAGAATTATTTTTGAAGATACGAAACTTGTAAAAGGCAGATTGCCAGACATGTGCTTGTTAAACGAGTTTACATGGCTAATTACTATTCTTGGCTTCATTTGCACAACTTCTTTCAAATTGACCACATGAAACTTATCCATCTCATGTAAAGTTCGTGTAGTTGGATTCTGGTGGGACGGACATTAACACTTATACCAATGTAATTTACAACACACAGACATGGTTATCAGTTGATTTGCACGAGATACCGTGAATTCAAACTGTGTATATAAAGTTAAGATGTTATTTCATGGCGTGCATGTTAGAAAAACATACATGTGTAATACGAAACATGTTAAGAACAGTTTGCCAAGCAAAGTAATACCATCGAATAACTGCTTGCTAGACTCTTTAATTATTCACCACTTCAGATCGCAGCTTCGTGTCAGCATATTGTACCATCGTGGCATCACGCGTGTATCAGGTTTGCTGAAGAGAGTTGAGTCTGAGCAAAAGTAAACCTTAGCAGCCTGAAGTGAGGACAAGGATGGATTTGAACATTTTTTAATGCTTAACTGGATATATTATTGTCGGCCATTAAATGTCCATGAAAATCACATCAGTGGTGTCGAATGCATAGCAGTGCGAAATGTCCCCTCACTAGGTACTGCTCAAGAAGGAATATTTTAGTCATCACTGAGCCTGAGATGGCAGTGATGCAATTTCAAGAATAGTCCTCTCTTGGCTTGAAAATGGGCAAATCTCAATACCATCGTGGGGGTGGGGGGGTCGAAAAATGTATGTTTCTGCATAGCGTAGGTATAAACATAGTAAACTGGAAATTTGTCAATAGTCAATTTGAAAGAAGTTTTAGAAGCGAAATCAGTACGACGAATGGCGGAGCGAAATTGGAGAAAATGGAGAAAAACTGGGCTGGAAGTTGATCGTCAAATATATGCCAGTGCAAGGAACATTGTGTCCAAAATAATCTCCAATGCAAAACGCGCATCTCTTAATTCCAAAATATTAAAATGTGCATCTAACTCTAAGGCATTATTTAAACTAATGTTCTCATTAATGGACAAGACTAAGGTGACTTCACTTCCCAATGTAGATGATTCAATGCAAATCGCCCTATCGTTCTCAGAGTTCTTTCACGACAAAATTGATGTTATTCGTAAACAGCTGTCGTGTTCGGTGCAGTCAGAAGAGTTGCCATCTGAACACCATGGTTTCAGCAACGAATGTATCTCAAGCATCGAACCTTTCTCTGAAAACGATGTGATGTTGCTCTTGAAACACTCCAAACCAACTTTCTGCCCACTTGACCCGATTCCTACACAGATGATATACGAGCATATTGACATTCTACTCCCCGTCATCACTGCACTTGTAAATTCGAGTTTGGCAAGTGGTACCATGCCGAAAGTCTTCAAGTATGCGCTCATTAACCCTCTCTTGAAGAAATCAGGTCTTGACGAGGACAATCTAAAAAACTATAGGCCAGTGTCAAATCTGCCCTTCCTATCCAAGATCATAGAACGTGCTGTGTTTCAGCGACTGTCTGACAATGTATCTACTCATAACCTACTGGAACCATTCCAGTCTGCCTATCGTTATGGACATAGTACTGAGACAGCACTGCTCAGAGTCCTGACTGACATTCGTTGGGACGTAGATAAAGGTAATGTAGCCCTCTTTCTATTGCCCGGACCGCAACGCCGCGTTCGACACAATCGACCACAAGAATCTCCTCGCACGTCTGATAGATGAATCTGGAGTCACAGGACTTGCTTTGGACTGGTTCCATTCTTATCTAACTGACAGGTATCATTCAGTCTATGTTAACGGTATCCAGTCTACTCCAGTTGAACTCACGTGTGGTGTGCCACAGGGATCCATACTGTGACCTGTATTATTTATTCTTTATACGAAGCAGCTAGGATCAGTCATAGACAATCACGGCCTGTCGCACCATTTCTATGCTGATGATACTCAGCTTATAAACAGTTTCTAGCCATCAGCACCAGCTGCGGCCGAAGCCGTCAAACAGATAACAGACTGCTGTCAAGATATAAAACACGTGGATGAACACTAATATACTAAAGCTTAACGATGATAAGACAGTAATACTGCTTGTGGGTTCATATATTAGGCGTGCAAAAATTGAGCTCGATGCCATCACTATTGGTACTAGCCCTGTTAGTTTAGTAAGGTAAAAGACCTAGCGGTTGTTTTGGACTGCGAGCTTAGTATGGATAAGCAAGTCAATAATCTGTGCAAGGTATGCTTTCTTCAAATGAGAAACATCAGTAACATCAGAAAGTACCTGACTAAAGAGGCTACCACTAAACTTGTAGCTTCATTGGTCTTATCTAGGCTAGATTATTGCAATAGCCTGCTATCAGATGCGCCAAAAAATCTCATTCAGAAGCTTCAATCAGTCCAAATCGCCGCAGCTAGGATAGTATCCCTCTGTGGCAAATATAAGCACATCTACCCCGTGCTATACGACTTACATTGGCTACCAATAACTCAAAGAATTCGGTATAAGATCATTTGCCTGGCCTATCAATATATAAATAATACGGCCACGACCTATCTGTCTGACCTTCTGTAGGCATATTCTCCCGGCCGTTCGCTACGATCTGAAAATAAGCATCTGCTCAAAATTCCTAGTGCAAAAATGTCAACGTATGGGCACAGATCTTTTTCTTTTACCGCTGCTACTGAATGGAACAATGTCCCTACAAGCCTTAAATGGTCTCCTACCTTGCCCACTTTCAAATCTAGTCTAAAAACATTCCTATTCACTCAATCTTATTCACTAAATTAAATTTAATGTTTTCTCATATTGTATGCGCCTAGAGCATGCTGCCGCATGGAGTTTCGCGCGGTATAAATGTAATTATTATTATTATTATTATTATTATTATTATTATTATTATTATTATTATTAAACCAGTAGCAATACTATATTGATTTAAACCTTAAACTGAATTTCCTAGTTAGCGTGATTTTAGCAGCATGATTGCTTTTGAGATTATTATGACACAACAGGAGTCGTTCATTGCATGTGAACTGGCAGCTGCGGGCTTCGGTAAAGCTATCGGATAACAGCTCATGTAATTAACTACCATTGATTTGTAGCAATAACATGACAGCATTGGATGCTTCTCGCCTGTGCTCGTAGACTTAGAATATTCTGGCACGGTATATGTATTGATAAATTACAGTTGTCGTATCGTGTTCATAACAGAGCCATCGTCATAATAGAGGGATTTGATCTGTAAGTCACGTATTTGACGTTATTTTCAAAATACGTCACATGTTATCTGACCATATGAAAACAATAACATATATTTGGCATGATGTCGAAAAGCGCCGTTATGAAAGTGTATGAATTATTTATTTGTGACTTTAATAGACACTATGCTGAATACTTTGAAATTAGTCTTGCTGTGAGCTGTTGCTACCATAGACGGCAACAGCTCACGGCCAAATTCGTTTCAAAGTATTCGACAGATTCACTTTATAATGACCTTGAAATTTTGACTCTGGGAATTGATGTTTCAAATTTCAAGTTTTAAATTGATTCCAACACCGCTAAAAAGGGAGAGCAGCGTCGCTCGGAATTGACGGATATATTTTGAAAGAATACCTTTATTTTCTCATATCCGAGTTTGACGTTCTGCATTCTAGCAATCTTTTAAGGGTGGCTATGACCATTTAATCATTCATTATGATACACCCGTCTGTTCAAGGGTGTGGTCAACACTGTATGACGAAAATCTAGTCAGTCAACCAGAGTGGGATGCATTCGTTCGTCTCAAATGAGTGATGACGATTTAAAAGTTGGTTAACCAGGGTCAACATCACTCCAGGGAAAACAATCGTGGAATAATGTGAGTCTAACAAAAGACATGATTTCAATTATTTTCTAATGGCTGGATGAGTTTCTGTTTTCCCCTGGATGATAATACTACGCATCTGAAATTAATAACCATCTTAGTACTGAATACCAGTATCAACATTCCACACCTGTGGTCCTAACGACGAGATATATATGACTAGTATGGCACTGATCTGGTTCAATTGTACTGTCAGAAACGTGCTCTGAAATCATGCTGGAACCTAAGATAAATCGGATTCATCCTCATATACTTTCGTGGCTCCTGATATTTGCCATAATCCTGGATCAAATTGGTTATGTAAACAGTCTGACTCTCTATCCGTGCTTCTGCAAGAGTGGTGCGGTACGGATACAAGCAGCGATATACAAATACTGAAGAGTCACTCAAACAATCCAGCTGCGGCATATAAAGACACCCTTGATGGTGAAATTGTTATTCTAGTGCCACTAAGTCATTGGCAAATCGCCCATATTGGCCATGTGTATTGACCATCATCCTATTCCAGCATTTCCCTACTATGATTGACACATATTATTATCGTGAACATACTGAATTATAACTAGAAATAAGGTCAACATGCATGTCTTAAATCATTTTGTTTTGGTCAATGTTAATCTCTATTAATATGGAACCGTAATTCGTTAATTAGTTTATAATCAACAACTCTTGAGAATGCGATGGAACAACAGATACCATGCTACATAATAGGAATGGTAAATAATACATTTACTAAATAAGTAACATTAATTAGCTATGCAAGACCAGTATAACAACAAGCATTTAAGATTGTTTATGAAATGTTACGGATCGATCATTCAATTATCTGACGTCATAATCAATTACCTCACTAGTTAGTTGACGTCACAAATTGTAATGGCGCATCCAGCTCTGTCGCGAACATCTAAAAGTCTGCCATGTTTACAAATTGTATGTCTTTGATGAAATTACAATTTAACAAACATTTTGCTGAAGATTACCGTAGGCAACAACAGCCCTCAGTCTAATTAGTTAGAAAATATTCAGCCGCTAACATGTATCATGTTGGGATCGATTGATACAGGTAAGCTGTTGAATATTTTGAGTGTGGCAGCAACACAGCCCAGTCAAATTAGTTTCAACATATTCAACAGCATGTGTATTAAAGAGCAAAAACATAGGCCTATAATTCGTGCAACGTGTCAGACAATTACGTATTTAAGAGAATTCTAGTTATTCACGCCACGCAGTTGATTATGACAGCATATGATGGCATATGACGCCATACAACGGCATATGGTCGATGGCAAACTTGGAAAAGTGAATACCAACACGCATAAATCGAATGACGAACTTAGATAGGAATTGGAGACGTATAGATATAAATGAATCCCTCCATTGTTATATTACGATCATCATAGTATTCATAGCGACAACAACTTTTCAGCAACATTATTCAAAATAGGAATACCTTTGAATCGTTCTGAAAATCCTAAAGTGTATTTATAATGTATTTTCTAACATGTTATGTAAAACTACATGTTGAAGATTGTCTGTGGGTGGGCGTGGCCTTCAAGAACTTGTTGTTGAACCGGAACTTACCAAGATCGTTGTCGATAAGAATTGGTCACTCCCGCTCGCTACCGGAAACTTCTAAGTGTTGCTGCGACAACGTCGCCGGTAGTGAAGAGGGGCGAAGTAGCTGCAGTCGGCTCGCCTCGTCTGACAGATGGTGATTTAGACAATATTTATTTCTGACTGCTGGGCCTAACCTGACTGGTCCAGACCCTGGTAAGGACTGGGTGTGTTTCCCAGCTCAACTAGATTCCTAATAACTAATGAACGACTGGTCTTACATATACGTAAGATGAAAACTTTATTTACACTATAGATACAAACGGCTGGAATAATAGAGCAAGATCGCTCATACAAGGAAAACAATGTGATGTACCTACAATTATCAGCTAAACCAATCCATTCTTATTCTAACCTAACCTATAGTAAACTTCGTTAGGCATAACAGCCACAGCTTGAACACCAAACAGCAAGACGCTTGGTGAATCAGAGATCGTGATTGATTAACTTATTCTGAGAGAAGTACCTTCTTTTATAGCCCTAATTTGGACTTTCCAATCTTCTACTCTTTTTCCCAGAAATGTATACCTTCTCTCAGAATCTATTCTTACAGCTCTTCTAGGTACCCGATAAGCACACCTTGATTGGCCGAACAACAAATTCACCAATCAACCTCTGCTTATCTCTTCCTAGAAGTTCTGACCTGATAACTGATTGGTCCTTTCAACCCATCAGTGATTCCTCCCTCACTTGCCTGGCGCACAAATCTATTCTTTATAATTCTTTACTGCAGAGTCTGATTGATCTTCCATGAAGAGTGTGTCTCACATAGACAAAGCAGTGGGAACCGGTTCTGGTTTGATGTGATCTGTCAGCTAACTAACAATATTCTGGTATGTGTTGTTGTTGCATACCATAAAATGAGTGGCATATAGTTTATCAATAAATTTCGATTCTGTTATTAATTCCTAAAGGACGCTACAATGTCCATGTCCTGTCAATTGCGTACTAATGGAGCAGTCTCAAGAATCATAGGGTGCTAGGCACACGTGCTGGATGATTCATTACCAGATGGTGTTGTTCTAGCCCACAATCAAATATTAGAGTGCTTACGTCATCAACTATGTCAGTTAGTCACGTTCAATTTATTCTCATAATTCATGATCCCAACACTTGCCACTAAACGTTAATTATTTCCAAAACTACACCTATCAACAACTGCTGAATATCATAAAAGTGAATGCCGGCTAAGCAGCTACGACTTTCATCTAAATCATTCTCAAAACCATAGAATCATTTCCAATTAAATCATTCGTTTTTAACATTATCATATTAATCTCATCTGCTGGCTATGCAATACCATAAACAACATCCTATTCATTTAACATTAGTACACTTTATTACATACAAAGAGATGACCTGGCAGGCTTGACTTTCCACCGTCCCAATGATTGACACATATTTATAAATAATAGGTTGTCAACTCAGCCACGGTACACTTAGTCATCATAACTTTCCCAACTCGAATTGTATGTTATAAATATTACTGATGCAATGCTACGGCATCCATCTTTAGCTCACTTGGACTTTTAGCTCACCCGATATTTTCAAAACATAATTTCTTTTGGGTCTTACGTGAATTATAAGACATCCCGCGGGGTCATGACTTACCACAAGACAATCACATATTTACAATGTGAGACTGTTTTTCGTGCCGATCGTCTGGCCCGAGAGATGCCTTTTCTTCTCTTGAGATGGCATGTAAAATTATGCTTCCCCATGGGACCATTCTCTCGCAAATGGCAACAACGTCGGGATAGCACGAGACTGATTACATTGTTATTCGACTTAATTTCTAGCGGCTATACAAATCGCTGTCTTCCTCCACACACATGACTTCTGCGTGGCTTTCCATTACCCACAATGGACCTTTCTGGTTTTAGCCATGCCCCACCCATCTCTAGCTAAGCTCCACCCACACCTCGCTCGTGTTGGGATCGACCGATCTCTGAACATCCTGACTATCAATTTCCCAAAAAACTACACATTTAAGCTGCTGAATATTTGAAACGAATTTGACTGGGTCAAACAGCAACAGCGTCCAGTCAAATTAGTTTCAAAATATTCAACAGCATGTTTATTAAAGAGCAAAGAAGTACAAAGACACACACTTCGTGTGTTGGAGTATTTGAGATTTGGTGATGGTCGATATGGAACCCTTTGTGACATAATGATTGTGACCTCATCATGCATGCGCTGAACTGATTCTGACGTCATACGAGGTCAGATGACAGGTGGATACTCTGGAAAGCTGAATTGTTTCTGCACAGGCCTTGAGATTAATTATTCCGTAATGCAATAGAAGATAATATGTGTTAATTGATCCAGTCAACCGAGTCTTAAATTTTCAAAAGAGTGGCCTGGAAATGGACTTTCTATTTGATATTCTTGACCAAATTTAGACATTAAACATATAACATTTCTCCCTGTGCATGTTCTCGAGGTACACATACACCAATTTCAGCAATGGAAGGTTGGTTGTCAGCCTTATCCCTTGATCAACAGTGATTTGTCTAACTGAACATTCAGAACCTGAGCATAAAGTGATTTAGTCACGAATTAATAGGCTTCGGATTCAGGACCAGCTTCGTCAATGTGCGTCCATGTTTACATTTCCCCGATGCAAATCAATTCTCTGCAAACAGACCCTAAATTTAATTCCACGCCAAAGCCCTGAAATCCAATTTCTTGATTTAAAGCATTTTCTGTTGAACATTTTGAAATTAATGACTGGAACCCATTCAACGGAGTTGGCAATTAAGTTGTTAATGCAGATCCTAAACTAGGTCAGACATTGTATCCAATTTTTCACACACTTTACACATGTAAAAATTCAATCTGGAATTATTCTCAAATGTGACGAAAATTGTCAACTACAGAAAAGGCATACAGTTTGACGTCAGTCTAACAGTTCTTGGTTAAGCAACGCATTAATTGACACAGATACATTTACACACATTCCCTCATATTGCTCACATGTGAGTCAGAGTCATAAATTATGCATCGCTTGTGGGGTTCCTGGCATTCACGTCTACTCTGAATGGCTATTGACGCTTACATCAATATAATTTTAAAAACATACACACATTATTATAATATGTATTATGTGGAATATTGTAAATATGTCGTTTGTTTATAATAAGATGTTGTTCGGTGGTTTGCATGTTAGCATGTGAGAAGCCTGTTAAGCGAAAAAAAAAGTTCATGCAATTTCTTCGAATGTATTTCTGCGAATTGCAAGCATTCGACAAAATAGTTCATTATTCTAGTTCATGCTTATCTGCTAAAGAGGGGCTCGCAAAGTATTCATCGTCTCAGTTTGCAGCCTCGCGTCTGCATCTTTTGCCATGGCAGAATCAGAGTAGTATGATGTTTGCTGAATTGATTTGCATTGGAACAAATGAAAACATTAACAGTCTGCGATTAATAACATTTATTAATTCTTAACAAGATGCTTTATTGTCGGCCACTGAATGTCTAAGAAATTCCTTTCACTTTTGTCTAATACATATAAGTCTGAAATGTCCGCTTGCATGTGGAAGTGATGAGCACATGGTGAATAATTAAGCAATCTTGGATCAAAGGTACACGAAATACGTGCTCCTAGAAAAGAAAGATTTGTAGTTGTTACATAGCCGAAAACTGATCAATAATAAATTGGCTTGAAGATGGTTATTTTCGACAACACAACAAATACCGTTTTTGTAATCGTTGACTAATGAGAATGAGAGTTCCATTGACAGCAGCGCGGTCAATGGAAATATAACACACTTCCTAAAATATAGAATAAATGGCTCCTCACACCGAAGTTATGCACATAGTAATTACTTAACACTTATGTAGATATGTAAACTTTAAAAGTGGTTCGGTCGTGAGCATGATTTTAGCAGCATGATTACTTTTGAGATTAGTATGACAAGACTGCAGTCGTTCAATACATGTGAACTGCCAGATGCATGGCTTAGATGCGGGAGTTTAGACAAAGCTACCGCATAACATCTGTAATTAACTGTCTTGCATCTGTCGTAATGGCATGACAGAATCGAACCTCTCAGCGTGTGCTTAGAGGCTTAACATATGATGGCATGATATATGGACAGTGCAGCTGAGAAATAAGTCAACGCGTTTCCAAAATAAAGGAAAGTAAATTGGTGAACTAAGGCAGAAATGTCTTCCAACCCCATTCTGTGCAAAATATTAAACAGCCCATTTCTTGCACCATGTTCAAAATTCAACTAAATAACATGTTTCTGTTTTTTCTTGGAAAGATTTTTACTTATTTATGAATATTATTATCATGGTAAATCGTAGGTGTTCTAGTTTCACAGAGGCGTGGACATAAGAGAGAGAGAGAGAGAGAGAGAGAGAGAGAGAGAGAGAGAGAAGTCTATTTTAAAGCCAAATTCGCAGAATTGATATTCTAAGGTAACTATACGGTTACGCTGGTGAATATCTTGAAACAAATTTGAGTGAGGGATTTTGCTGCATCTGGAAACAACAGCTCCTAGTCAAATTAAGGACAACAAATTTAACATGATATTTGTGAAATTGTAAATTCGTCAAATATATACAATTCATACACATTCGGGACAGACATTTCAGTTTGCATGGCACACCTCCGCCATTGCAATTGGGACGTCCTGTAGGAGTTAATGTACTTGATGATACAAGATAATTGAGCGGCAGCCCTTAATTTTCCCACGCACTTGTTTAGACAGTGCACATTGCAGTAACCCATTGTCAAAGATGATCATGAGTATTTTCTTATGCATTAAGATACGTCACTCTCCTTACCCAGTGAAATTAGCATATGCTAGATGATTCGTGGTGAAAAGATTGGCAAACAACCAAAGTGATTTGTGTTCCATCGTCTTCAATGCATGCTGACATGTTAGATGTCAGTTACCCTGCGGCGACATCCATCCAGGACAACAATCCCAGATCAATACGAGTCTAACAAAAGACACGATTTTAATCTCTAATGGCTTGTGGGGTTCTGTTCAGCCGTAGATGAGAATTATGTGTGTCTCTTATCAACCATCATTATCATTCTTAATAGTATGACCAAGGAGCATTGTAGTGAGCCTAACGCCGTGATTGCACGGGTTAGTAGGGCACTGATCCAGTGCAACTGTGCTTTCAAAAATGCGCTATGAAAGGAGTGTGCCTGAAATTAATAGAACTCATCCTCATATTCGTTCGTGGCTCATAGTATTTTCCTTTGCCCTAGCTCAACTCGGTTATGCTGCACTTTGCGTATGCGCGCGTGATGCTGCAAAACGGTTGTGATAAGACTACAGTCAGGGATATAAAAACATTGGAAAATCACTCAAACACACACTCTCTGACATCCAGCATATCCTCTAGATGACGAAACAGTTATTCTGGTGCCGTTAAGTCAATAGCAAATCGGTTCTATGGTTTAAGTGTATTTCGTATGGGCTGTTATGCTACTACAGCATTTCCATACTATTATTGGCATATGCTATGATCATGAGCATACTGACTCATGACTAGAAATGGGGCAAATATGCATGTCTTAAGGTTTTTATTTTAACAATCGCCATTCTCTTTTTATTCGTATTATTGATAGCAACACCAACTTTCAACAACAGGATTAAATATAACGAAGAGTTTGAGTCTTTGTACAAATTCTAATCTTTAGTGACAATATTTTTAAAACATATACACTCGTGTGTATAATGTGCTATGCGTTATATAAAGCTGCATATGAAATTTGCATGTGTTGAATGTCTGGCATAAGAGATAACATCTTCTCTCTAGAGACGGTATGTTAAACTCTGGCTACCCTGGAGCCATCGTCTCCACATTGGTCAGGGTGACATGCGATTGATAGAATCGTTATTGGAATTTCTGTCTAGCGGCTCTACGCGTCGCCTTCTTATTACCAAATACTTGTATGTGCCTTTTATTAAACCATGTCATGGTAAAGGCCGCTAGAACCGCTTCCTCAATGGTCTTGAAAAACATACATGCCAGACCAAGAGGAGACTAGTTTTGAAAATTGATCACTGGAATAATAGATCCTGTCATTTCGGTTGTCAATTTTCCAAATTACTCTCCTTTGGCCTGTAAACGGACTTTAAATAGAGACGTATTTTGATATGTTTCACCGAAGTTAGGCATTACAGTGTTAATGTAACGCGCCAATATCGAATTTAATATCGATGAACCCGTTGGCTAACGGCGCTGGGGACCAATATCGAATTCGCTATGTTTGGACCGATATGAAACAGTATCAAAGTACACACATTTCTGTTTCTAACCGAACCTCATTAATGGTGGGCGAACGCAATAAATAACTAAATACAGAAAACACGATAATTCTTAAATTTGAAGGCTTTAATAACACAACTCACACCAAAATGCTTGAAAATAAAATTGTTATCAATGATGTACTGAGCGGAGCGATCTTATATATAACAAATTGCCCCCATGTGAACACGGCGACAATCCATCATGAATCCGTATTAGAACGAGAATAATGTATATGATTTTCAGACCGACATGAGTGCATGTCAGATCGTACGGAATAGATTTGTTAGCGCTGTGTTTAATTCTAAAATCAACACTGACTTTCAAAGCTGTATACAACGTTGACATCGGTGTCGCCGCTTTTGTTTCCACACAGTCGTCGATTGTGTTCATAAAACCATTTGAAAAAGAAACCAAGTCCGTATTCACTTCTAACAACTCTGAACCTTCTGTATCTGTCGTCCTCCGTCACTCCGATACAGCATTGTGTTACACCTGAGTAAACACGCTTAGGCAGACGAACAGGGAATCAGAAACCTGTTTAATTCATTATCGGTCCCGTGCGCCGTTAGCCAACGGGTGGGCTGGTATGAAATTCTGTATTGGTTCCCTGATATCAAATTAAAAATGTGTTCCCCGCGACGTTATCCAACAGGCTCGGCGATATCCAGTTCGATATTTGTCACCTGCGCCGTTGGTCAATGGGCACATCGATATCGATTTCTATATTGGCCCCTGCGCCATTGGTGAACGGGTGCGCCAGTATCAAATTCGATATATTGTTCCCTGCAGCGTTGGTCAACGGCGGAAATTCGATATTGGCGCATTGCATTTACATTTCTCGTGTTTGTTCTTGTACTCCCCATTCACAGATTTCAGCAATGGAAGGCCGGTTATTCGGCATATGCATTGGCCAAAGCAGATTGCATTTAATTGGACATTAAGAAGCTGGGCATAAACCGATTTCCTCACGGATTAATTGATTTCAGATTCATCTTCATCATCTTTGTTTTTTGCTACGACGATGCCAATCAATTCTCTGCAAATAGAAGCAGATTCTAATTCCATGATGACCCATGACAGTGATGGGTAAATGACAATACTTTACACTTTCTCTCGACACGTGTTGCATCACCACCAAGAAATCTACATATAATGCAATGCGTAGGCGTTTGATACGCTATAATTAAGACAGCCCCGCTGTATACTACAGATATACTATCTGAAATAGAGCATTGTTCATACCTATGACATTATATACCCTCGAATATCTTCCCACAAAATCAAATGCCACATGAGACTGTTGACAAATGTTTCTAATTTAACTCATTATTGAGCTGAACGACAGCAACCTAAATAATTACAATCAGGAATAGTCAAATACATGTGGATTACAAATTAGGCCAGAATTTATATCGAATTTATATCATCATTTAAGAATTATTTTACGACATGACCATAATTGGAAAGATTGACATAAAGTTGCTCTTTTGCGTGGCAACTTTATTGGCTCAGATGTATTTGTGCAAGTGTTTTCACATCGATCAAATGCATTTGGGAATGATAACATTCTTCATCGTCTGTGGTGTTCCTGCCATTCACTGCAGATGCGGTGGGTATTAATGGTTACAACAACACAATCTAAAAGAAACATTATCATATGAATTGGATCAAATATCATAAATGGGTATCTCATTTATAATGATAAGATAATGTTCTTGGTGTGTATGTTAGCAGATTATAATATACATTTATGCTACGAAACCTGTTAAGAACAGTTTGACAAGAAATGTATTTAATACAATCTATTCAACTATGTGTGTTCGATTTGCAAGCAGTTATCAAAAAACTTCGGTATTCTAGTGGTGTGATATGCTTGGTAGGCTCCAAATATTCACCATCTCAGTTTGCAGTTTCTGGTCAGCATATTCCACCATCGTGGACTCACGATTGCTGAAGGTATTTGAGTTTGAGCAAAAGTAAACATTAACAGCGTGGGCTGATGATAAGGTGATAAGGATGCATTTGAAATCTATTAATTCTCAACAAGATGTGTTATAGTCATCCCAGAATATTCGCGAAAATCATTTCATTGATGGCTATTTAATAGAAGTCTGAATTGCCGCCTTACTGAAAACATTGCATGGGCAAAGGGAGATCAAAATGGAAGAAGCAGTCTTCAAGAAAATCTAAATGAAATACGTCCGGTTCGAAAAGAAAAATCTGTGATCGTTACAGACATTCCAGTGGTAAACTTTCAATAATACTCTTCCCTCTGCTTGCATATTTGCATTTTTCATTGCCACTGGAGAGGACAGTTTTTTGGTTGGCTTGACAATTAAATGTTTAAATTATGCTAAGAGTGGTTAACACAAATATGATGCACCTTCTAAATCAGCAGAGAAAATAATGATTCTGTCAAGAATTTAATAAATAATTAACAATTTCATCTCGATTTAAAATAAATTCCTTCATACGCTTAAATTTAGCAGCGTGTTTATTTTGGCGGTTTTGTGACAAAACCAGATTATGTGAACCGCAGAAGTGGCTGATGCGGGCCTTAGACAACGCTATCATATACCATCTCTTGTACTTAACATGAATCTGTAGCAACAACACGACACTATCCCACAGTGCAGGCCATGCCCGGATGCTTAGAATATTCGGTACCAGTATATGTATAGTATCCTTCAAAAATAACTTAGGATGTTTCCAAAAATAAAATAAAACATACTGTTAAATATTTTGAAGAGTGCTTTCTAAGTGACCAATGTCCTCCAATATAACTATATTCGAAATATTCAAATTACCTATTCTTACACGGTGTTTCATATTATACCAACTAACCCATTTCTGTGTTTTAGTTTTAGAATCATGTTCAGTCATTTATTTTTTGTTTTAGTATTTATTATTGTTGTACTTGAATAGTAAATTACAGTTATACTATTGTCTACGTGTGATTAAACATCACAGAGGCATGCTCACAATAAAGGGATACATTTCAAGCTATGCCCACACACTTTTAATGCATATTGGAGTCGATTTAAAACTTGGACACCTGAATTTCCAGAACCTAGTTTCCAAGGTAAGATGTTGAATATTTTGAAACTATTATCAGAATGTGAATAACTTGTAACTTCAGCAAAGATATACAATGGACCTTTCCATTTTTAGCTATGCCCCGCCCATCACTAGCTAAGCTCCACCCACATCTCGCGGTGTTGGGATTGATCGATCGCCGAATGCCCTAGCTATCAATTTCCTGAAAACTATACAGGGAAGCTGTTGAATATTTTGTAACGAATTTGACTGGGTGCTGTTTCTGCCTATGGCAGCAACAGCGCCCAATGAGATTAGTTTCAAAATATTCAACATAATATTTATTAAATAGTTAAAGCAAACAATGTGTACAACAACGCATAGACCGTCTTCAAATATGCGTTCGTGACGTACTTATCGACGTCATGCATGACGTCATTCATTATGATGTCATTGCACACGTCACGCAGTTCATTATGGCGTCATATGATGGGTGGGTACTCTGAAAAGGTGAATTCGTACAGGTTCATGGCAGACATTTCGACTTTCGTATCAACCCACTGGCATTCTGATTTTGATGTCAGCTAACATTGACCGATTTGATTATGTTCTCAGATATTCGAATGACAGATAGTGGTCCTCGCTTGCCTTCCATCATATTTTAACACTCCACATCGTAGAATTCTCTTATTGAGGATAAACATGATGGTTTTAGTATGCGTTAAGATACATCCTCGCCCGATGGTATTATAGTGTCCTAAATGCCCTGTGGTGAAAAGTTGGCCAGCTAACCAACGGGGTTTCCATTCCATCACCTCCAATTCGTGATGACAACTTAGACGTGGATTGCCCTGGGTTGACATTGCTTCAGAGAAAACAATCCCGCGACAATACGGCGCTAACAAATATGCAATTTAAATACATTTCTAATGACTAGGCGAGTTTCTGTTCGGCCATTGATGGAAATTCTACATGTCTATCATTTACAATTATTTTCGTTCTTAATATTATCATAAACGGCGACCCATTCGGGTGAGAGTAATGACGAGATTAATGGAGTGATGCGTTCTGTCACTCAAGTATCGGAAGTCGTAAATCAATTCTTTCATTTGTTAGCTAATATTATAACTATAATGATACATAGCTCCATCGGGGAAATGAAAAATCCAGCACGCGGATGTATTTTGTCATGACATAATAACATCAACCTTCACAAACATGCTACTGAATAGTTTAGAATCATTCAGCAACTCCTAAAGTGTATAATATTTTAATAACATGCACACGTTGTGAATGTATGGAAGTATGGATGTCATTAAGCCATACATTCTCACAGGGTGAGTATTTCGGATAGCATAACCTATTTGTGTTGATATGCATTCATGCCGCGTTACATCATTTGATGTGATTTTTTGATACATAAGGAATAGGTGTGTTGAGGTTATTATTTGCTCGCGGAATCGAGTCTGACGGTAAGCACGATGCTCTTTGTGAATAAAATGCTAGATATGAGTGTGGCTTTATGAGACGTTATTGCAAACATGACTTTTGCACGCTAAAAGCTGAATTGAGTTCGACGACGAAACTTAATGGTCTCTATAGATAATAGCATTGTACGACCAGTAGGACGAAATTCGACCAGTGCACTGGGCGTGTGGGGGGGGGGCGGTGTTGGGGGCGGGGTTTAGCCAGATAGCTGTTCAACGCAGCCGTAGAACTTGCATAATTTCGATGATTCCCGAGAAGTATTGTGGGTAACAAGTTGATTCACGATAGAACCGTCGCACTCATGTGGCAATCGTCGAACTTGGTATGATTGAAATATATAAGTGACCTTAACAGACTCACTCTCTTCCGGGCCCACGTGATGTTGTGACAGTAGCTAAATATGCGTGTGGCAGGCGGTCGGTTTTAAATGAAATATGATAGGAAAGTTGTGTAGGATATGTGTACCGTTTGTAGTCGAGGCGATCTACCCTGTCGTTCAATATACAGTTACTTTAGAGGTAGCTATCTTGCTCGTGTTTATCCCTGTTACAGTTAAATGGTTCAGTTATAAATCGTGAATAGTCGTCAGCAATAAAGGAGAGCAACATTCCTCTTACTTGGAACAAGATAGTCAGATAGATAATTTTGGAACAGGGCTACTTTGTTGGCCCTTATTAGAGGCGAGCGCAGAGGCGGCTGCATTCAACAGGTCTATCTACTAGCGTTCGATTATTAGAAACATACAAGTCTATCACGAAAAAAGAATCAGATATCTTGAACGCATTTGCATAATGTGCTATATATTACGTAATAACATTGAGATGGCATTCATTTATTTGAGATCTCTATGTTTACTACATGCTGGCTATCACTGAAGCTATCGTCCCCCCCCCCCTATGACAGCAATGTAAGGGTAATATGAGACTGTCAGCATCCTTATTCGAATTAATTGCTAGCAGCAATGCGAGTCCCTCAGCCACACCCACTCACACACATCCGACCCACCCCTACAGCGTCCTCCTCCCAAAGACACGACTTGTGTGCGCCTTTCATTTAACACTTACATGTCGAAGCTGGCTAAACGACTTCTTCAATGGTCTTGAGAAATAGCCATCTGTATTCTCTATTTTATGTAGGGTTCGTCAATGTTGAAACCGTTTATTAATTATGTTAACCACTCGTGTGTCAACAGCGGCTCAAAGCGCTCACAATACTACTTGATATATCAATTAAACGTTTTGATGGTCAATATTTTTCAAGATATTTTAATTTTTGAAGAGTATTTTTTGTAAATTTACCATTTAATTTTCTTACGCCGGATTAACAATTAAATGGGTAATGGTAAAGAATATTAAGGTTCTTACTTAGTCAGTGTGTATCTGTATGCTGGAAGCAGAGTATTTTTTTAAATTTACCACTAGAATGACTGGCTATGCGTGTGTACTGCCCGGCGGCCTTCGTAAACACTGCAAATAAACGTTTAAATTCGAACCATGTTCTAATGTATCTTTGAATTGACAATTGCGCTGTCCTTAGCAGCTTTAGCCAGCATAGATTTTCTTCGGTGATGATAGTGTCTGAGTAAGCAGGACACATGTACGCGTAGGTTGCGCATTGTAAGTTTGTGATCAGTCCTCATTAATTAAGTCTTCAACACGTGACATTTCAGTGCCTCAAAATCAAGCCAAACTAGCTGTTGAATATTTTGAAATGAGTTTGGCTTGAATGTGTGTCTGCCATAGTCAACAACAGCTCGCAGCCAAATTAAGTTGAACAGTTTCGGCATAGTAGTCCATACATCATGGGTGCCCTTGTTTATAAGACTTAAAGGTTTACTCGACAAGTGTAGTAATAATGGAGGGATCCGATCTGTCACTCAATGATCTGACATCATTACCAATTACGTCACTAGGAAGTTGACGTCGCCATCATTATGTTGTATTAAATCTCTTTCATGAGAAAAGTATGCAAAGTCCTTACTGGATTTACAATGTAATGCACGTTCTGTTGATTATTTAAAAACTAATTTGCTCTTACTGCCATAGGCTGATGCTGTATGAGCCGGGAAGACCAAATATAACAAGGTTTGCCCGATGTCATAAATAGTCTGTTCACAATACAGATGCTAATTTGGCTGTGATACGTCGCTGCCTCCCATTCCTGGCAAATTAGTTTCAAATATTCAACATCTGACCTCTATGGTTATCTTGAAATTTATATTTTAAGTCTTTGTGGGTCAACCTGTTAGACAACACCGAGCGAATCTAATTGACCTTTCACGTGTTGACTATACAACTATTATGATACGACTCAATAGAATGTGTATTCAACAGCATCTTCATCCACGGCGTTTAATGTGTATTCTTAACCCAGTTAAAATCAATTCTGCAAATATGAAGCGAGTAGCCAATGAATCTAAAAAGAAAAGATATCCTAGCATTGCACTCTGCCCAATACCACTCACTCCGTCGACGGACACATGCACACATACCACACAATGAGGAATTTTATCAAATGATATACACATGTGCATCATGTTCTGAATTCTTTCCTCAGATGAAGTGAAATTTGCACCAATGTATCCCCATACAATGGACGTGCCCAGTTTTAGCTATGCCACGCCCATCTCTATGTGAGCTCCACCCACCTCACGCTCGTGTTGAGATTGATCGGTCTTTGAGCTCCCTGACTAGCATTGTTCCAGACTGCAATGCAGTTAAGCTGTTGAATATTTGGAAACTAATTCGACTGGGCGTTGTTGCTGCCTATGGTTTCCAAATAGCATGTTTATTAAATAGCAAAAGCATGCAATTTGTACAACGTATCGGGATACTAAGCGTTAAAGCCAGACTGTTTCGAATCATTCACAACGTCATGATTTTGACGTAAGCACACATGTTAGGTAGTTGATTATAACGTCATATGACGGATGGATAAACCTGGAAAGGTCCATTCATCGTTCCATTGAGAGACTCATTTATGCGTGCGTGCGTGCGTTTGTGTGTATGTGAGGGTGTGTGGGGGGGGGGGTGTGCGTGTATGTGTGCGTGTATGTGTGCGTGTATGTGTGCGTGTATGCGTGCGTGCGTGCGTGTGTGCGTGCGTGCGTGCGTGCGTGCGTGCGTGTGTGTGTGTGATTTTAGCAGCATGATTACTTTTGGGATTATTATAACAAGACAGTAGACTGGAGTCGTTCATCGGCTGTGAACTGTGACAGCTGCGGCGCTTAGAGAAGGCTATCATACAACACCTTAGATATTAACTGCCGTGACTCACTACAATCCGGCATATAAATAATTTAATACTTTTTCAAAAGAAAAACAGAAACTTGATAGTTAGAAAAATTTTGAACATGATGTAAGCTGCACTTCGTCCAATCCGATAATGCTCAAAATATTAAAATATTCAACAATACGTTTGATTTTGTTTTAGAAACATGAAAAGTTCATGCTGGGCTGTGCAATAGTAATAAGCTGACAGTATCGGGTAACACAGCCACTGCTAGAAGACTTAGCACATTCAGACAGGGTATTAGTCAATAGTCATGTATCCATCCATCTTATAACGTCATATGACATCATAATCAACTACGTGACGTGAATGACTTGATATAGCCCGTCTTTACCACGTAATAGTCCGACGTGTGTTGATGTACGAATTGTATGTCTTACCCATTTAATAAATAGTATGCTGAATATTTTTGAAGCTGATTTGACTGGGCGCTGTTGGTGACATAGGCTCAGTTCGGATAGCATTGCAGTGGATCCCCTCACACTGTGGAGTCCAAGGAAATGAGGAAGCAGACAAGATGGCAAAGGTGGGTGCAGAAGAGAATCAGACAGAAAACATGGTTACACATACAGAGATGAAGACTATCATCAAGTCACTCTATAGAACACCTCAATCAGAAGCTGTCTACAATCATCTCTCGAGGCAAGTGACCATTTTTCGTCTCAGAACTGGACAAAACAGACTAAACCAACACATGTGCAGGCGGTTCCACCTTACGACATAGCCCGCTTGTCCTTGTGGAGAAGCAGAACAGACCACAGAGCACATACTTCAATGTTGCAGTACGTATCAGCTGCTGAGAGAAGAGATCTGGCCATTGTCAACCTCTTTGCATGAAAAGCTGTATGGGCCTGTGGAAGAACTGCAGAAAACCACAGATTTCATCTTAAGAACGGCTCTCCAAGTGTGATACCAGCGATCTAAAAGAAGAAGATAGGCACAGTGAAATTAATTCAAAATAGTCAACAACTTCCACGTATAGTTTTCTAGAAATTGATAGTCAGGGAGTTCAGAGATCGATCGATCCTGACGCGGACGTGGTGTGCGTGGAGCTTAGCTAGAGGTGGGCGGGGCCTAGCTAAAAGTGGATAGCTCCACTGTAGTTGTGCATTTGCATGTTTAAATACCACAGATACATGGCTATAACAGTGCGATCCATTTCTAGTTATAGCACAGCTGCATTTTACACATATTAGTAGCGATTTAATGCGAAAATATGGGCAGCCAAACATAGTGATTTGCGTGCGTGCCCTCATTTCCAATACTTGATGACAACTTAGATGTCAGCTACCCTGGGGCTACACCGCATCCGGGGAAAAATTCCGAGAACATGAGTGTTAACAAAGACACGATTTGAATCAATTTATGACGGCTATACGCGTTTCTGTTCTGTCCATCGCTGAGAATTATACGTGTCTATCATTTACAATACTCCTCATTTTCAACACTATCATCAATTGATGTGAGCATAAGGACGAGACCGATAGTCCTAGTATGACACTGCTCTGGTACAACTGTACTTCAGAAACCCACTATGAAACGTTTCTGTTAGTCATTAATGGAACTCGGTGTCATCGTCATATTCGCTCTTAGTATTGACCTTTGCCTAGCGCAAACTGATTGCGCAAGCAGTCTGACTATAAGTCCATGATTCTAGATGTGGGTTGTCAGAAGGCTACAGTCAGTGCTAAAGAGACATTAGAGGATTACCCAAACATACGATCTGCGACGTCTAAGCGCATCATATGATCACAAAACTGATAATCTAGTGTCGCCAAGTCAGTGGTAATTCGGTTATATGGGTTAAGTGCACATTATGGACTGTTATATTATTTCTCATATACGTAGCCTGTTATTAGTGGCATATTTTCGTAGCATGAACAATCTGAATAATACATTGAAATTAGGCCAACATTCATATCTTAATGTTTTTATTCTGGCAATCCGTATTCTATTTTTACATGGAACAATGTTTAGTGAAGTCGTTTATTAATAGAAAGCATTGCGAATACGAAGAAAGACGAGCTACCATGCCACTGAAGAGAAATTTTTCATAATAAAACTAGTAAATTATTAATACTATTTACTTGAAGTTAGACTTCTTCAAGATAGTGTCAGCCGTCATTTTGGAAATAATTATCTCCATCCACCAGTTTGCGTCTACAGATCACATTTAGTATATATATATATAGCCATTCGGTAGATCCAAATTGGTAAATGCTGACAACTAGATCAACAATGCCAGATACAGGTCGGGTACTACTTCGACTAGTATAACATGTAAATAACATTATTTAAAAAATACATTTTGACATGGCCATAGTATTCATAGCAACAGCAAATTTCAGCAAATGGATTCAAAGAATTGAATACTTTTGGATCGTTCCGCAAATCATACGTTGTATTTATAATGTTTTAAAAACATGTAAACGTGTTTGTAAAATGTGCTATTTGTTATGAAAACTACATGTGAATCTGTTTTATTGGAAGATAGTTCGACACAAAAGATGGTAGTCCTGCTCTTGTGCGAGATGTTAACGTCGTGTTAACCCTGAAGCTAGCGTCTCCCCAATGGCAGCAATGGCGTGGTAACATGAGACTGACAGAACCGTTATTCGAATTAATTTATAACGCCTATGCACACACACCCACCACCCCAGTCTTTCTACCAAATGCTTGCGAGCGACTTTCCATTAACCCTCTCATGGCCAAGATTATTTCTGCACTGATCTTAAGAATAAGCCCTCCTTCGTAGAGCTAGAGGAGACACTTCCCGGAAAATACAATATGACTCTAACAATCTGAATTAATTTTTAATGGCTTGGCGAGTTTGTGTTCTGTCGATTCGTGAGAATTGTACGGATATATCATTCACACTAATCTTCGTTCTCAATATTATGATCAATTCCCATGAGCCCACGGAGGAGTTCGATAATCCTAGTATGGCACTGGCCTTGGTCAACTCCACTTTCAGAAACCCACTATGAAACGATTGTGCTAGAAATTAATCCCCATATTCGTTCATGGTTCATCGTAATTGCCTTTGGCCTATCTCAAATTGGTTAAGCACACATTCCGAATCTGCATCCGTGAATCTGAAATTATGTTCGTGCGTGCGTGCGCGCGCGTGCGTGCGTATGTGCGTGCGTGCGTGCGTGCGTGCATGTGTGCGTGTGTGTGTGCGTGCGTGTGTGCGTGCGTGCGTGCATGTATGTATGTGTGTCAATAAGTGTAGTCAGCGATATACACCAATTTGAAGATCATGAAAGGGAAACCAACTGCATAAAAACACATTCTATTATGAGGAAATTGCTATTCTAGTGGCGTCGAGTCAATAATAGCAAATCGGTCATGTGGCTTACGTAAACTCAATTATAGTATTTCCATTCAATTTCTGAGCCACCTTATTAGCATGAATATACGGAATTATAACTTGAAACAAGGCTAATTAATGTCTTAATCGTTTTGTGTTGGCAATACACATTCTGTAATTAAATGGAGCAATAAAACATGTTTCATAAATAGAAGCCATTCTGACTGTTGAGGAGGAAGTCATGATAACAATCCACAAAAGAGGAATTTTAAATAATAAATTTAATAAATAATTAATATTAATAACTTTGTTAGAGTAGTTTATTTATATAAGAAGTCGGTCTAGGCCAAGGCAAGTATTCGCCATGTTGGATCTACAACATATCTCGTGTAATGTATAACTATTCTGTAGATCCAAAAATGGTGGCTGCAGATAAATAGATACAAAATACCAGATACATGTCTACTACTACACTCAACTACTAAAACAACAACGAAATAGCTTACTTAGTCAATGGTGATCCGATCTGTCACTCCCATATCTGACTTCATAATCAATTTTGTCACTAAGTAAGACTCATCTCGACCATGAACATCAAAAAAGCTGTCCACTGTACTAATTGCATGTCTTTGATGAATTTGGTTTAAACTAAATTCTTTTTGTTTAATGGAAACACAGTAACTCATTACCTGAGACACCATTCGGAGTTTGAAGTTGACTGCTCAAGACTGAGCCTGGCGGAGATTCAGATTCGGGATAAAGGGTGCCTTTCACTCTAAACATATTAATAATTGTCTATTCAAGAACCAACGAGACTACTGGTAACAACGAATATAAATGTATTAAACTTGTAAAACTATTTTAAAACTTGAAGAAATAACTTGATATAAATGGTCACATATTACCTTCTATAATTAACTGAATTAATACTGATAATCTAACTGCTATGACAAATTCATGCTAAGATCTTATTATAATAGCGAGTGATCTTATGACTAATTATTACAGCAACTATTTCTTGCATTTGATTAGTTGCCCTTAAATATTGAGCAATCACGTCATATTCTGAATCTGTCTCATGGTGCACTATTTCCCAGTTCAATCTGGCACTGTCCGAATTACGATGATGTATATTCGATTAGCTAATAATAACATTCATAGTTTGATAACGTCGTCAAACTCAGATTCCACGCATGCTTAAGCATTCAAATCTTGCCTAGTATGTCTATGACTACGTTTCTCCTAATAATTACAATGGGCAAGCTTGGTGTTCACTGAGTTCTTATCCATTAAAATGCAGTATGCGTTTATCTCTGACCTGGCACATACATGATGCCTCATTTCTGAAAAAAGCAAGAGTGGTTGTAATTTGTGATCCAAAGTCCCATGCTTCTTTGACGAAAGTCGAAGAGAACATTCGGAAAATGAACCATGTATATGAGCATGGGATAAATCTTTTTACCAATGTCTTAACACAATGGTTTGCAAGGTATCATCGTGCAAGGTATTGACACACAGAATGACAGCAACTCTTTCTTAATAATAGCAGGTTTCAAATCGGTCAATACTGAGTAAGCGACACGTCCCTGACATGACAGCAGCAACGTATATACTCGAGGTAAGTCATATCATTCTAATATTTATTTCAACATCAACTGGTTCAAGCTATCATCAATTCCAACTGGTGCAAAGCATATATCTAAATTGATCATAGATGTCTACTTATCTGTATATCCACCCGTTCATCCATCCTGTTTGTGTGCCCATTCCTAGAATGGGCTATTATCAAATAATATTTACATAGTAAAATTATACAGCATTAAATAGCGCTTTCAAATCACCAGTGCATAATGACTCAGTCAGTGACATTTAACATTCCCTGTACAAAGCCGCCACAAAACACGGCTCTGTGGAATACCAACACATATCATCACCCGCATTAAAAATTATGCCAACTTATAATGACGACATGATGATGATGATGATGACGATATTAATGAATATTCATATCCGAAATGATGTCACAAAGGTTAAGATCAGGCTCGCCAGATCGATGAGTTAATGTCATGATCACGATGACCGTCGAGGTAGCTAATTCTCACGTCCCATCATGTATTTGCAAAGTCCCACACACTCGCACGCACGCACGCACGCACGCACGCAAACACACACGCACGCACGCACGCACGCATGCACGCACGTACGCACGCACGCACGCACGCACACACACACACACATTGTTATACAATAATTATATCAAGATATACTAAAGAATAGTTATATAGAAGTTAGTTATTTGCATAACTAACTAATTGATAATATATATCAATCAATCAATGAATTACATTTTACTTGATAGCGTGCATGTATGCATATGTGTGCGTGAATATGTGCATGTGTGTGCGCATGCGAGAATGCATGTGTGCCTGCATGCTGCCAGAAACAGGGTTTGGCGAATTTACAATCTAATACGCTTTCTGGTGAATATTTTGAACCCAATTTGACTTGGAGTTGTTGCCAGAGACAACAACAACGCTCAGTTAAAGTAGATTCAAAATAGTCATCATCTTGTACATATAGTCACCTTGAGTTTTAGATTCTGAGAATTCAGGGTTCAAAGATTCAAATCAATTTGAACATGTGTAAATACTGGGTTGAAATGGGCGAGGCACAGGTATAAATGGATTTCTCATGTATTATTGTGTCATGGTCATATTATTCATATCAACAACACCTTTAAGCAACATGATTCAAAATAATGAGTACTCTTTGAATCGTTCTTTAAAAGGTCCAGATTTACAGGAAAATGCTTTAATATTTTTAGAAATAAATATCATATTTTAGTTGTGAACATGGACACGTTTGTCTAATATAATTTCAGAACTTAAACAATTAATTACAGCAATTTCTACTGAATGGAACCACCGGATGTTAAAATGTATTTCGTTTCATTACATGTTCAGCCTATGAACATATACACTTATACCTCTTGCACTTTAAGGTCTTCTGGTGTAAATTCGAGTCCTTAAGACATGTACACGTGTCTATATAATGTGCTTTACTTGATAAAAATCCACATGTGAAACTGTTTTATGGGATGCGTTTCTGGCACCAGAGATGGAATTTCTTCTCTTGGCATGGCGAGCTGAAGGCTAATGCCCCTTGGCTCTAACGTGTCCTCAATGGCAACGCTGTATGGGTAACGTGAGCATGACAGAGGCGTTATTCAAATTAATCTCTAGCGGCTAAACAAGTCACCTTCCTGCCAAATACATCACTTGTGTGTGCCAAAAATGGCGCCTTCGATGGTCTTGAGAAATATCCATTTACCGGCCCAGAGAAGACGTGTTTTGAAAATTGACGACTGGAATAAGTTGCTCGATAACCGAGCCAGTCATTCCATTAGTAAATTTTCAATAAGTATTCTTTTTTGGCTTGTAAAAGCACTTTCAATAAGCTAAATTTCTGTTATTCTTGACCAAGGTTAGACATTAAAGAGAAAACATTTCTCCCGGCGTTCTTGAACTGCCCATACAATGATTTCAACAATGGAAAGTTGGCTATTCGGCATATGTGTTGTGCAACACTGAATACGGTTACTTGGATATTCAGAAGCTGAGCATATACCGATTTACTCACGCATTAATAAATTTCGAATGCATCCTCATCGCCGTCAATACGCGTTCATGTTTCCTTTTGCTCCGACCTAAACCTTCCCTGCAAACAGAACCTGACTCTAATTCCATGATGATCCACGATGGTGATATGGTAGATAACCTTGCATTTCCTGATGCTCACGCCAACGTTTGCCAGCTTGTAATCATGCCACGGAATGAGGAAATTAGTTTTCTGCTAATTCTGTCAATTCAATTCAATTCAGTTGATTTACACCCTGGGGCAAGTTCGACTCGCTAACTATAGTCAGTTTCATGGTTTACTGATTATGCGCAGTTGCTATGCCCAGTCGAACTTGATTTTAGTCAACTATAGGTCGCTGGTCCCCGGTTCCCTATTCAATTACTATTGCAGAAAATTTGGAGCCGGGTACCAGTCTCCATTAACCCTTTCTGTCGTCTGTTTTAATGAGCTACGAAAATGGGTTATTTTTTCCGCTAAGACCTCAAAAAGCGCCCATATGGCATAAAGTGGGAAGAAATATGGGCTTGGGAATATCGACATACAATGGGAAAGCAAAATTTCATCAAACCTAAGTTATTTAGTGAAATATTTACACTTTTATATGCATTTATTCGTGGCAAGCGATCGGTGTCAGCCATTTTGGAACTTACGCAAATATCGGACTAATCATCTGAACCGAGGTCGGGTGCTCGGATGACTATAGTTGACTAGCTAGTTAACTATTTGAAGTTCGACTGGTACTCTTGTTAGCTATGGGTAACTATGGTTAGGAGTCGAACTTGACCCAGGTCACAACGTGACCCTACATGCGGAACAGCGATTTTACAGGAATGTACACGCCATCTTGGTTAAATATTATCATAACTAACCTGGTTGTAGTTATATTTCAGTATCATCGTTAACATTGGCTCCATTTCTATTACCATTATCACCCGTCTCATCTGCGATATCATTGTTTCTAATTAATAAGCATAATTATCATCGTCATTGTCATGTGCATTATCTGCGGCATCGTCACTGAGCACGTGTATGTTTGTTCGGGGATGTATATAACTCCAGTGTGTGCTCGCGTGTATGCCTGTGGATTTTGGGTACGTGTTTGTAGGTGTACATGCGAGTTGATATATGGTACCTATATTATGTAGGGTTCGTCAACTTTGGAACTGAATATGAATTATTTCAATCATGTTGCGAGATTTTATTAGTAACTACTTGTTCCTGTGTGAGAAAAATAATACAGTAATATATATATATATTTAAATTATCAAAACATGAACAAATCGGCTCACCGGTGACATGTATCACAAAAAGGATTGAGTGTCATTCGTCACATTATAATGGAGTGTCTCAATGATCGTCATTTCATTCTTGGCAGACACTATTCCTATGCCAGCCTTTGGTAGGATAAATATTGCTATGAATGGCTCTTGGATGGCGGCATTCGTAACCTCGGGAAACATTGCACATAAACATGTAAATTCGAACCATGTTATAATGTATCTTTGAATTGACAATTGTGCTGTTCTTAGCAGCTTTAGCCAGGGTAGCTTTTCTTCGGCAATGTTAGTTCCTGACCAATCAGGACACGTGTAAGCGTAGGTTGCGCATTGTAGGTGTGCCATCAATCCTCATTAATTAAATCGTCACGGCGTGAAATTCCCGTGCCTCAAACTCATGACACATACACAGGAGAGCTGTTGAATATCTTATCTAGTTTCGCTGCCGTGTGTTTCTGCCATAGTCAGGAACAGCAGCCAGTCAATTTACTATCAAACTCTTCAACAGCTTACGTGTGTAGTCATCTTGAACATATTGGCCAGCGCTTAGCTAAAAACGGCCTGCACATTGCTAAAAATGGATTGCAATAAGACAAATTTGTATGTATACAGTAATGTCAAAAATATTTATAATAATATTCATAATTGTAATAAATAAAATCTTCTTTTGGATTTAGCAACATCAATTATTAACCTCAAGATTATATGTTTTTTAACTCTCCTGATAATTTTTATTCAAAACGGCAGCTCATTTGAGTTTCACACCATTTTGTTGTGCCAGCATCTGACTGGACAAATAGAAAGAGGCGCCTTAATCAGTATTCAATAAGGGATTCCATGATAGAAATCGGTTACCCGGAGCAATAACTATCTCAGTGATAACAATTCTCGAGTAATATGAGCCTGACAGAATCGTCATTCGAACTAATTTCTAGCGGCTATGCGAGTCCACTTCTGTCTGCCAAAACATGATTTGCGCGTGCCATTCTATCAAGATTGTTTCATCTAATGTGTGTTCAGTTACTGGCTCGTGGGCTTCAGCTAGGTGTGGTTGATGTGTGGGACCGAAAGATCAGATGTAACAAATCATGTCAGATGTAATAAATATTATGTTGGCAATGTTGTTACTAATTTGGCTGTGATCTGTTGTTGCCTTTGGCAGTAACGGATTCCTGCCAAATTCGTTTCAAAATATTCCTTACCTCTATGGTTATCTTGAAATTGAGATTATAGGGCTGAGTCACACCGCTCGAGTCTAATTGGAGTTTCAGAAGCTGACTATAAAACGATTATGCCAGAAATTAATAGGTTTTGCATTCAGGAGCATCTTCATACCTGGCGTTTACTGTTTATTCTTATCCTCCCCCCCTAAAAATTAATTCTGTAAACATGATGAAAGTAGTCATGACATGATTATGCAATACGGCTATAATGAATATGCACTGTCAGTACAGAACATCACAGCATTGTACTCTGCCCAATCTCACACAATCCCTCCCTGGCACATAGGCATACTACACAATGATGAAATTGTTATTATCGTTCAATCAAAGGGAGCGTGAAATATACATCATGTTCTGTATACTTTGTGTTGTGCATTGAAAGTTGTTCCAATGTGTTCATTCTTATATTGGCAGTCTCTATTATGACAGCAAAACTATATCTGCTTGTTATGGACAGCATTGGCCCCGTTGCATATTGATTTGTAACTGTCCATAAAGAATTCCAAACCCCAGACATACTTTTATACCCTGATCTCAAATAAAGCTGAAATAGTCTCATTTTTATAAGGCTGACCGCCTCACATACATCACGATATAACAAATGGCATAGCAATGACATGTCCATCGCTTCGTCAGGAAATAAGTTATGATTCAGTTCATATCTCATTCACCCACTCTCGTTTCTTGTGTTGTCTCTTATGATTTTCTAGCAATGACTATGCCAAGTACATCTCGTCAGAAATATGTCGGTTAATCCATTCATATGGACAAGACTTCATCTAGAGCGTTACTCATGACTAGGCACACTTAAAAATTCGCGGAGCACATGGTGCAGCCACATCACTAACAAACAGCATTAAACTGCTAGAAATGGACGTTTCCATTTTTAGCTCTGCCCCATCCATCACTAGCTAAGCTCCACCCACACCTCGCCGTGTTGGGATTGATCGATCCCCGAATGCCATAGCTATCAATTTCCTGAAAGCTTTACAGGGAAGCTGTTAAATAGGTTGTAACTAATTTGACTGGGTGCTGTTGCTGCCTATGGCAGCAACAGCACCCAGTCAAATTAGTTTCAAAATATTCAACATACTATTTATTAAATAGTAAAAGCAAATAATGTGTACATCAACGCATAGCACGTCTTCAAATATGCGTTCGTGACGTACTTATCGACGTCATTCATGACGTCATTCATTATGATGCCACTATACACATCACGCAGCTCATTATGATGTCATATGATGGGTGGGTACACTGTAAAGGTGAATTCTAATGGTCTTGACCATGGAATGGCTACACAAATCTCGCCAATATTGACACAGCTTTATCTTTAAAATCCCAGATATATCAGATGCTAAGGTACCATTTCCAGAAAATAATCAAGTGCATAAACCCACAACTCTCGTATAGGATAACATTGACTGGCGGGAAAAACACCATCAGGTGAATGGCATAGGTATACAGCCAAAAGTCTGTCTCCATCCTGTACAGCATAATAATGGTACTGTGGAAATAACAATTGAGATAAGAGGAACTACGTCTACTAGTGCAATAATGCTGGTTACCGTTATGGTCTTAAAGCAATGGCTCATGTAGAAATTACACACGAGGCGGTTAAAAATTCGATATTGGCACGCACACATTGTGCTTCTAATCAAACTGTCGCCGGATGAACATGTTATCAAATCAATGTGAGGGATGATGTGGTAGCAAATGAAGATGTCAGGGCGCACTTGCTTACAGTGTCACCGTCCCTGCTACGGGCATGACCACATTTCATTGCTGTTATCAAGTATTGTCGTTTGTTGTATTTGGCAAAGCACTGTACGCAAAGGTTAGCGAAGTATTATGGAATCACTTCAACGCATTCGAAAACAGCATACTAATGGTTAGGACGTTCCACACCCTGTGTACATCACTTGCCATTATTGGAAAACGATTCCAGAATGAGGGTCTCAGAGATCTATTTACATAACCGAATGCCATTACCACTAGATCTGTTGCGCAGATCTGGATCGCTGAAATTAGAGGTATTCTTCGCCATGCTCTACTTTATGAAGCTATATGCAGACAAATGGTGTCCTGCAATGAACATGGAATCATCACAAAGAACAGACACGTCACCTCGAAGCATTGACAAAGAACGCTCACGAAAGGCGTGGCATTTTGCACACTGAATTCGTTGCTGCATATCTAGATTACTTACGACCCGAGACTTGTGCTAATTTGATCTGGTAGAATATTGCGAGCATTCATGGGATGAGATTGGAAACCGCATTTACCTTCAAATTGCGTCATGGTTCCATGGTGCTTCGCGTTCGACAACATTAATTATACACAATCCATGCCAGCTTATCGTACTTAAACATCGATTCTCTCAGTTGATCAGCCAGATTTTCAAACTGATAAAGAGTCTGGCGGGTTGTCAATACAGGTTTGTCCAAATAACTCGATTGTTTATCAGTCAGTGTATCAAGTAATTTAGAAAACGGTAAGTGAATGCACACACACACGCGCGCACGCACGCACGCACGCACGCACGCACGCACGCACGCACGCACGCACGCACGCACGCACGCACGCACGCACGCACGCACGCACGCACGCACGCACGCACGCACGCACGCACACACTACAGGAGGAAGCAAATGCATTAGCGTGAAACCAGCAACAGTTGTTATATGTTATTTTGCAACTGAGGCTATACGCACATTCCTAAGACAACGCTGAGACATTACATATCTGATTAGAGTTGTTCTGAACCATGCAAATCTAGGGAAGCCGGGAGTACATATTTCTAGAAATAGCAAGGATGGCAACTCACTATTCGGACTTCAAGAAGAGTTGCGCAAACCAATGTGGAATCTGACGTGTGTATGATTTTGGAGGAAACTACCTACCGTCGTTTAGATATCGATGCTGATCTGTATCAGTGAGAATTCATAGTGTAAATATCAAGAATAATTTACATTCGTCTGGCTGTAGAATGTAAATGAAAATTAGGATATAGAGGTGTTTGCCACATATGTGGGCATATATATTCGCCTAACCGCGCCACATTGCGGGGAATGAATGCCCTGGAAGTACACAAGTGAAGGTGGCTGCATATCATTTCTTCCATTCATCGCATGCTGCCAGATCAGGATACGAAACAGTTATTTTCAATTTGGAGGATACTGATTGCTTTGCACTATGCTTGGATTTTAAATCCAGCATGACTGCTCAAGTATGTGCCTGCTATAAGGCAGGTGATCACACACAATGTATAGACTTTGGTAACATATTAACCACTTTTGGAGATGATGCAATTTTGCTCATATCGGACAGCATGCAGTCACTGGCTGTGATAGCGTGTTCGCGATTACTGATCGTTGGAAGATCAAGAGCAAACTACCAAGCACAAATGTGCAGAGAGAGAGAGAGAGAGAGAGAGAGAGAGCGAGCGAGACAGACAGACAGACAGACAGACAGACAGACAGACAGACAGACAGACAGACAGACAGACAGACAGACAGACAGACAGACAGACAGACAGACAGACAGACAGACAGACAGACAGACAGACAGACAGACAGACAGACAGACAGACAGACAGACAGACAGACAGACAGACAGACAGACAGACAGACAGACAGACAGACAGACAGACAGACAGACAGACAGACAGCATGACAGACAGACAGACAGACAGACAGACAGACAGACAGACAGACAGACAGACAGACAGACAGACAGACAGACAGACAGACAGACAGACAGACAGACAGACAGACAGACAGACAGACAGACAGACAGACAGACAGACAGACAGACAGACAGACAGACAGACAGACAGACAGACAGACAGACAGACAGACAGACAGACAGACAGACAGACAGACAGACAGACAGACAGACAGACAGACAGACAGACAGACAGACAGACAGACAGACAGACAGACAGACAGACAGACAGACAGACAGACAGACAGACAGACAGACAGACAGACAGACAGACAGACAGACAGACAGACAGACAGACAGACAGACAGACAGACAAACAGGCAGGCAGGCAGGCAGGCAGGCATGCAGGTCAGCAGACAGGAAGATAGACAGACAGGCAGACAGGCAGACAGAGGGGAGCGAGAGAGAGCGAGAGAGAGCGAGAGAGAGCGAGAAAAAGACAAAAGGACGGTATCTCAGTGGTTAGTGTGCAGGCGTTCTTTACTGTCATGGTGTGCTTCTTTATGGGTGACTATATCGTTATCGGTGAAAACATCGATACGATTCTCGGCTCCTCGCCAGATGCCTTTCCCAAACTTCGACAGAGATGGCTATCTGTGTAAAGAGGTTGGCTTTAATAGGGTAAAATTAAAACGAGGCTAAATATGGCCTAAAATTCCCTGAATAGAATTAGAAATTAGAAAATCAGATAGAATTTATCACGTCGAATGGCAACGTTGATCCCAATTGGCTCATGTACTAATACGTGTTTGCTGGTGAATATCTTGTACATTATTTATAACATTCGATACACTATGCGTGGGCATATTATGTTCAACATGCACAACTGCCAATGGACCTTTCCAGTTTTAACCATGCCCAGCCCATCACTAGTTAAACTCCACCCACACCTCGCCGTGTTGGGATTGATCGATCCCCAAATTCCCCGTTATCAATTTCCTGATGCCATATGCCACATCAGTACCCATTCAAATTAGTTACAAAATATTCAACATGATGTTTATTAAATAGTAAAGACATACAATCCGTACAATAACGCATAGTCCGTCTTCAAATATGCGTTTATGACGCACTTATCTACGTCAGTCGTGATGTCAAAATGACGCCATTGATTGTGATGTCATTCTATACGTCAGTAGTTGATTATGACGTCACAGGGATGGATACAGTGGAAAGTCCCATTGGGAAACAACAGAATGGCCAATAACACTCTCTTTGGCCACTATAGCGAAATAGATGAGGACAATTCATGCATGCTTTAGATACGTATTTGCTTGCTCTACGCGTAATGCTGTGAGTAATGAGTGATGGTGGCTGCAGAGAGAGCGCGAGTGGGAGAGCGGGAATGAGGGAGGAAGAGGCAGCTGATGGAGGACGACGAAAAAGAGGCGGAGAGAGAGAGAGATGGGGGGGCAAGAGAGATTGGGAGGTGGAAAGGTGGCATAACCGTGTGAACGAGAGTGAGAATGATGTATTTTAAGCATTATGACTTCAGGAATGTATTTTAAACGTCCTGTCCTCTGTAGTTATCAGCTTTACAACTAACGGCGTTGCCAGTTTTATTGCGACAATAATGATCGCAACTTTCACGCATTAAGACACCGAAATCTCTGCCAGCGTGAGTATGAGCTCATTAATTAATTACGGAGCTCCCTTATTTTACTACCCGAGCCCATTTAGCACTGCCAGGAACCACTGCGGCGGTCGAAGAAGTGACGCCAATGGCTAGTAATAATAGCGAACAAACCAGCAAGCAAGCGGACAATGAACGTCGCGTATTTGAATCTGAGATAGATTCAGGAAATCTTCCGAGCGACTGGCCGACTGCTGGTCATTTCGCATCACAGATTCCAATTCAGGCGAGAAATTAATCTTAGACATTTTCCTGGTGAACGCTCGCTGAGGTTGTCGCGGTTCTTGACTTTTTAAGGCGATTTGTAATTGTTGGCACATCACGAGCTTTGATTTTGTAATGGAGGAGTAAAACTTGGAAAAAGAAATTCCGAAACGAGAGCAAAGTACGTACAGCTCATAAATAAGGTGAATTCTTTCCAAAGCGAACACATCAGCATTTTCGTTACTACAATTTTGAACACGATGCAAGAAATGTTCTGTTGAATATTTTGAATATAATTGAATTGGAAGACATTGCTGCCTTAGGCAGCAATGTCTTCCAATCAAATTATGCTCAAAATATTCAACAGCACATTTTCTTTGTTCTATTTTGGAAAGCCGTTACGTTATTTCTGACTTATATTGTATGTCTCGGAGCTCGTGAAAGTATTGGTCAGTTTCCATTCGAATTGCCCGTTAACCCTTACCACTCCGATGTTAAAATTTCTAATTGCTAAATTAAATTAAAAGATAAACTGGTTTTCATTTCTCAACAAATGTGATGGAAAATGATGCTGCCGTAGACAGCAACATCGTCTACCAAAACTGTCGAAGGATTTACACGAATTCCATTGCCAATGACACAGCAAAAGCTAGAATATTGATATCAGAGTGGTACACGTTAATTATGTAATATTAGCCATATGAATCTTAACCATTACGAACCAGACATAACACAACCCATTATCTTTGATATCTGGAATGCTGTGTTGAATATATTAAAACTAGTTTGACTGCGAGTTGCTACTGCGACAGGTCTCTGTTTAATTAGGTTCAAAATATGTAATATTCTTAATTGCCTTAATTAACTCCAGATTAACGGTTTAGCGTGAACACGACCTTAGTGTCTAAAAGTAGACAGCTTTAATAATTTTATATTCAATCATCCCGGTGAGAATATGCGTTTTTGAACGAGGCCATCGCATTAGGCTTGCAAATGGCAGCGGTAGTAACACTGGTAATGTTGTTGGTGGTGGCGCTGCCAATGCCACGGGCCTCTCCGTACCCGGTAGAGCGCGAGAAATGGACAGAACCCGTCCTCGACGACTTGAAAAGGCTTCTTCCGTAACCAATGATGGGAACATACGGGCTCGACAACATTTGCACGGCGCGCGTCCGCGATTAGCGTTCGTTACTCGATTTGTAGAATCCAAACAAGTGTTAAATCGAACGGCGCCAAAGATAACGTGCGTTATCAGCAATGTCCATGCCTGTTCAATATTACAGGCTGCTGGAAACTGTTTGAGAGGTGCCCGTGTGGATAGTCTCGCTCTAGTCTCGCGTTTGCTAGCTACAGCAACTTGAAAACCAGAACGGTAGAAAACGGCTGCTACAATCACAGGCGTTGTCATTGACACGAAACGTCCAATGGTAGAATTCCATCGGAATGGTATTCACCGAGCTTAAACGTTGATTATATTGGTTCGGCTCATCGCCTAGTCTATCGGATATTTCTTCCAATAGCGTTGATGCGTATTGCGTTAAGATATTCTTTTTTTTAAATATCTGCATCGTGTACTTAGTGTCTATATTCATGAGCGGTGGGTAAATTGAAATTTTGTCATTTAGATATAATGATCTGGTTTTATGAGTCTAAATGAAAATCCGATGTGGTTATATTCTTAAATGGATTATGGGAATAAATTTAATCTACAATACGCAAATGTGTATTTTTGAGAGTTTATTATACATGGAGTGTACATTTCTTATTTTGCCAGTGTAACTTAAACCAACCAATAAGTGTTATATAGTCGCTAGGGCGTATTTAAATTTAATTTTAATTTTAAACACACTCAAAATGCGAACAGGTTCGTAGTTCGCTTATGCTAAGTTAAGACAAACTAAAATATACACAAGTTTAAATTTAGGTTGAAGTAAAAATGTAATACATGTTCTCGATAGAAACGGATGTGGAAATGAAACGTGGATATGTGTTTTAGAGAATGACGCTTATGATGGAAGACGATCCTGATTGTTCAAAACGTGCGTATCAACTCCCGGAAGAGGAGTCCCTACTCGGTGTAGCCTGTGACGACTTTGCCGCTCCACCTGTAAATCTGGGAGCCCACCCGTCCCATAATCCGTCCAAGTGTGGCGGGGGTTGTGTGGCGGGTCTGTCGGATAGCCCTCAGGGCACGTTTGGTCATAAGTTGTGCAGAATGCCTCATAACAACCCGTATGAGCTGACGTCCATGCCGGACGATACATTTATCCCGGTAGTACGGACTAGGTCACCGAGGAGCTACGCTGTGGACGGAGATTCGGTAACGTTAAGTCCTGAAGTATGTGAGGCTTTAAGGAAGTTACAACGAGATGTGGACTCGATTAAGGAATGCGTGGATATATACGAAAAGGAGAATCCAAGCCGCCATTATGAAAGAATAGACGGTAAACGGAGCGCTAGTAGTAATAATAATAACAATTTTAGTAATAATAACAAGGACAAATCTAGGTTAAATTCATTTGTTTCCAGAGTCTCTCATAATGCACGCAGCTCCGGTCTGCACCGCGTCTCCCACGTCATGTCGCCAGAGACAAGCTGTTGTAAAAGGTAGGTACTACTACTACTACTACTACTACTAATACTACTACCACTACTACAACTACTACTACTACTACTACTACTACTACTACTACTACTACTACTACTACTACGACTACCACGACTACCACGACTACTACTACTACTACTACTACTAATTACTACTACTACTAATTTCCCAAAGACTGCGATTTACTTCGCAAAACTTAACTATTCAAGTCGGTTGACAGCTCAGCAGAGGTTGGCGAGTCAGTCCCTCAATTCGACGGCTGAATCATCAAAATCTGTGACTGTCATTCCTGCACTCAGACTCTCCGAATTTAATGTTGTTAAGGATAACATTCATTGGACTGAGAAGACAGCTAACTCTATGTATTCTGCCTGGCTTAAATTCCTAAATTTAAACTAGACAATGGCCAAGGTAACATCCGCCCGGAAACAGGACTGGGCAGTAATATTGTCAATCTAACTGGCTCCCCATTAGGTGAAGCAGAGCAATCACTGCTCAATTTTGGTCTTACATTTGTCCCAACACCAAAACCTAAAATAGGGTTGGATGCTCTTTTAGATAATGGCTGTATGGAAACATTTGAATTTAGTCACCGTATTAAGTTAGCAGACTTCTTTCGTAACTCTAATAGTAACATTCCACTATTCATTGAAAAAACTGGCTGGGCACCAAACGTAAAAATCCTGGACCCAGCGATCGGTGAAAGCATAGAACTCTTTTCAGAACGTGTTAAAAATTCTGCATTCCCTAATGATCAACCAAATTTACCCTATGAGGAACGCCAGGCCTGAATTGAATTGTATAAAAACAGCGAAATTGTCATCAAACCTGCAGATAAAGGGTCGGCGACTGTAATAATGCTTAAATATAACTATAAACGTGAAGCACAAGTACAACTTAGTAACCCAAAGCATTACTAGAAACTAAGCAAACCACTTTGGCAAAATAATTGCAGCTAATTTAATGAGATTCTTCAAAAATTGCTCAATAGCAAGAAGATCACCGAAAAGCAACATAAGTATCTCTTTGCTAAACTTGAGTCAAAACCACGGACTTTCTATCTTTTGCCAAAAATTCATAAACCCATAGATTCGTGGTTGGACCCAATGTCACCGCCCGGGCGACCTATAATCTCTGATTGTGGCTCAGAATCCTACAGAATCAGTGAATACATCGATTACCATCTACAGCCAATAGCAAATAGATTCTTGAAAAACACAGAAGATTTCTTATCACAGGTCTCTGAGACCTGGATACCTCCAAATTCATTCTTGGTCACGCTTGACATCGATGCTATGTATACAAACATTGACATCGAGAAGGGTATAAATTCTATCCGTAAAGCATTCGTGAACTACCCAGACACCAACAGGCCAGACAGAGAAGTAATAGCTCTATTAGAGCTAAGTCTGAAAGGTAATGATTTTGAATTCGATTGCGAAATTTACCAACAAATTTGCGGCTGCGCGATGGGCAAATGCTTTAGCCCATGTTTTGCCAATATTTACGTAGCAGAGTGGGAGGAGGAAGCGTGAGAAAAGTGTCCAAAACAGCCCCTCGTTTATCGCAGGTACCTTGATGACATTTTCATGATTTGGCAACACACAAAGGCAGAGCTTGATGAATTTTTCGAAATTCTGAACAATCACGATGAATATCAAATTAAAAGCAACCATTAATGAGATGTCTGTAGATTTCCTGGATGTAACTGTATATAAAGGTCTAAAGTATGAAACAACTGGCTACTTAGACTACAAAGTGTATTTCAAACCAACCGATTCGCATCAGCTATTGCACAAAAAATCTTTCCATCCACCGCATACTTTTAAAGGAATAGTAAAATCACAAATAATCCGTTTTCACAGGAATTCGGGTGATAGGAAAAACTTTGAAGAAGCGTGCTCTACCCTATTCAAAGCCCTCAAACCACGAGGTTACTCCTCCCGATTCTTGCGCAAAATCAAATCTGAAACATTGGACGGCTTGGAAACCATTCCAGATAATGACTCAAATCGTCGGCCTACAAAAACTTCTCACAATCGTCAGATTATAGGTGTAGGCGAATCTCGCAAATGCGGAAAGAAAAGGTGCAAGTTAGATGAATTTCTCCCAAACCAGAATACTTTCACGAGCTTTCAGAACAAAAGCAAGTTCCAACTTCAGTCTAATCTAGATTGTGACTCTGAAAATGTTATTTATCTAATTTCATGCAAATTGTGCCAAAAACAATATGTCGGCGAAACCAAATGTCCATTAAGATGGCAGGCAACTCGACACCTCTCAGATATTAGGCTAGAGGAAGACACACATGTTTCCGAACATTTTAATCTTCCTGACCATTTAGTCCTTCGTGACTTTGAAATTATGCCAATTGAACAGCCACCCCTTTCAGATACGGCGGAAGAAACTGATAAACAAAGAAAACTTCGAGAATCGTTTTGGATTAAAGAACTCGAAACACAGTGCACAAGGGGAATAAACTCGGACCCAGGCTTATCTGATCAACGTGACAAAATTCCATTCATTCTGACCTATAATCGGAAAAACGTTGAAATTTCCAAAATCTTGAAAGATGAGTATCAAAACCTACAGGAGAAACTGAAACAACCCTTTACCAAGCGTCCAGTAATTGCGTTTAAGAAAAATCCGAATCTACGTGACATCTTGGTAAAAGCAAAACTCAAATAGCTATCCAGAATATCCATCTCAATCATTCAACATTAACCCTTGCATGATGGTCAGCCAAAAACGGTCAATTTAGTGATCTTGGGCAATGTCCATTTGCCGGCGGGGATTGGAGTATTTTTGAAAATTTACCACTGTAATGACTGGCTCGGGAACCGAGACAGTCGTTCCAGTGGCATATTCTCGGGAATGACCTTGTCTGTGCCTGCAAATATACATTAAATAAGTAAGCGAATATTTGGATTCTACTGAACAAATTGAACCAGTAAAGGGTTAACATTAATGTGCCATATGGCTTTCCTCAAACAAAATGACAAATCTCAGGCAGTAGGATAAACCAAAATATCTTAAATTTTTGAAATTTTTCAATTATTGAAGATTCTGAGCCAGTGCGTTGACAATATTGACTACTACTACTACTACTACTACTACTACTACTACTACTACTACTACTACTACTACTACTACTACTACTACTACTACTACTACTACTACTTCTACTACTACTACTACTACTACTACTACTACTACTACCACTACCACTACTGCTACTGCTACTACTACTACGACTACTACGACTACTACTACTACTGCTGCTGCTGCTGCTGCTGCTGCTGCTGCTGCTGCTGCTGCTGCTACTACTACTACTAGCACTGCTGCTGCTGCTGCTGCTGCTGCTGCTGCTACTACTACCACTACTACTACTACGACTACTACTACTACTACTACTACTACTACTACTACTACTACTACTACTACTTCTACTACTACTACTACTACTACTACTACTACCACTACTGCTACTGCTACTACTACTACGACTACTACGACTACTACTACTACTGCTGCTGCTGCTGCTGCTGCTGCTGCTGCTGCTGCTACTACTACTACTAGCACTGCTGCTGCTGCTGCTGCTGCTGCTGCTGCTACTACTACTACTACTACTACTACCACTACTACTACCACTACTACTACTGCTGCTGCTGCTGCTGCTGCTGCTACTGCTACTACTACTACTACTACTACTGCTGCTGCTGCTGCTGCTGCTGCTGCTGCTACTACTACTACTACTACTACTACTACTACTGCAGCTGCCAGGTTGTTGTTGTTGTTATTGTCGTTGGTTATGATGGGGGTGGTGATTGTGGTGGTGGAGGTGGTGATTATTATTATTATTATTATTATTATTATTATTATTATTATTATTATTATTATTATGATTATTATTATTATGATTATTATTATTATTATTTTTATTATTATTATTATTATTATTATTATTATTAATATTATTAGTAATTGTGTTATTATTATTATTATTATTATTATTATTATTATTATTATTATTATTATTATTATCATTATTATTATTATTATTATTTGTTCTTGAGGAGAAATGAAGATGCTTATGGACTTATGGACTGGTTATATGCACGTTTATCCATTTGAATCCGTATCCAATGGAATAATAATAATTTATTATTTAAGATATATTCTGTAAATATTTTAATGACGTGGCTTAGTGAGTTATGTGGACTGAGAAACACGCTGGATCTGCAAGTAGACAGTAGAATGAAGATGAATAAAATCACATTCTCATACAAAAATAATCAGCTGTAAGAATGTCTGGCAAATGTTGTCTAGCCATCACACTTCTAACACTGACAGATGAAAGACTACATCTATTTGTAACGTTATTGTTGTGCAACACGCACACCAATAACGTTACAAATAGATGTTGTGTTTCATTTGTAGATATCTCCTAAAATGTGCAACTAGTTATAACCAATTGCGTCTATTGTAAAACGTTTGAAACCATGATGGGCATCGTGGCTCGCGCTATCGGTGGCAAAAGCTTATAACGTACGAGGTCATTCCACCCATAAGCAAAAAGTCCCATCCACACCAGCCATGAACCCTCAGTATATGCACACCTTGCATTAACAAATCGTGATGTGTGGATGTACAGGATCCATTTGTTAAAGGTCATGTTGAAACCTATAAGCAGCGTGTGTTCTCCTAACCAAAATGCATCACAAGATAAGTAAAAAAATATTAATAAATTCAAGTATACGGTCATACCACAGTTCTAAAAGACATTTCTCAGA
>CM067360.1:106496968-106519133 GCA_034401795.1 Chaetoderma sp. LZ-2023a | reverse complement strand
AAATTAGAAAATCAGATAGAATTTAACACGTCGAATGGCAACGTTGATCCCAATTGGCTCATGTACTAATACGTGTTTGCTGGTGAATATCTTGTACATTATTTATAACATTCGATACACTATGCGTGGGCATATTATGTTCAACATGCACAACTGCCAATGGACCTTTCCAGTTTTAACCATGCCCAGCCCATCACTAGTTAAACTCCACCCACACCTCGCCGTGTTGGGATTGATCGATCCCCAAATTCCCCGTTATCAATTTCCTGATGCCATATGCCACATCAGTACCCATTGAAATTAGTTACAAAATATTCAACATGATGTTTATTAAATAGTAAAGACATACAATCCGTACAATAACGCATAGTCCGTCTTCAAATATGCGTTTATGACGCACTTATCTACGTCAGTCGTGATGTCAAAATGACGCCATTGATTGTGATGTCATTCTATACGTCCGTAGTTGATTATGACGTCACAGGGATGGATACAGTGGAAAGTCCCATTGGGAAACAACAGAATGGCCAATAACACTCTCTTTGGCCACTATAGCAAAATAGATGAGGACAATTCATGCATGCTTTAGATACGTATTTGCTTGCTCTAGGCGTAATGCTGTGAGTAATGAGTGATGGTGGCTGCAGAGAGAGCGCGAGTGGGAGAGCGGGAATGAGGGAGGAAGAGGCAGGTGATGGAGGACGACGAAAAAGAGGCGGAGAGAGATGGGGGGGGGGCAAGAGAGATTGGGAGGTGGAAAGGTGGCATAACCGTGTGAACGAGAGTGAGAATGATGTATTTTAAGCATTATGACTTCAGGAATGTATTTTAAACGTCCTGTCCTCTGTAGTTATCAGCTTCACAACTAACGGCGTTGCCAGTTTTATTGCGACAATAATGATCGCAACTTTCACGCATTAAGACACCGAAATCTCTGCCAGCGTGAGTATGAGCTCATTAATTAATTACGGAGCTCCCTTATTTTACTACCCGCGCCCATTTAGCACTGCCAGGAACCACTGCGGCGGTCGAAGAAGTGACGCCAATGGCTAGTAATAATAGCGAACAAACCAGCAAGCAAGCGGACAATGAACGTCGCGTATTTGAATCTGAGATAGATTCAGGAAATCTTCCGAGAGACTGGCCGACTGCTGGTCATTTCGCATCACAGATTCCAATTCAGGCGAGAAATTAATCTTAGACATTTTCCTGGTGAACGCTCGCTGAGGTTGTCGCGGTTCTTGACTTTTTAAGGCGATTTGTAATTGTTGGCACATCACGAGCTTTGATTTTGTAATGGAGGAGTAAAACTTGGAAAAAGAAATTCCGAAACGAGAGCAAAGTACGTACAGCTCATAAATAAGGTGAATTCTTTCCAAAGCGAACACATCAGCATTTTCGTTACTACAATTTTGAACACGATGCAAGAAATGTTCTGTTGAATATTTTGAATATAATTGAATTGGAAGACATTGCTGCCTTAGGCAGCAATGTCTTCCAATCAAATTATGCTCAAAATATTCAACAGCACATTTTCTTTGTTCTATTTTGGAAAGCCGTTACGTTATTTCTGACTTATATTGTATGTCTCGGAGCTCGTGAAAGTATTGGTCAGTTTCCATTCGAATTGCCCGTTAACCCTTACCACTCCGATGTTAAAATTTCTAATTGCTAAATTAAATTAAAAGATAAACTGGTTTTCATTTCTCAACAAATGTGATGGAAAATGATGCTGTCGTAGACAGCAATATCGTCTACCAAAACTGTCGAAGGATTTACACGAATTCCATTGCCAATGACACAGCAAAATCTAGAATATTGATATCAGAGTGGTACACGTTAATTATGTAATATTAGCCATATGAATCTTAACCATTACGAACCAGACATAACACAACCCATTATCTTTGATATCTGGAATGCTGTGTTGAATATATTAAAACTAGTTTGACTGCGAGTTGCTACTGCGACAGGTCTCTGTTTAATTAGGTTCAAAATATGTAATATTCTTAATTGCCTTAATTAACTCCAGATTAACGGTTTAGCGTGAACACGACCTTAGTGTCTAAAAGTAGACAGCTTTAATAATTTTATATTCACTCATCCCGGTGAGAATATGCGTTTTTGAACGAGGCCATCGCATTAGGCTTGCAAATGGCAGCGGTAGTAACGCTGGTAATGTTGTTGGTGGTGGCGCTGCCAATGCCACGGGCCTCTCCGTACCCGGTAGAGCGCGAGAAATGGACAGAACCCGTCCTCGACGACTTGAAAAGGCTTCTTCCGTAACCAATGATGGGAACATACGGGCTCGACAACATTTGCACGGCGCGCGTCCGCGATTAGCGTTCGTTACTCGATTTGTAGAATCCAAACAAGTGTTAAATCGAACGGCGCCAAAGATAACGTGCGTTATCAGCAATGTCCATGCCTGTTCAATATTACAGGCTGCTGGAAACTGTTTGAGAGGTGCCCGTGTGGATAGTCTCGCTCTAGTCTCCCGTTTGCTAGCTACAGCAACTTGAAAACCAGAACGGTAGAAAACGGCTGCTACAATCACAGGCGTTGTCATTGACACGAAACGTCCAATGGTAGAATTCCATCGGAATGGTATTCACCGAGCTTAAACGTTGATTATATTGGTTCGGCTCATCGCCTAGTCTATCGGATATTTCTTCCAATAGCGTTGATGCGTATTGCGTTAAGATATTCTTTTTTTTAAATATCTGCATCGTGTACTTAGTGTCTATATTCATGAGCGGAGGGTAAATTGAAATTTTGTCATTTAGATATAATGATCTGGTTTTATGAGTCTAAATGAAAATCCGATGTGGTTATATTCTTAAATGGATTATGGGAATAAATTTAATCTACAATACGCAAATGTGTATTTTTGAGAGTTTATTATACATGGAGTGTACATTTCTTATTTTGCCAGTGTAATTTAAACCAACCAATAAGTGTTATATAGTCGCTAGGGCGTATTTAAATTTAATTTTAATTTTAAACACACTCAAAATGCGAACAGGTTCGTAGTTCGCCTATGCTAAGTTAAGACAAACTAAAATATACACAAGTTTAAATTTAGGTTGAAGTAAAAATGTAATACATGTTCTCGATAGAAACGGATGTGGAAATGAAACGTGGATATGTGTTTTAGAGAATGACGCTTATGATGGAAGACGATCCTGATTGTTCAAAACGTGCGTATCAACTCCCGGAAGAGGAGTCCCTACTCGGTGTAGCCTGTGACGACTTTGCCGCTCCACCTGTAAATCTGGGAGCCCACCCGTCCCATAATCCGTCCAAGTGTGGCGGGGGTTGTGTGGCGGGTCTGTCGGATAGCCCTCAGGGCACGTTTGGTCATAAGTTGTGCAGAATGCCTCATAACAACCCGTATGAGCTGACGTCCATGCCGGACGATACATTTATCCCGGTAGTACGGACTAGGTCACCGAGGAGCTACGCTGTGGACGGAGATTCGGTAACGTTAAGTCCTGAAGTATGTGAGGCTTTAAGGAAGTTACAACGAGATGTGGACTCGATTAAGGAATGCGTGGATATATACGAAAAGGAGAATCCAAGCCGCCATTATGAAAGAATAGACGGTAAACGGAGCGCTAGTAGTAATAATAATAACAATTTTAGTAATAATAACAAGGACAAATCTAGGTTAAATTCATTTGTTTCCAGAGTCTCTCATAATGCACGCAGCTCCGGTCTGCACCGCGTCTCCCACGTCATGTCGCCAGAGACAAGCTGTTGTAAAAGGTAGGTACTACTACTACTACTACTACTACTACTACTACTACTACTACTACTACTACTACTACTACTACTACTACTACCACTACTACTACTACTACTACTACTACTACTACTACTACTACTACTACTACTACTACTACTACTACTACGACTACCACGACTACTACTACTACTACTACTACTACTACTACTACTACTACTACTACTACTACTACTACCACTACTACTACTACTACTACTACTACTACTACTACTACTACTACTACTAATTTCCTAAAGACTGCGATTTACTTCGCAAAACTTAACTATTCAAGTCGGTTGACAGCTCAGCAGAGGTTGGCGAGTCAGTCCCTCAATTCGACGGCTGAATCATCAAAATCTGTGACTGTCATTCCTGCACACAGACTCTCCGAATTTAATGTTGTTAAGGATAACATTCATTGGACTGAGAAGACAGCTAACTCTATGTATTCTGCCTGGCTTAAATTCCTAAATTTAAACTAGACAATGGCCAAGGTAACATCCGCCCGGAAACAGGACTGGGCAGTAATATTGTCAATCTAACTGACTCCCCATTAGGTGAAGCAGAGCAATCACTGCTCAATTTTGGTCTTACATTTGTCCCAACACCAAAACCTAAAATAGGGTTGGATGCTCTTTTAGATAATGGCTGTATGGAAACATCAGAATTTAGTCACCGTATTAAGTTAGCAGACTTCTTTCGTAACTCTAATAGTAACATTCCACTATTCATTGAAAAAACTGGCTGGGCACCAAACGTAAAAATCCTGGACCCAGCGATCGGTGAAAGCATAGAACTCTTTTCAGAACGTGTTAAAAATTCTGCATTCCCTAATGATCAACCAAATTTACCCTATGAGGAACGCCAGGCCTGAATTGAATTGTCTAAAAATAGCGAAATTGTCATCAAACCTGCAGATAAAGGGTCGGCGACTGTAATAATGCTTAAATATAACTATAAACGTGAAGCACAAGTACAACTTAGTAACCCAAAGCATTACTAGAAACTAAGCAAACCACTTTGGCAAAATAATTGCAGCTAATTTAATGAGATTCTTCAAAAATTGCTCAATAGCAAGAAGATCACCGAAAAGCAACATAAGTATCTCTTTGCTAAACTTGGGTCAAAACCACGGACTTTCTCTCTTTTGCCAAAAATTCATAAACCCATAGATTCGTGGTTGGACCCAATGTCACCGCCCGGGCGACCTATAATCTCTGATTGTGGCTCAGAATCCTACAGAATCAGTGAATACATCGATTACCATCTACAGCCAATAGCAAATTGACACCCCAGCTTCTTGAAAAACACAGAAGACTTCTTATCACAGATCTCTGAGACCTGGATACCTCCAAATTCATTCTTGGTCACGCTTGACATCGATGCTATGTATACAAACATTGACATCGAGAAGGGTATAAATTCTATCCGTAAAGCATTCGTGAACTACCCAGACACCAACAGGCCAGACAGAGAAGTAATAGCTCTATTAGAGCTGAGTCTGAAAGGTAATGATTTTGAATTCGATGGCGAAGTTTACCAACAAATTTGCGGCTGCGCGATGGGCAAATGCTTTAGCCCATGTTTTGCCAATATTTACGTAGCAGAGTGGGAGGAGGAAGCGTTAGAAAAGTGTCCAAAACAGCCCCTCATTTATCGCAGGTACCTTGATGACATTTTCATGATTTGGCAACACACAAAGGCAGAGCTTGATGAATTTTTCGAAATTCTGAACAATCACGATCAGAATATCAAATTAAAAGCAACCATTAACGAGATGTCTGTAGATTTCCTGGATGTAACTGTATATAAGGTATAAAGTATGAAACAACTGGCTACTTAGACTACAAAGTGTATTTCAAACCAACCGATTCGCATCAGATATTGCACAAAAAATCTTTCCATCCACCGCATACTTTTAAAGGAATAGTAAAATCACAAATAATCCGTTTTCACAGGAATTCGGGTGATAGGAAAAACTTTGAAGAAGCGTGCTCTACCCTATTCAAAGCCCTCAAACCACGAGGTTACTCCTCACGATTCTTGCGCAAAATCAAATCTGAAACATTGGACGGCTTGGAAACCATTCCAGATAATGACTCAAATCGTCGGCCTACAAAAATTTCTCACAATCGTCAGATTATAGGTGTAGGCGAATCTCGCAAATGCGGAAAGAAAAGGTGCAAGTTAGATGAATTTCTCCCAAACCAGAATACTTTCACGAGCTTTCAGAACAAAAGCAAGTTCCAACTTCAGTCTAATCTAGATTGTGACTCTGAAAATGTTATTTATCTAATTTCATGCAAATTGTGCCAAAAACAATATGTCGGCGAAACCAAATATCCATTAAGATGGCAGGCAACTCGACACCTCTCAGATATTAGGCTAGAGGAAGACACACATGATTCCGAACATTTTAATCTTCCTGACCATTTAGTCCTTCGTGACTTTGAAATTATGCCAATTGAACAGCCACCCCTTTCAGATACGGCAGAAGAAACTGATAAACAAAGAAAACTTCGAGAATCGTTTTGGATTAAAGAACTCGAAACACAGTGCACAAGGGGAATAAACTCGGACCCAGGCTTATCTGATCAACGTGACAAAATTCCATTCATTCTGACCTATAATCGGAAAAACGTTGAAATTTCCAAAATCTTGAAAGATGAGTATCAAAACCTACAGGAGAAACTGAAACAACCCTTTACCAAGCGTCCAGTAATTGCGTTTAAGAAAAATCCGAATCTACGTGACATCTTGGTAAAAGCAAAACTCAAATAGCTATCCAGAATATCCATCTCAATCATTCAACATTAACCCTTGCATGATGGTCAGCCAAAAACGGTCAATTTAGTGATCTTGGGCAATGTCCATTTGCCGGCGGGGATTGGAGTATTTTTGAAAATTTACCACTGTAATGACTGGCTCGGGAACCGAGACAGTCGTTCCAGTTGCATATTCTCGGGAATGACCTTGTCTGTGCCTGCAAATATACATTAAATAAGTAAGCGAATATTTGGATTCTACTGAACAAATTGAACCAGTAAAGGGTTAACATTAATGTGCCATATGGCTTTCCTCAAACAAAATGACAAATCTCAGGCAGTAAGATAAACCAAAATATCTTAAATTTTTGAAATTTTTCAATTATTGAAGATTCTGAGCCAGTGCGTTGACAATATTGACTACTACTACTACTACTACTACTACTACTACTACGACTACTACTACTACTACTACTACTACTACTACTACTACTACTACTACTACTACTACTTCTACTACTACTACTACTACTACTGCAGCTGCCAGGTTGTTGTTGTTGTTATTGTCGTTGGTTATGATGGGGGTGGTGATTGTGGTGGTGGAGGTGGTGATTATTATTATTATTATTATTATTATTATTATTATTATTATTATTATTATGATTATTATTATTATGATTATTATTATTATTTTTATTATTATTATTATTATTATTATTATTATTATTATTAATATTATTAGTAATTGTGTTATTATTATTATTATTATTATTATTATTATTATTATTATTATTATTATTATTATTATTTGTTCTTGAGGAGAAATGAAGATGCTTATGGACTTATGGACTGGTTATATGCACGTTTATCCATTTATTATTTAAGATATATTCTGTAAATATTTTAATGACGTGGCTTAGTGAGATATGTGGACTGAGAAACACGCTGGATCTGCAAGTAGACAGTAGAATGAAGATGAATAAAATCACATTCTCATACAAAAATAATTAGCTGTAAGAATGTCTGGCAAATGTTGTCTAGCCATCACACTTCTAACACTGACAGATGAAAGACTACATCTATTTGTAACGTTATTGTTGTGCAACACGCACACCAATAACGTTACAAATAGATGTTGTGTTTCATTTGTAGATATCTCCTAAAATGTGCAACTAGTTATAACCAATTGCGTCTATAGTAAAACGTTTGAAACCATGATGGGCATCGTGGCTCGCGCTATCGGTGGCAAAAGCTTATAACGTACGAGGTCATTCCACCCATAAGCAAAAAAGTCCCATCCACACCAGCCATTAACCCTCAGTATAGGCACACCTTGCATTAACAAATCGTGATGTGTGGATGTACAGGATCCATTTGTTAAAGGTCATGTTGACTTCCATGAAACCTATAAGCAGCGTGTGTTCTCCTAACCAAAATGCATCACAAGATAAGTAAAAAAATATTAATAAATTCAAGTATACGGTCATACCACAGTTCTAAAAGACATTTCTCAGATATGACATGATACCCTCACCTCCGGGTTTTTTATGGACATGGTATGAATGGATGTTAACAAATTAATCTAAGAAATGGCAGATATAGAAAGAATGTCATAAGCGCGTGACTCTCCACCAATCTCATTTGGTTATATCATCTTCGCCAGAAGCAATAGTCAATGCTAAGGGGAAAGAGACAAGGTTATCCATCCATCATATGACGCCATATTATGTCATAATCAACCACGTGGCGTATATGATGACATCACAATCAGTACAGCATGCATGACTCGATTTAGTCTGTCTTGAACCGTAATAGTCTGACACGGTATACGAATTGTATGTCGTTACTATTTAGTAAACATTATGTAGTATAGTTTGAAACTAATTTGGCTGGGTGGTGTCGCAACCACCGGCAGCAACAGGACCAGTCAAAGTTTTTTCAAAATATTTAACAGCTAACCTGCATAGTTTTCTTGGGAATTGATAGTCAGGAAGTTCAGGGATCGATCGATCCCAACACGAGTGATGTGTGGTTAGAGCTTAGCTAGAGATGGGTGCGGCATAGTTTACACTGGAAAGGTCTATTGAGTAACTAGATTTTATGGGTGTTTGCATAACATACCTTTGTTTTCGAACTTGAACACGATATTCATCTGGATATAGACTTCAAAGTGTGTCAAATGGAGAACATTGGTGTCCCCTCAAATCGCAAAGCCACCACAGCGCTGCTTGGCCACTACCGGGCCATTACCTCGCCGTATTGGGCCAGTATTGGTACAGAACCGACACAGTAGCAGGTGTTATCAGTGTCACATTATAATTTATATTCAACCATCGCACAAAGTGCATTCCGTGGGGAATACATCGGTATGATTTAATTTCCAACAGGAGAAACTGGTTGGCGTTTCAGAAAATAGCGTCACCCTACGCGGCGATTGGATGGAGAATAACATTGCATTCATATTCGCAGAGGCATGCATGTACAATATTTTAAGGTTACGATTAAAAGTCCCATTCGCTTAGAAACACATGTATATTCACGTGTCCTTTTAAGCATACTATTGGAATTTCCCAGGCCATAGTGAAGAAACCAAGACGATCTGACATACTTTAGAGATCTTCTCCCAGTTAAACTAGTTTCGAATTATTTAACAGAATATTTATTAAATTGTAAATTCATCAAAGAAATGCAATTCGTAATCTTAAGTGAAGAACTTTTCGATTTTCATGACGGGGCTATGCGATATTTTATTGTGACGTCAGCGAGAATGTTCCGGGTTAGTTTTTGGCGTCAGATACTTGAATGATAAATGGACCGTTCTAGTTTTAGCTATTCCCCGCCCATCACCAGCTACACACTTCGCTCGTGTCAGGATCGATCCCTGAACTCCCTGTCAATCAATTTTCAGAAACTGTACTGGTAAGCTGTTGAATATTTTGATACTAATTTGACTCGGTACTGTTGAAGCATATGCCTGCCCTCTCTCTCGCTCTACCTCACCCATACACTCGCCCTCTCCCTCTCTCTCCCTCTCCCTCTCTCTCCCTCTCTCTCTCTCTCTCTTTCTCTCTCTCCCTCCCTCCCTCCCTCCCTCCCTCCTCTCTCTCTCTCTCTCTCTATCTCTCTCTCTCTCTCTCTCTCTCTCCCTCACTCCCTCTCTCCCTCCCTCCCTCCCTCTCTCTCTCTCTCTCTCTCTCTCTCTCTCTCTCTCTCTCTCTCTCTCTCTCTTGAAATGCCTAATTACAAAATATTCTCTCTCTCTCTCTCTCTCTCTCTCTCTCTTGAAATGCCTAATTACAAAATATTTTCTTTGCGAAAATATCTGAGTAATTTACTTGCTATGCAACTAACTTATTCCAGACACATTTCCTTGGCTGCATTATCGAAATTACCCTAATCAAATACGGTCTGGGTCTCAATTAGTATCTGACACGCGTTAATGTCGATTCTGACGAATGATTGATACAAGTGGCCATCGTTTATTTTCACCTTCCCTGAGCAGCGAAATTATAATTTCCTATATGACGATAAAATCATTTCCCCCACGCGTTGTAATTACCAGTCGCTAAGGATATTACTGATATTGAAAGCCGGATGAATCCGTCATCATTTTTCTTCTAATATCCTATCATTCCTGCTACGCTCTTTATTTCCATGTCTCCTATATTTCCTCTTTATTTAGTGCCCATTTGAGAAATGGGTTGCGAAAATGCTACGTCTTTCAGTACCACCAATTCCAAATGGGTACATGCATTCACTTCCGAGAGATCAATCAATCGATATCACATACAGTTGATTAGCTAGCTTCCGTTACCCCGTGATTACTAGATCCCCAGAAATGATCACGTCTACTTGAAATCATATGGTAATCGCTCGAGATTACAGATATTCTCTGGAAATAGTAATTATTTTACCATTATATTAATTGAGGGATCCATTTCTAGCTATGCTCCGCCATTTCTTTGCTAAGCTCCGCCCATTTTTACGCGTTTTGAATTCGATTTGAAACATTAACACCAGAATTCCTAGAATTTCAATTTCAATGTGACTATACAAGTAAGCTATTGACTATTTTGAAACTAATTTGGCCGGAGCTATTGCCGTCTATGGCAGCAATAGCGCCCAGTCAAATTCGGTTTAAAATATTCAAAATAATGTTTCGTAAATTTTTAATTCGGACGTTTCGCCTTTCTTGACGAAATTAGAGCAATTTGATAGTTGCGTGCATGATTTGAGATGTCAGTTGTTATTTTGTGTATTTTGTGTTTACAGCTAAATCAAGTCAGTTTGTTGTCAGTCTGTAGAACACGCCAAGCATTTTATTTTAATTCGAAATTCAAGTCATTTCTGCCATTCTGCAACCTGGATCTGGTCTCAGATCAAATTTAGGCTCTATGGATTTATTGGAACCTACGGATCCCATATGTCTAGAATTTTAAGACACGCAAGGATAACTTTATACAGTAGCGTTTCCAAACGTTATTCTCTGATCGGGATAAAGTTCCAGATTCCAGAATTAAAAATTAGTTAAAAATCGTTCTGACAAAAAATTATGAAACAGGGTGAATAGCAAATTTGTGATTGCTCTTGTCGCCCCCCCCCCTCCCTCCCCCCCACCCCCACACGCCCCCACCCCCTCCCGACCCCTCCCCATACAATACCCAATACCAATGACTGGTCTATGAAACGAAATACATGTTTATATATGTTTATATATGAGGGTTTTATTCCGCATAAATTAGTTGCGAAGTGTAAAGGTGCATATTCACACTAAATAAATGAAATTAAAATTGTTAAAATTGTATACTTTTAGAGGCTTAAATTATGTGGCTAGATATAGGGCAATGAAACACATCTTAACATGTGATGATTAAATTACGTGTAGGTTAATATATAGTTTTAGTTGTCAAGTTGAATTAGGGACTCGTGTCTCTAATGCAATTCATAATTTAAAAAACTATATAAATTTATTCGTAATTTAATCATCATATTTTTAATATTTTTTCATTTCCTTACATCTAGCGGCATAATTTAGGCCTATAAAATTATACAATCTACAGAAATTTTATTTCCAAGCAGTTTGGTGTGCACCTTTAAGTAAGTATGCATATGCCTAAATCAACTTCACAGCTAAAAAGATTACAGTAATGTGTACGTTATTAAATCATTATATGTTGAAATATATTTCATTACATTGAAGTACACAATTTACTCCTCTAAAAGTATTCAATTTTAACAATTTTATATTTGCCTAGTTCTAAAGCGGCATGTGTTGTCTCCGTTAACGATCTTCACTACTGCCATGCGAACTAATGCTGGAAATCAAGTGATGAGACACGGAAAGGTACAGGGCACGTCTTTCCCCTCTATATTTGACTCAAATTACATGTCGAGGGGAAGTTCAGGCATCGCATCAATGCCTCTGAAAACTTGGACCTTGCTATCACGTCTAGGGGAGAGAGAAAGCAGTTGCTAATAAAGCTGTGTTTCAGACTAACATGAACAACGCGTGTTCCCCACTGGCGACATGGATAACATTGACCTTGACAAGCACACATAAGTAAAGGGGTATATTCGCACCAGAATGCCTGATAATAAAAGTATTAAAATTGTATAGTTGTAGAGGAATGGTGCACCTAGGTGCAATGAAACGAAATACCCGGCAACATATGATGATTTCATTCCGTATAAATTAATATAATTTTTTTAGTTAGAATTTGAATTAGGCACTCGTGTCTATAATTAAATTTCATAATTTAGAAAATTATATTCATTCATATGGAATGAAATCATCATATGTTAAGATATATTTCGTTTCATTACATCTAGGTAAAAGAAATTAAGCATCTAAAAGCATAAAATTTTAACTATTTTATTTTAAGCTATTCTTCAACTTTGAACTGATCAAAGGCCGTATTCCATGGAACTCTAAACACCCTCATGAATCACATCTCTCGGGGAAATATTGGTTAATATCAGCAATGCTATCTTTCCCAGACACCTCTGTTGCTTGACTTTTCTGCTCGTGCAGCGCATGCAGAGTTTCATGCAAATGCTGATGCAATTGTCAAGAAGACAGGTAAGCCAGTCAGACCTAGTTAGGACAGAGTCGGCGGTGCACTGCTGAAAGATGAAGCCTGATGAAGCCTGAATAGCGAACACATTTGACCTCATTTCAGCAAAAATATAAATGTTGATGCTGGAGATATAGTGACATGGGCTGTCTTCAACGCTAGTCTCATGGATGAAGACAACATCATGTCAGTTCAGTGACTGTTGTACTACCGCGCTTTTCAGATACAGCAGACGCTGTGGCCATAGTAAGAAACGTAATGTATGTAATACGGGGTGACATCCAGTTTTCTCACTCCAGCTCAAACTCCAGTTCCTGGCATTGGTCAGCCTATATATCACATGGAAAAGTGCATCTAGTGGAAATGGTGTAACCCCGATTCCAGAAAAGGCCAGTACGCATTAATAGGCATAGCATTCCTTATCGAATGTATCATCGAGGCTGTCGATGAGAAGTTCATAGAAGGTTTGTGTATGTCACGCATGGAAACCAAAGCTGCAATTCACACCACTGCCCACCAGACATCTTGCTCAACGCCAGATCACCACCTAAAAAGTGCAAGGCACCAAGTGTTCCTCCTGATCTCACACATCGAGAGGAATGGTGCATACACACTCTCGCAGACGAAACAGGGTTTGTTAAATCGAACGCATTGGGGTAAAGACCTGAAGGAGTTGTCAACGATGTCTGTCTATTGGTCCATGGTTATGGGCATTGAGCTCCTTCATTGGCATGCTGTACGCTCTCCGAGTGAGTGTGATGTCATACTCCGTGGCCAAGCCTTGGTGAGGTGTGTAGCTATGGGCTTATTTTTAACAATACACACTACACGAGGTGGATCACAATCCATATAAAGGATACGTGTGAGACATGCCCTTCCATAGCTTTCATATGTTCCACCGTGTAAGATGAAGTCCATAGGTTGAACATAGTACTTACCGGAAAGAAAACTTGAAAATAGAAGTTCTGAAAAACGAGTTTCTGGCACCAGGGTGGCTTGCACTGATTCAAGGAAACAGCCCCAATACCCATCAGCTGGAAACACTTTCTGTAGAACAGTGGTACCATTGCCAATTTCTTTCCGTGCCTGAGTAATGCTGTTGCTAATACAATAGACAATATCTCACAAGTGGTGTTGATCTCCACGAAGGCTGAGCATGTTGATAGTTATCTCGAGTCATGGCAAATACCAAGCAGCTCTCGTTAATGTCGGCATCCATGAAGAAGCTGATGGGAGATTGTGTCTTCGCTTGGCAGTTGCTACATTACAATGGTACTCAAAAGTGTTTGAGATGACTGTCGACAGTGATGTAGGTGGTATCTCTATAAGGATGGTTTAACACCTGGGACTCTAGAAACTCTGGATTGATTTTGGTACAGAAAAAGCTCACCGACACACACTAGTGCATACCTATTGTTCAAAATCCTGAATCAGGTAAGTATCTTGCCTTGCCAGTTTTTCATTCCTTCACTAGGATACTATATCTTCTTAGTTAGGGATCGGCAACAGGATAATGTGCGCGGAATGAAAGCATGACTTTCTCTGCTGAAATGTCTAGAGGAAATGATATATGAGAGTATCCATATGCAGTGCCAGGAGAAATTCACTGTCACGATGTACTCAAAGACCTCCGATGTCTCTTTGTTAATGGTCCGTCAACCGCTATTCATCAAAGGAAGTTTTGCACTTGACATGATACTTCCCACTCATGTGTTACATCATATTTTTGGGCTTTTTTTTCACGCGGCCATCATTTTGATGCACGGACTGTAGCGGTAACAGAATATACCCAATGCCACAGATTGGGATTGGATCAAGAATGAGAAGATCAAAGGATGGTCTCCTTTCTGGAGTATTTTACTAGATACAAGCAAATGTTGTATTTTACTGTTTCACTGTAAATTGTTGCCTGAAGACGTGTAGGGGTAATTGTAGATGTTCTAAAGCAGGCCTACCCTGCACACTTCTCAGCTGATGCCAGAGTGTTTGTGTCGACAAAGGCTCACGATAATAATAGAGATCCTCCAAATTATCTCTTGATGTTTAATACTTTTCTGCATACGCGTAAACTTGGATAACTGCAATACAAATGCATATATAATTCTAGAACCAGCATCACAATAAAATGTGCTGCCTCTAATCGACGTAGATGAACTCGGGACACAGAAAACAGCCGAATTGACTGTACGCTGATCATGGAAATCGGCCAACATGAGATGAAATATGGATATTTATTTATCCAGATGGCGACCATATTGGATTTGTCCAATATGGCCACCAGCGGGGGTGGGTGGGTGAGTGGGAGGATGTGGGTTGTCCAACTGCTTCCATGAATATTTTAATTCCGCAAGTCGTGGGTACATGTGGGCAAACAGCCACGATTTTCTCCGGAAGTGGACATTTCTATTACTAATTCCCCTCACTAAGTGTGTTATTGATTTATTAACGAGCGAATATCCAAATGATTTATTATATAGTGGAAATATAGGATATTTATTATATCGCAAAATTGGCATTATTTATTCGGGTGTAAATGTCACTGATATTGCGTCATGAGGCACGTGAACGAACAGTATTGGTTACTGTTGCCACTCTAGAACACTTACTATCTCAATCGACCAGCTTTTATCCGTTAACCATTGCCACTCTGATGTAAAAATTTTAAATTTCAAATTAAAGTAAAAGATGAATTGTCATAGACACAACATCTTCCACCGAAATTGTTGAAAAAGGTACAATAATGTCTTTGCTATTGATACCGTAAAAGATAAAATATTAGCATCAGTGTGCTACGTACGGGTTACGGTATAACGCGCATGAGGAATACTTCAAGCAGCGGATGGATCCGATCTGTCACTCAAGTATATAACTTCATAATCAATTACGTCATGTGTAAAGTGACGTCGCGATCAAGATGCATACTGAATGGCATATCTAGCTCCGTCAGTGACATTTAATAGTCCGTCAAGTTTACCAATTGTATACCTTTGGTAGATTTACTATTTAATAAACAATCGGTTGAATATTTTCAAACTAATATGACTGGGCGCTCTGGCTGCATAGGTCTTGCCGCTACAGCCCCCAGTCAAATTAGTTTCAACATGTTCAACAGATTACCTTCCTAATTACCTTAAAATACGATTTAGAGAATATAGGATAGTTTATAAATCGATCTAAACACGCACAACAGGTGGGCGGAGAATAATTCGAAATGGGCGTGGCGTAGCTAGAAATAAATCACACTATTAATTGCTATGTTTCTTGCGATCTCACCCCTGTTCACATAGCCTCCATTAGATGGCTATGATGTTGAAAAGATAGCAATCGTAAGGGTTTTTTTTAAAGAATTTTAATTTATGAAAATTTAACAGTGTTTCAAGATAATAACGTGTTATCAAAATATACACACAGTGCAGGTCAGAACTATCTTAACATGTTTCCAAAACAAAATAAAACACCTTTTTATCATAATTGAATTCCAATACAATTACGTTAAAAAAATTCAACATAACAGTTCTTGCAAAAGTGTACTAACTAACATGTTTGATTGGAAGCAGGTTAATTTATTTATGACCTGTACTGTAACCATTATCCGTTCAGATGGACAAATCCAGTTTTAGCTCTACCCCGCCCATCTTTAGCCAGGCTCCATACACCCTTCACCCGGGCTGGGTCCTTGAACTCGCTGCCAAACAATTTCAAGAGATATATGTAGGTAGGCCGTTGAAAATTGTAAAAATAAGTTGACTGGGCACTGTTGTTGCCTATGTGACAGTCTGCCATCTTGAATGTGTATGTTTTGTTTATTAATCCTATAAGTAATGGTACTATTGGATTACTTGTGTCTGAACACCTGTTTCGACACTTCCTTTGCATTTTCATCATTTGTGTTGCAAGACTATGATAAAGGCTCTCTTGATTACCGTCTTTCCAGCCGTTGAATATTTTGAAACTAATTTGTTTGGGCGCTGTTGATGCCATAGGCAGCCACATCACCATATCAAATTAATCTCAACATATTAAAACACGTACCGGTGTAGTGTTATGGAAATTGATGGTCAGGGCGTTCAGTGATCACATGATCCCAACACGGGCGCGGTGTGGTGGGGATAGCTAAAGACGGGCGGGGCATAGGTAAAACTGTATTCCTCCATTCTGCCTTGATACTATAAGTTATTTGTCACATGGTGCAGAGACAATAATTCTCTTAGATACTTTGAACCTAATTTATCAGACGCATCAACACCTACCAGTAAAATTACTTTCATAATATTCAACAGAATGTATATTGCGCTAAAGGTGCATATTCACATCAGAATGGTTCAAAATAAAATTGTTAAAATTATATACTTTTAGAGCCTTAAATTGTGTGTCAAGATTTATTGAAACGAAATAAATCTTAGCCTATGATAATTTGATTACGCACAAACCAATATAATTTTTTTAAGTTGTCAAATTGAATTAGAGGCACGAGTCCCTAATTCAAATTCACAACTAAACCTACGAAATTTATTTTTATGGAATGGAATCATCATACGTTAAAATTTATTTCGTTTCATTACATTGGGGTACACAAGTGAAGCCTCTAAAAGTATACGGTTTCAACAATTTTATTTTCATTCATTTTGGGTGAATATGCACCGTTAAACATTTGTTTTCGCATCTGACCTTTCGCGTTGGAAAAGTTAATTTATCAACTCGATAACTGTTCTATAGATTATGATCGCTTGTAATAGCTGATCATTATTCTGGCCGACTCCCATTTCATCATGCAAGATATATTACTGCTTTTACCTAAATTGAATTGTATGGATGACATCTTTCCTTTAATTACAAGGCATAGATCATAACACGTTCGTAGCGATCATAACGCTGTACAACGATTAAATATGGTATTAATCGTTAATGCCGACGCGTTAACTGGACTAAGTCAGTTCCAATAGTTATTTACTCTAACGTTTAAGTTGTCATCATCCAGTAGTATTGCCGATGACATATGGTAACATACTCTGCCGATTTCAATTGCGTTTCTAAAGACAGTTGTTTTCTACTTTCAGTGTAACAATTTTCAATTTGGGCAGCTACCGCTTCAGGTTTTGTTCTTAAAATGGATAATCTGCCTACGGATTCATACGAATAGTGAAGTTATTAAATAGTATCTATTCTCGTGACAAAATAGACACCAAAAACAGTTACAGAAGAGTGACTATAATAATTCACAGCGTGCACTTATTATTATCCACTGTTCGATTAATTATTTAGAATTGTCTGATTCAGAATATGATCCCAAGGGAAATTAGATATAGTACGTTGCATTATAGATTTCAGATTCGTTAGCATTACAGCCGCAGTATCACCACTACCAACACAGGCCCGACCAACGCCAAAGTTTGTTTCTTGATCATATAACAAATTCTGCCATATTTACATCATCGACCTGAAAAAGGTAGAGGACCTGGGAAATAAGAGAGGCTATATCAGAAAATCAGGTGAATAGCACGCAGATAGATATATAGAGAAACCAGGGTAGCCGATTCCTTGCATAAACGCTGTCACTGGTATATATGCTGCCAATACAACCACATAAGTTGGGTATTGGGGCAGGAATGGTGATACAATATTTAGATGGTGAGCCTAGACATCCGTTCTTCAGTTTCCCTGAATAGTTCACGGATTACACCGCGAACCTCAACCCTGATGAACAACACAGATATAGAACTGGCAATTGGGTGCACCTCCTTACATGAAGTGTGTCTTCCGACCAAGCAACATACAGAAATGCACTGCAGTCAGCCATGTATTTTTCTTCCAGTGAACATAGCCTCATGTGTTCGGCAATGGAGCAATAGCCATTGCATGCTAGTATGAACTAAGAGAGCAGCCGAACGGGTCCATGTGCGAAGAACATGCATCAACCAGAGTGGGATGCATCCTAGTCAGAAGGAAACGTATCATACACAAGAATTTCTAGATGATATAGCCAGACTTCAAAATTGCTGATACGCAAAGCAGACCAGGTGTGATTAAGATAACAATCCTTTAGTAGGTGTTCTGCTGCCAGAGGTTCCCTATGTTCCCTATGACAGGAGAACACATTTACCAAGAGAGTGTTCTCTTAACCCCACTTGTGTCAACCGCGCCTCAATGCGCTCAAAATACTACTTATATCAATTAATCGTGTTGAAGGGATGCTAGTTTCATCTCAAACGGTGTATTGCAACGATAGATTACGGTTTATAGATTCCATATCATTCATATTCTGTCACATTCCTTTATCTGTATCACAATTATCTGTACTGTAATATCGCATACATTTTGAGCAGTGATCTCCACCATTTTGTCTCATCAAGCGATAGTGCGTGATGTCAAGTAAGTGTCGATGCATTACATTCTTTATTATATAATACTTATCCCGTTAAATATTTTGAAAGTAATTTGACTGGAAGGTGTTTCTGCCTACGGCGTACATACCGAGGCGGGCACGCTCGGATTTTCGGATTGGTTGAAAAGTAAATAATGACAGCCATCATAGAGTGTAGGAATGTACCAACATTTAGTTACTTAAGCCTGAATATCTTTCTTTAGCGGCATGATAACAAGCTTAGAATTACCTGCATAGTTTATGAGTGGCATATTAGATCACCTGAATAGCTATCAAGAGATGAGGTTAGTTATCCTTTAATGGTCAACATTTTGCAAGCGATTTAATTCAGAAGAATATTTTTTATAGATTTAGGAATTGTGGCCGTCTTACGATTAACCCCTCATGCGTAAACTCAATCCTTCAAACTTCAAACCGTCTAGTTCAAACCAATTAAACTCAGCTATGTAGTGTTCTTGAGGCGTGTTTGTTTCCAGGCTAAGTGAGTATTTTTTAACATTTACCACTGGAATAACTGGCTCGGTCACGGGACAAAGTTAGCACAAGAGGGTTTAATACACATTCGGTAGACTATTTTAAAACTAATTTGACTGGGCGCTGTTGCTGCCATAGGCAAGGTCAAATCATTGTAAATGTGTAACGTCTTACCTGTATAGCTGTCTGCATAATTGAGATTCAGAGAGTTCCGGGATCGATTAATCTCAACACCGGCAAACCGTGTGTGGAGCTTAGCTAGAGATGGGGAGGGTCATAGCGAAAACTGGGATCCTCAACTGATCACCCAATGCACCGAGGACAACACCAGAATAGCGACATAACTCGATAGAAGGCCGAGTTTTATTTTGCCATGATAAACATAGCTCTATTTGACGGGATATATGAGGGCCAAGTATTTTCCCTCATTCGTGGGCTCCTGTTTGGACATCGTCTTCCGCATCAGACTAACTGTCACACCACCGGTTAAGATGAATAATGTCGCGTATCTTAGATTTTTCAAAGAATCATACAATGAATTCTTCCGATCTATCAGCTAAGTATCTAACGTTATACTCAAAATTTTTCACGTGTTAACTGACGTCACAATCAGATGACGCAGGTCCGACACGAGAGGATTAAAAGTTTGAACTGTAACCCGATATCCTGTGTGAATTTACAATTTAATGAACATTCTATTGAATATGTTGAAAACTATTTAACTGGGAGCTGTCAAATTAGGTTAAAATAGTGCATTGCTACCTTGAAATTGAATGTCTGGTAATTAAGGATCTAAATTGCTGAAAGCGATTCAGACATACGCGCACAATGGACGACATTATCTGAATGCCTACAACAGTTACTATAAATTGTGGAATCTCAAAATTAATAAGGACAAAACAAAAGTGGTAATATTCGGAACCAATAAAAGGGGACGGGGGAATTGTAATTTTACTTTAGATGATGAAAATATTGAAATAGTCGATAAATATAAGTATTTAGGTATGCATTTCTTTTACAACTGCCGGTATATAACATCACTAAAACACCTAGCAGAGCAAGCTACTAAAGCGCTATATTCACTATACCGGAGATGCGAAAACATTGCTCTACCAATAAACTGCCAAATAAAACTGATTGATTCAATGATATTACCGATTCTCACATATGGATGTGAAATTTGGACTACGGAAAACACAACACCACTTGAAAAAATACAAATAGGCTTCTATCGACGGTTGCTAAAACTAAACATGCATACACCAAAATTCATGATATACGGTGTATATATAGGTAGATACCCCCTCGATATCACTATAAAACATAGATCAATCCTATACTGGAAAAAACTGCTAAATGGCAAAGAAACAAAGCTATCAATGTCTATTTTATAAATATATGTACACTGACTATACCAATAATAACGTACAATACAAATGGATTGGAGTAGTAAAGGCAATATTAAATAATGTGGGAATGGGATATCCATGGGAAAGACAGAGCATCACAAGTAACGCAACGAAACATATAAAACAAATACTTATAGACCAAAACACACAATCATGGAGAGGACAGATGAAAGCATCTTCAAAGGGAAAAATCTATAATATCTATAAGACTAAATTTGAAATAGAACCATACCTTACTAAATTAAATAATACTAATAAACACACGCGATTCCGATTAGCGCGATTCCGAACAGCCAACCACAAATTGCCAATTGAAACTGGGAGGTGGGAGGGCTTAATCAAAGACGATCGGATATGTAAATTGTGTGACCAACATGACACAGGGGATGAATATCATTACCTATTTCCCTGTAAGTTTTTTGAAAGGACAGAATGACACTACTACCAAAATACTTTCGGGTGAAACCGAACTACTACAAATTTTGTGAACTTTTATCAAGTAATAAAATCTCAATTTTAAGTACGCTATGTACATTTATAAGAAGAGTATTGAAACATTTTAAATAGCAGTGATGATGACAACAACGACTACGACTAGCAGGAGGACCAATGCGACGACGACGAAAACGACGACTACGACATCGACAACGACGACGACGACGACGACGACGACGACGACGATGACGACGACGACGACGACGTTGATGACAATAGCAGCAGCAGCAGCTGCAACTACTACTGCTAACTCTACTGCTACTACCCCTGCCGCTACCGCTGCTATTATCACTACCACAGCCTGCTTACAGCACATCATTCCTGTCGAAAATCAATGTTCCTATAATAATACCTATGTACAAGGTGTATACATCTATTACCTTTAAAATTGTACATCTTGCAAATTAGAAATATGTTCTGGGAGTGGAGACCTCCGAATTCCTCCATACTTTTTCGAATTTTGTCTGGAGGAATTGGAGCACTTCACTCCTGGTCTATCCGGCCCGTCGTTGTACTTAGCATTCTGTCCCAAACCAACAACAACAGTAAATGACAGTGGCAGCAGCAGCAACTACTACAACCACTGCCTCTACTGTTACATCTACTGCTACTGCTTCTGTTGCTGCTCCTGCCATTGCCACTGTCACTGCGACTACTGCTGCCACTACTACTACCACAGTCTGTCCTGCAGCTCATTGTTACCGTCGTAAACCAAATTTACTGGAATTTACTATGTTTAATGTGTACAGACTACAAATTCTAAATTTGTTCTGGGAGTG
>CM067360.1:106409468-106489468 GCA_034401795.1 Chaetoderma sp. LZ-2023a | reverse complement strand
CAATTCATTCAACAACGCTGAATCCGACATCAATTAAGTGTTCGGGACAATCTACGTCAATTACGACCGCAATTGATTATGACGCCACCATGCACGTCACGTAGTTGATTATGACGTCATATGTTTGATGGACAAACTGGAAACGTCCCTAGCTATACTATGTTCACCAACTCAACCCAAGTGTAGTCAAACCCGTCCATCGCGAACACCTCATTATGACCAAAACACGGTCCCCAAAGATAGGTGACGGCATAATACAAGAAATTTGATATGGTTTATAGTTATCGGGTTCAAATGAGGGTGCTTCATTAAGACGGATCGCCTGCCAGCCACACGTCTTAAGAAACCACCGACATTTTTAGCACCAAACACAGGTGGCTTTTATTGCCAGATCACGCGATGTTTACAGAGCGGTGAGAGAGCATCAACCTGTTTCTTGTAGATAAGACCGGGGGAAACTAGCTGCAGAAATTAATCAAGCTAACGGATTCCAAGTTATGTGTTTGTCTTTTAGACACAACCAAGGTGGCAAAGTATCCATAGATCAATACAAGAACGAATGGGGAGGGAATTTTCTGCACGACATATTTCCATATGACCATCCTTGGTGAGGTTACACCACCACCTAGCCAGGCGCCGTCGAGATAACATCCAACCTCACACACCCACCAACACATCATCCACCGACACCGCGTCCTTCATCACATCATCAACCCCTTCACGCCTCAGTAAGCAGGCCGCCTTATGAAAGCGTGCATCAACGAGCTTTCTTGTCAAGTTAGCCTGTCGAGGGAATAAAACGCCGATATTCAATAACGGGTCTTATTTATGGATTCCATGTCTTGGAATATGAAGAATTGTTTGAGTCATTCGCTGGGTTGAACTCGAGGGTCACCATGCGTGAAACTGGCGTAATATCTCAAGAGGCCTGATTGGCGCTGCATCTGTCCTGGAGAAGGGGTGGGGGTGCGGGCGGGGGTTGCGGGGGGGGGGGGGGGGGGGAGGGGAAATTTAATGAACGATTCCCTTAATGAAGGCATCCTGATATTAATTTTGCGCATACAAGGACGGTGAGCACGGCTAATGGAGGATCCGATCTGACGTCATATATCATAATCAATTACGTCACAAGTTAGTTGACGTCGTAATCTCTCTATCTCCCTCGTGAACAGTGAGAAGTTCGTCAAGTGTGCGAATCCTTTCTCAATGAAAGATTTACAATTTCAGAAAATATGGTGAATATTTCCAAACTAATTTGAGACAAATTTGACTGGGTGCTGTTGTTGGCAGCAACAGCGCCCAGCCAACTTGGTTTTAAAATATTCAGCAGCTTACCTGTTGTGATTCTGGGAATTCGGGATTCAAGTATATATAACGCGATACCAAAAAGTGGATGTATCTTAGGTAGGAATAGGCGGGGCATGGCTAGAAACGGATTACCTTACTGCTCCGGTACTGCACGAATACTGAACCGTATTAGCATGGTATTATTTGAGTACCAGCCGAGAAAGCTGTGGCATCATTGGGAGGAGCGTAAGTTTGGAAGGATGACCTAACATTAATAATAAGTTATCAAAGAACATAGAATCGAAATTGCACATGCATGCCAGACCAGGTGATGTCGTTATCATTGTTGATGTCATACACCGGTCTTCTGATTGGTATTACTATCATTGATGTAGATGCCGATCCCGATTCCGATGCCGATGCCGATGTGTTTGTTATCGTTGTTATCGTTGGTATCGTTGTTATCGTCGTTAGCATCGTTATCGCTGTTATCATCTCCAATGCGATCGAGTGACACGAACAATAAGAAAACCGCACAAATTACAAGCCGAGTACTACTGTTAAAAATGTAACCGGTTTTGCCGCTTCTACAGACTTGTTTCGATTACGATTCTTGGCCCGGTATTCGTTTCTGATATTATTGCAGGAGTTGATAATTGGAATACATAGGACGGGTATTGCGCGGCCTACTGGCGAGGTCTTATTTAATCCAGTACTCGTAAACCTCCACTAATTTACAACCACGTGAATTTTATGAGAGATCTTGTAATTCCGATTCGTATTCAGTTTCATTTCGGCGACACACAAGACCCCGATATAGGATATCGCAGATGATAATCTGGAATTGGCTGTTCTGCCAATTAGGCCATTGGACGCTGCGACTGAATGGCAGAAACAACACAATGAATGATGATGAAGACAGACCCTGCATTACAGTGCCATTTTTATCGGCTTGGCCATCAATAGGGTAACCCAGCTACAGAGAACAAAAAGACTTACAGACAATGCTGAGGAATTCCGAGTGATAAGGGTATGGCTGCGAAAGAATGTTGAAAATTATTCCTTAAAAATCCAGCGTTATTTTTTTTTCTCTAGCTATTGAAATATTAAGTTCGGAGGCTTTGTGAAGCAAAGATAAATAAATTGGTATAGCTTAATATGTGTATGGTGTCTGGAAAGATGAGCATATAAATGGCTCCGATACCGAAAACTGTAATCGATGCTGTTGTGGTTGAATTCTCATAATGAGAAAGGTAGCGAGGAAGGGCATCGTAACATACAGGTTGAAAAGTGTACATTGAAATCGGAAATTGACGGAAATTGACGGAAATTGGCGTATTTATTCTATATTCGCATCATAGTTTCAAGTTCTTTAGTCTAATTCTATCAACTTACATTCCCAACAAAGAGTTTCTCTTGCGTTGCGTACGAGTACTCTCTCAGTCTATACGACGCACGCATCAATACACGGGACAAAGGCACTGACGATAATGGGGTCCGGTCCCAGACGAGTAATATCGGCGAAATTAGTTCACGCCACTAAATATCTTGTTGACGCGCAAGTCAAGTAGTCGTTATCGTGTTAATACGATCTTGGGAATCGCTAAACTATTTCCCTATCTGCATTACGATCTGGACAAGGAATATCACTGACGATGAGGTCAACCTGTAAAGCGTGTAAGGGAACCTGCCTATGAAATAGGCTAACAACAATTCTCCGAAATCTAATTATTAAATAGACACTATTACCCGTATTGTTTACCATTTTATTGATAGCTGGATATTGTATTTGTTCTACTTCAATGCACTCATTGTTATTACTGTATCGTATTGTGTTATCTGTCTTACCCCGGAGTAGACAATTATTGCAGCGACGTGTCAATTTAACCCGTTGATGCTGAAGACGCCCAACACCGGCCTGTGTAGTGCTCTTGAGGAATGTCTATTTACAGGTCAAGAGAAAACTATTTTTGAAAATCTATCACTGAATGACTGGCTCGATAACCGAGCCAGTCATTCCAGTGGTAAATTGGCAAGAGTAGTCTTCTGCTGGCTTGCAAATTGGCGTTCAATAAGCAAATATTTTGATACACTAATAGATATAAGAAAAATCACAGATAAAATGGCATGAATTATTATAAGCAGTGAATCTGGTGGCGTTGGCGGTAACAAGAGAAGAAACATCAAGAGGCAGCCAACAAGATAGGTCAATATATGTCTCTACAAGATTAGAAGGATGTGTATAAAAGGCAAGTCAGATGAAAAGATTTTAAAGTTTGGGAGAGATATAGATCCTAGTTGAAGATCGCGTGACATGGTTTTTTGGTTAATTCAATTTTGAGAAAAGAACCACCGCGTCCAAGCAGGTTTATATTCACAGCAAGCAACTTACCTAACCCACAGTACAACTAGAAAACAAGGTAAATTCTTTACAAAACAGAAACAGGAACATGTTTGTTAGTACAATTTTGAACACGTTGTAAGAAATCTTCCGTTGAATATATTGGACTTAATGTGATTGGAATTTGCCTTAGGCAGCAACGCCTTGCAATCAAAGTATGCTCAATATATTGAACAGCAAGTTGTATTTTATTTTATAAGCATGTTAAGTTATTTCTTAGCTGTACTGTATTCAATCTAATCATGATCTGGCGACCATACCTATATTGTTCAACCTATATGGGAGAATATTCTCCAATATTGGAGCTGCGAGTGGCGATACCTATGCGATACTACAGTCATGTAGTCCTTTCATGACGAAGCCGGCCATAACCGGCCTCGCCTGTGGTCTTGAGGGGTATCCATCTGCAGGCCAAGTGAAGACTATTATTGAAAATGTACCGCTGGAATGACGGGCTTGGCCATTCCAGTGGTAAATTAAAAAAAATTGTCGTCTCTTGGCCTGCAAATGGACATTCGATAAGCAAAAATTTAGATTTTTTTTAGAAGATTCAATCATTAAATGTTTATCCACGAGTGTAAATTTATAATATCAATTGCTCGCGGGTGTGTCTGTCTATTGTCAGATTAGCATGGGCGATGATAAAAACGACAGCCGTGGTCCCAATAGTACCGGAAACACCGAACGTCAATGTCAACAGCCCACATGTCCGTGTTCTAGTAGGCTGGCCTTGACATTATAAATTTTGCTTGCTGATTGCAAATCTGGAGATGGTGTACGTGGTGGCTGGAGGAGAACTATCCAAATCGTTTTCATTTTATAAATTTGATAGAGGACTTTGCTAACGCAAAGAGCCAAACAACACCATTTTCGAAACAACCCTGATGCGAAGAAATGCATCGAATCATATAAGATGATGTGTTGGCATTAACATTGTATGTTTGAAGTGATGACAAATTGATTTCTTTACCCCATATCCCACATTGATTCCCAGTTATGTTTGTAATTCTGTCAAATTACATTTCCAACAAACAGTTCTCGTATGGGACAACTCCCTCACAGCTGCTGTAGCACATGCATAAATACACCGTGACAAAGCCGTCGAGGGTATTCGGGTCCGGTCCCAGACGAGTAATACCCGCGAAATTAGTTTATCCCGCTAAAGTTCCTGTTGACATGCAAGCCGAGTAGTCGTTAACGCGTTATTGTTATCCTGGGAATCGCTAATATATTTCTCTCTCTCTGCATTATAATCGAACATTGACAAGGACAGCACCGACGATGACTCCAATCAGCAACGGTTGGGAGGGAACCCATTTATGAAATAAGCCGACAAAAACTCAGGGAAATCTAATTAAGGATTACATAGAATTATTCCTGTGATTTGCCATTTATTCCATCGCAGGATTTTTTTTTTTTTTCTTGTTCACATTGTTATTACCATTTTCATCATATTATCCTTCTGACCATGAAACGAATGTCATATTGGATTTTAATACCAGATTATTGATGGCCTCGATGAAAAATGGCAATTACACTTGCGTGGGAAATATAATTCAAAATCAATATTATACTGTATTTTATATTAAAGTTATTGGGCCAGAACCGGGGCCATATCGGCCAGGTACTGGCCCGATATTGGTCCGGTATCGGCCCAGTAACACACTTTATTAAAGGATAACTAACCTCATCTCTCGATAGCTTGTCATGTGATCTAATATGTCACTCATAAACCATGCAGGTAATTTTAAGCTTTTTTTATCATGCCTCTAAAGAAAGGTATTCAGGCTTTAGTAGTTAAATGACGGCACATTTCTACACCCAATGATGGCTGTCATGATTTACTTTTCAACCAATCAGAAAAAAACTGGCATGCCCACCTCGGTATATACACTCGGGCATAGACGTACCAGCTATAGTTGGCCATTTCATATAAAAGCAATCATACAGGTAAGCTGGTGAATATGTTGAAACTAATTTGGCTGGAAGTTGTTGCTGCCATAGGCACCAACAACTTCCAGTCAAATTAGTTTTAAATTATTCAACGGGATAAGTAGTACATAATAAAGAATATAATGCATTGACACTTGCATGGCATCACACACTGTCTCTTGAGGAGACAAAACGGTGGCGATAGCTGTACAACAATTACGCGATATTACAAAGCAGATAATTGTGATACAGATACGGAAATGTGACAGGATATGAATGATAACGAATCTATACACCATAATCTATCGGTGCAATACAACATCTGAGAAGAGATTAGCATCCCTTTAAGGTATCCAGTCAATTATTGAATAACTTCTTTTACAAACCAATACACATTCATTTAGCGACTGTATTCCATCAAGATAACTGACATATACATAACCAATGGGCATGACTGAATTAGTACAAATCACGAGTCTCTGTCCATAGATCCAGAAATACCTATACCAATGACACTGCATTCGATTATAATGCAAATAGCGACTGCATTAATATTCAAGTCGCAGGACAACAATAGCGTGATAAAGATAGAAAGCATGCCAACACGAACATTAACAGGATAAATGGCGTGTATGTATACGCGCTATCGTGCCCTTGAAAGGGCTGACGCGTAGTAGATTTAAATATAATTTGAATGTGCCATCACTTCTCATATACCATTCTAATATGTACCCTGAATTTCCAAAAGTTTCCAAAATCCCAATTTCATCGCAAATATACAGTTACGCTGTTAGATATTTCGAAAGTATTTTGAGACTAATGTGAAAGGATCGTGTTGCTATCATAGGCAGCAAAAGATCCAATGGAGGAATCCAGCTTTAGCTATGACCCGCCCATCTTTAGCTAAGCTCCACCCGCACTGTGTCCGTGCTGGGACTGATCGATCCCTGCACTATCTGACTATCAACTTCCAGATAACTATGCAGGTAAGCTGTGGAATATTTTGAAACTAACATGATGGAGTGCTGCTGGTGCCTATGGCATCAACACTACTCAGTCGAATTAGTTTCAAAATATTCCATAGCATGATTATTAAATAGTAAAGGCATACACTTCGTACAACGACGCATAGTCCATCATCAATTAGGCATTCGTAGCGAACTTAGGTATGGTATTCATGACGTCATTGATTATGACGTCATCCTACACGTCACATAGTTGATTGTGACGTAACATGATTGATGGGTAAACTGGAATCATCCATCCAAAATAGTTTCAGAATATTCAAAATAATATTTATTAAATTATACATAAGTTTTATAAGTCAGCCTTCGGCGCAAATGCTCTTGATATCATGTGCTATTTTGTCTGTCATTGTGGCAATGAGTTGTTGTAAGATGCTGCTCCTGTGCGCTGGTCTTCGTTGGTTATATAATCAGCACCAGCTATAGAGTGTTCACATTGGTTATCAACATGCAAATGCATCAATGCCAAAGCCACCTCCTTAGGACGTATTCGTGAGTGCTGCTGACTTTGGATTTCTGTTTGTGGTACTACTGGGACCACCACGGCTGTCAATTTTGCACTGCAATGCGACCGGTAATCCGATGATGAATATGCCTCTGTTGAGAGCAGCTGCCACTATCCTAATGGAATCAAACTAGCAGTACACAATGAAGGGGTCCGATCTATCACTCAGGTATATGACGTCATCGCCCATTACGTCATATCTAGGTTGACGTCACAATGCATAGGGGCGTATCTTTCTCCGTCATGAATATTGAAAAGTTCGTCATGTTTACGACTTGTAAGTCTGGAGTATTTAATGATGATTATGTTTAATATTTTGAAAATAATTTGACAGAGCGCTGCTGCTGCCAAATTATTCAACATATTTTCTGTATAGTTACATCGAAATTGGGATTCTGGTAATTCCTGGTTCAAATTAGATAAATAGATCACTACATGAGCAAAAGTGGCAAGAGCGTAGTAAAGAAATGGGAGTTGGATGTCTATCGTCGTTCGTAGATACATTGCCAAGGACACATTGGATGGTCGGTTCTCAGGCACATTGCGTTTATCTGTAACAACTTTCATAGTCAACTACGTTTCATTTCTTTATGAAGTATTTAATAAATGACGTTAGTCAGAAAAGCTAGCCATCTAGAACAGCCGAACTATGTTAGAATTGTCTCACATCAGTAATTAAACATATCTATGCACAAACATGTGCCTCAGTGTATCTTCTAATATCGCCAGTGAAGATGTGCGATTAAAGCAGTTTAATTCAGCCAACAACGGAGAATGTTAACGTTGATGCAATAAAGGTGAACTTGAACTTTGACCCCAATATCAAATTGTTCTTTGAACTTGCTGCTAAAGCATTGACCTTGACATTAAGTTGTGTTATGCGTATATTCAATTACGTGCATCTTCCATTAAGTCATTTAAGTGGTGTTATTGGTAGCTGCGCTGAGAAAGTGCGGACACGACACATATTGACATCAGTAGTACTTTCAAAGCATTGGGACTTCGACAAGACTGAAATCGACATTACGTGTGTATTTGATTCCATCAACAGACCACGTATACTTTAATATATCTAGCAAGATGGTTGCGATAATGAAGATCTAAGCTTGAAGAGACTCGTATTGGCAAACACAGAATTAAACGTTCGCGTCAAATCCGCTCCCTCCGCACAGTTTCAAACATCAGTAGGATCACCACAAGATGATGTTTTGTCACCAGTGCTTTTCACTTGCTACCAGGCCACAGGACTATCATCTGTTCGAGAAATCTCTGCAAGACCACACACTCAAAGCTCAATGATAAGTATGCCACTAAGGATTGAGTATGCAGATGATGTTGCCTTTATCGACGAGGAATACGCTACTTCCATTAGCTGGAGACGCCGCAATGGTTGAAACCTCTTCGTGAATGAAGTCAAACCAGAGTGCATTCTCATATACCTAACCGACACAACAGAGGTGATTCACAGTACCCTCATTTTGGCACTGAGACGTGGATGAAGACCAGACTCTTGGCTTCCATCCGCTGCCGCTCTATCGACATTGGACAGCGCTATTTATCAGAAAATCCCGTCTTTCAGTCTTTTTGGAAGTTGTAGGTTCGTGGCTCAAAACTCCTCATGAAAGTCAAGATGCAACATCATGCTGCTGCACGCATTTTCAGAATGCTATACTATTGCAACCAATGGGTAGCTCCAAATGAATCCTTGAACACAGTTAATGTATTTTGCAGCAAACACCTGCAAACCATTACAAATCATCGCTAACCACACATTATATGTTACGAATGCAGAACGCTGCAAACTCCGTAGCACAGAGCCGCTGTCTGTGACGGTAGCACAACAGGGATGGTCTATGTTCGAACATGATTTTCGAATGGCAAAAATACGCCTGCTCAGTAAGCACAATATGTTGCAGCCGTGGGTGCAAACAAGTATCAGGTACAAAGCACACCACACCATCAACTTGCTAACTGTTCCCCGATCAGATCTTAAAGAACGTAATCGTCGTCACCATCCGCATGTGTATCTTCAAACATGCCGGCTTAGCTTCTATGGGCAAGCCGAGCTCTTTGCTACCAAAAGGGAAATCTAATAATTTGACCTCTAAAGGTTGTACTTAGGCAATAAACTTTGAGGGCAGAATGGATAGACATCCTAGGAACCCCAACAGTAACATATTACCCATGTAATATGCTCATTCGGTTGAAATCGTAGCTGTAGGCGCAGTTCTGAGATCGATACTGCGATTACGCGTTGTTTCCTATTGAGCCGTATATGGCTATGAAATGTTGGTCTCTCGAAAACAGTTGGTCATATACAAAGTACAATCAATAACATGTGACATCTTCAATGGATACTAGTAGTTGACCGAGTTTGGAGTACCAAACCTCAGGAAAATAAAGACAGAAGTAGGACAAATAAAGTCATCATCATCATCATCATCATCATCATCACCATCATCATCATCAGCGGCTGCAGCAGCAACAACATCAGCAGCAGCAGTAGAGTCAGTAGCAACGTCAGCACTACCAGCGGTGCCAGACTTAGCAGTAGCAACAGCATCAACAGCTGCAAAAAACTGCTAGTGATGGTGCTGTTGCTGGTGTTGCTATTGCCGCAGAGGCAACAGCAACAGCAACAGCAGTAGCAGCACCAGCACCAGAACTGTAATCATACATAATCTCCCCATCCTCAATATATTTTGTCGCTCCATTATATACGTCGTCGTTATTGTAATCTTCATAGCACTGTTCCCATCGCCTGGATCAATACAAATATCAGACTCCCAAGGTTCCACAGAGCGTATTGCTAAGACTAATAAAACGTTGCCAGGTTATACATTATTGGCTTTTCAGTAATTTTCACAGATATCTCAAGATCCTTTAAAGTCGCCCTAAGCTAAATTAATATTGTGGGCGTTTAACGACGCGTCGTGAGGAAATTTTCTGTTTCACCGCATTACTTCATTAGCAGCCAGGCTATCTTGAGTCCACCGCTAGTCAGGAACAATAAAACCAGACTGCTCTCACGCGATGTCATGAATTGTGTTCGCCTTGTTGGAGATCTAATATTGGATAACTGACGTAGAGATGTGATGCTTTCTTTGGAATAGCTGGTGCGGGATATGACAGTCTATGCCATACTACATTACGGCTCAGAAATAACTTAACGTGTTTCAAACAATAAATATAAACCCTGTACACTAATATCATCCACAAATATATTCTACAGTTGGATTGAGGAATGTCCATATGTTGACCAAGAGAAGTCTAATTTTTTAGATTTTACCACCGGAATGACTGGCTCGATAATCGAGCCAGTCATTCCAGTGGTAAAATTTCAAGATTTGTCTTTCCTTGATCTGCAGACTGATATTTTATTTGAGAAAATTGACATTTTCTTTGACAAATTCGAGGGTTAAGGGGTTAATAATTTGGACTTATTGCATTGCATGCCAGTGCTATCAGTCAATTTACGTCCAGCATATTCAGCAGATTATTTCTTACATCGTGTTCAAAATATGTACTAAATATCGTGTTGTTTTTTTTCTTTTGGAAACATGTCAAACTATTTTTATCCGCGGGTTCGCTTTTTCAACTCAGTTCTTTTGAACATTATGTTAGATGAATTTGTTTAATTCTTTAAATAAAATAATATATATATATATATATATATATATATATTTCACTTCTAAACAACTGGACTAATGTTCCAGAGCCGCGTAGCATTTCTTTATTATTCATCAATAGTTAAACACAGATGCGTAAGCATTTCAAGCCTGTATTCGCAAATAAATGACGGTTGTTCGTTTATATAAATATGGATTCCGCCATATACAATGGTATTCCGCTACCTCACGCTGATCATCACGCTTTCATCAACGGGATCACTTTCTACCAACACACCGCCCATTTCTATTTAAACCCCACCCTCACCCCACCCCAACCCACCCAGACCTAACGAATATAGGAGTTTGAAGCTTGAATCTCACTTTCACGGTATCAACTGTTTATAGGTGTATAGGCATACCGATGTATTTTGTTTAGTTTTACAAACCCTCCTAAATAAAATTTTCCATATCAAAGAAAAAAATAATGCTGATATTTTAAGGCATTGTTTTCAACATTCTTTCCATCTAACAATTTTTCGCAGCCCTAATCAACTGGAATTCCTCAGAATTTTGTGTAACTCGTTTTGCTCTTTCTAACTGTGTTACCCGTTTAATTTGTCAAGCCGCTCCAAATGGCTTTACAATGGTCGTGAGAAAAGTCCACGTGTTGGCCAAGAGAAGACTCTCTTTGGAAATTTACCACTGGAATGACTAGCTAGTTAACGAGCCAGCCATTTCAGTTGTAAAGTCTCAAATACAATTTTCTCTTGGCCTCCAAATACACCCTCACTGAGAACACGTTTTTACTTCTCTTGATCAATCGTGCCAACTAACCCAGTGAAAGGAGTAATACTGTAATAACCTCGGAGCTTCAAATTGTGCATTAATTTTTTTCCTATCGCGGATCTTGTGTTTTTTGCTGGGAATGTTCATAAAACAAAACATTAAATTGGTCTGGTCTAAATACAGAATAACACATTAGCCATTAAGCGTGATCGTTAAAACGGTTTGTCAAAAGATGGATGCTATTAGTATAGCTCCGCCCACACTTTGCGCGTGTTGGAATCGATTTGAAAATTTTAATTTGCATTTACAGGTAAGCGTTTGCATATTTTGAAACTAATTTAACCGTGTTATTGCATATGGCAGAAACAGTTCCCAGTTAACCTAGTTTCAAAATATTAAAACGAATTTAAACAGAATGTGTACGCCTTAGGAATGGAGTTTTCGAATTTTGTTGTGGAGATAAGTAATTTTATTGTGACGTCAGCGCATTGATTGATATGATAGTGTTTACCGTTAGTTGGGTAGCTTTATAACGAAGCGGGTGAACGGTAGCATTCAGACATTTTGTTTTGTACAATTGCTATTATTTAGAATTCAATGCATTGTTGTACCCAGGGTCAAGTTCGAGTCGCTAACTATAGTCAGTTTGCTGGATTACTGAACATGCGCAGTTGCCATGCCCATTCGGGCGCTAATTAGTTAACTAGCTATCGTTGGTACCCGGTTCCCCCATTGCATTATTCTCTCTCTCTCTCTCTCTCTCTCTCTCTCTCTCTCTCTCTCTCTCTCTCTCTCTCGCTTCTCTCACTCTCTCACTTCTCTCTCTCTCTCTCTCTCTCTCGCTCTCTCTCCCCCTCCCTCCCTCCCTTCCTCCCTCCCGCCCTCCATATCTCTCTTCCTCAATCTCTCTCTCTCTCTCTCTCTCTCTCTCTATCTCTCTCTCTCTCTCTCTCTCTCTCTCTCTCTCTCTCTCTCTCTCTCTCCTCTCTCTCTCTCTCTCTCTCTCTCTCTCTCGCTCTCTACTGAAACAATACAATCGTAGCGTGATATTCATTTAATATGCAGAAGCCAACACAATATTCCTTAGCATTCAAGTCGAACTGACATGTCACGATATTAATGTGCGGGCTCTATAAATTATTCACAATTAGTGTCGATGGTTTGTTTGTCGCCGCTCCGATCATCCATCCCCAGCTACCTGGTTTAAGTTCTTAGTAAAATAATCCGATGATTTACTAAGATTTATTGCGTCGTCCACACGCTCAGTCCACCTCAGGCAATAATTTAACAATTCCAGATTTCGCCAGGTTCATTAATTATTTAAGTTTCAGATTTTCTAAATAGGCGGGTGCAATTCTAGATCTGGAGTACTTGGAACTAGTGGTGTTGGTAACCAGGGCAAATTTTTTGGATGCATACATGAATGGGAAAAATGAATTTGCCGCTATCATAGATGGCTTACTTGCATAATTTGTTAAATAGACATGAAACTATTTACGTTATTTAAATTCAGATCAGACAGAAGATAAACGTATTTATTTAAATCATTTGTTTTTAATTACTCGATTTATGATTGAGTATTTCTCCTTGTATATTATACGTACACAAATCCTCATATGTTAAGATGTATTTCGCTTCCTGACATCTAGGCACATAATCTAATCCTCTAAAAGTATATAATTTTAACAATTTAATTTTCCAGCATTTTGCTGTGAATATGCGCCTGTAAATAAAGGCGCATAATCACAGCAAAATGCTAAAAAATTAAATTGTATACTTTTAGATGGTTAAATCCTGTGCCTAGATGCAAGGAAACGAAATAAGTCTTATCACATGATAACTTTTTATTTAAAAATTAATACAAATTTCACGAGTCCATAATTCAGTTTGACAACTAAAATGCCATTAATTTATTTGAAATGAAACCATTATATGCTAAGATTTATTTCGTTTCATTACGTTTAGGTACACAATTTAAGCCTCTAAAAGTAGACAGGTCTAACAATTTTATTTTCAAGTGTTTTGGTGTGAATTTGAACCTTTAAAATTATCACCACGTTAAGATTAGTTATTATTATTCAAAGAAAAGTGCACATGTGAGGTTTTTCATCAGCATTTGTTGACCATATTTCAATAGCGAGTATTCCCAAGTAAATGCGTATAGCGCAGAGGACCTTACACAGCGTGTTGTAAGCCTATTGTATTCCTGTTAAAGCGATGCTAATCTCATCTCAAATGTTGTATTGCAACGATAGAATATGATTTATAGATCCTATATCATTCCTATTTTGTCACATTTCCTGACCTGTATCGCAATTATCTGCTTTGTAATATCGTATAAATGTTGAACAATGATCGCCGCTATTTTGTCTCCAAGCTATAGTGCGGGATGTCATGTAAGCGCTAATGCATTGCATTCTTTATTATGTAATACTTCTTCTTTTGTCGTTCGCTGATCATACCGCCAGTCCTGTAAGTGACTATCGACATGATCATAAGCGTTAAGTGCGTGGATCCATGGTTTATTAGAGTGCGCGGTGCGGCCTGGAACCTCAGTCTTCAGCACTCGAGGTTGCTGTCAGGGTTACCTCACCCTTACCTCCTTTAGTCGCCTCTTACAATACGCAGAGGATACGGAAGGTGTATTCTAAGCCCCACCTACAGGGCAATTATGTAATAGGGCCTACTCATCCCGTTGAATATTTTGAAATTAATTTGACTGTGGCAGCAACAACTTCCAGTCAGATTAGTTTCAAAATATTCAACAGCTTACCGCTAGGATTACTTTTATACCACATCGCCAAACTATAGCGGGCACATCTATGACTGAGCTTATATACCGAGGCAGACACACAAGGTTTTTTCTGATTCGTTGAAAAGTAAATCATGGCTGCCATCACGGGGTGTAGAAATGCACCAACATTTACCTACTAAAGCCCGAATATCTTTTCGTAGCGCCATGATAAAAAGCTTAAAATTTCCTGGATAGTTTAGGAGCGGCGTGTTAGATCACCTGAATAGCTATCAAGAGATGGGAGTAGTTATCCTTTAAAGCTTTTAGAAAAAAAGAAATATGTTGATGAATTTTAAGTAATCACTCAGAGAGATTGCATGGAATCAGGTAAAGATGAGGCCAGGCCAATTTAATGTTTTGTTTTGCGAAATTTCCCACCCAAAACACACGATCGAAGATGTGGAAAAATAACAACAAATGCAGAATTTCACGATCAGAGGTTTGTACAGTATTAATCCTGTTATCAAGTTAATTGTCACGATTGATTAAGAAAATCCCACAAATTTTCTCAATGAGCGTCCATTTACAGGCCAAGATAAGGCTATTTTAAAATGTTACCACTGGAATGCCGAGCCAGTCACTCAATTTTCAAAATAATATTCTCTTGGCCAGCAAATGGACTTTTCTCATGACGATTTCAAAGTCATTTTGAGCGGATTGGCCATAAAAGGGGAAACAATGTTGCACAGAACAAAACGAGTTACGGAAAATGCTAAGGAATTCTGAGTGATAAGGATTTGGCTGTGAAAATTTGCTAGATGGAAAAAAATGTTGAAAATCATGCTCTAAATTCCAGCATTATCTTGCTTCTAGCTATGGAAAAATTGAGTTAGGGTTGTTTGTAAAATTAATTGGTATGCCCTAATCTCAAATCTTGATAAAATCACATATGGAGAATGCAGAGTAATCCAGACTAGGTCTATATTATGATGGAGCTAACCGCTACAGTCATAACATAAAATGTAAATAGTTAATTATTTTTAAATAACAAGAATTGGCGCAAATATTCTAAGTAATAGTTTATTTGATAATTCAAATATGAAACACGTTGCGATTTAATAATTAATTTATAGCACTCGTTCAGTAACATTCCATTTGGAACTCGATAAATCCAGTTTGAATACCACTAGTTGTGTTCTACAGATACTAATGTTTAAAGACAGATTCAACAGCCTATATATTGACGTGCGAAATGTATAAACCTTGAATTGGAATATGTAACGGTCATCTAAACATTGACCAATGGCCAGAATTTCGACAGACTGATGTCCTATTAACCATTTCATGACGAAGCCGGCCATAACCGTGTGGAGCAGTGATCTTGAGGAAGCTCCATTTGCAGGCCAAGAGAAGAGTTTTGAAAATTTACCACTGGAATTACTGGCTCGGTAATCGAGCCAGCCATTACAGTGATAAATTTCAAAAGAAAATACTCTTCTTTGACTTGCAAATTAACATATAATAAGCTGATATTTTGATTTTATTAAAGGTCGTTAGAGGTTTACCTAGATGGTATCAATAGATCCGACATGGAAGTAAATATCGATGCTACAAGTAAAGGGACGCTAACCCCTTTATATGTAATTGACTTATTCACTTATTCATTTAAGTTTTCAAGTCAAATTATGTTACATTTAAATAAACTGAAACTTCTGTATTATGGTGCTATTGACAACGCCTTTGTTAGCGCTGGTGTCATACTTACCACCCGCTAAATGAAACTTATTAATTTTCTAAATATCTAGACATGTGCTAGGTAAAGTGGTGCTAGCTACACCGATGGCAGAATAATGAAGATTGATTGAAAAGAAACTGGCCATTGGTCGTCCCAGTAATTTGTAACTACGCCGATACTTTCGTCTAGTTGGGCTGTGCAGGATGTTGTGAACAAACATACCAGATCGCGCTAATTGGACAGTAATCTATCCGCATAGGCGATTGATGTTCACATCGATGAATAGCTTTCTAGTCTCTCCCTCTCCCTCTCCCTCTCTCTCTCTCTCTCTCTCTCTCTCGCTCGCTCGCTCGCTCGCTCTCTCTCTCTCTCTCTCACCCTCCCTCCCTCCCTCCCTCCCTCCCTCCCTCATCCCTCCCTCCATCCCTCCATCCCTCCATCCCTCCATCCCTCCATCCCTCCCTCCCCCTCCCTCCCTCTCTCTTTCTCTCTCTCTCTCACCCTCCCTCCCTCCCTCCCTCCATCCATCCCTCCCTCCCTCACCCTCCCTATCTCTTTCTCTCTCTCTCTCTCTTTTCTCTCTCTCTCTCTCTCTCTCTCTCTCATTTGCCCTGCATATGCTCTAGCTGTGATGCACCCCCTACATAATGGACCTTTCCAATTCTAGCCATGCCACGCCCATATTTATCTAATCCCAACCGCAACGGCGCCCAGTCGAATTCGTTTCCAAATATTCAAGATACTGTTTATTAAATGGTAAAGACATCCACTTCGTACAACGTGTCGAGTTTTTAAGCGTTAAAGATGGATTATAACGAGTCATTCATGAAGTCCTGATTATGCCGTTACCATACACGCCACATAGTTGATATTGACACCTTATGACGTCATTTGATGGGTGTATAAACTGGGAAAGAGCCATTGCCTTTGGAGGATTAAGCGAAAAGCTCGTCATAAACATGAACAAAGACAGAGACCTGCTCTTCTTTTTGCATGCATTCCGCAAAAATTCGACTAAAAAATTCAGCTGTCAATTATTTTCTGTGGGGATAGCTAATGGAAGAAACGGCAAAATGAATATTATGAGACGATAGCGAAGAAGGCTAAAATTACGCCATGTTATTTATGACGGACTCATAAAGGGCATGGCATACTGAAGGACATAAATATTTGATAAAACAAATTCTTTTTTAGAATTAATTGAACATTAATGAGTTCAGACAAGTCCTATTCAAAGCATTGGTTGCAGCTCTTTGCAGTTATCTGCTTCGCAGCTGCATCTCCATCGATTTAATGATATAATAGTTTTGTTTGGGGTAATTTTTATAGCTGCAGATTTCGCTCTTAGCATTCCCTAAGAGGATTTCGATAAATAAATGAACTGAGCCGAGTGCAAAAGCAATACGTAATCCGACATCAAGGTTTGCAACCAAAGAAACCGAACCATTGCCAAACCCAACCCCGTTAATGCATGTTATTGGGTCGATACAGAGCAAATGCCAGCCCAGTAAACTGCGTTTTCTGAGAAATTATCAGATTTCAGTATTCATGATTCATCATTACAACGCTCTAAATAGATTCGTTGGATATACTTGGACAATGACTCATTTAAAAGCATTTGCTCATTACGACAGCAACGACTTATAACTGAACCATGCTATGACAGCAATACATTTCACCTTCCATTCTAAAATTGAAATTCGGTATCCGCCCAGAAGTTACTGCAAACTGTTGATTTATCGATATTTAGGTTGGAGTTAATCAAAAGGAATAAATGGTACCATGGCTGATTAAATCAGTGTTATCTGCCGTAGTCGCTGCAAAATATGTTTTGGTTTTAGTGTTACCGAATAAGCACATTTGCTTCATCTGTCCATTATTGCATCCTTAATGCCAAACCAAGTTAACTTTTTGTTTTGCGAAAAATCCAACACAAAGCACATGTTCGGAGATGGGGTGGGAGGGAGTGGAAAACAATGCACTGTTTCAGGCTCAAATTGTAAGCTGTTACAGTATTAATCGTTTCATCATGTTACTTATCAAGATTGATGAAGAAAATCAAAAAAACCGCTTGGTCAATGATGACCCATTTGCAGGCCAAGAGAAGACTATTTTCTTGAACATTTACCACTGTAATGGATGGCTCGTTAACGAGCCAGCCATTCCAGTGGTAAGTTTTCAAAAATGCCCATCAAATGGCGTTTCTGATTACCATTGCATAGCCATTTTGAGCGGCTTGACCATTAAAGGGTTAACAAAGCTACAGAGAACAAAATGCGTTAGGGAACATTCTGAAGAATTCCGAGTGATAATGATTTGGCTCTGAAAAATTGCTAGATGAAAAGAATGTTGAAAATAATGCCTTAGTATTTCCAGCATTATTTTTTTTCTCTTGAGATATAGAAAAATTAAGCTACGCGGGTTTGCAAAACAAAATAATAACTTGGTATGAGGTAAGCCCGCCTAATTCATAGTATCCATCTCATAATATTTCAAGCTCGCTAGCAGGGATACTTTGGAAGGTGTTCTTTGGAGAAACAAAAATAGATACCACTGCGATTAAGACATAGTACAGTGCGGTGATTAGCTGTATGTGTAGTCGTTTAGGTTCGATATACACCTGAATAAACAGCAGCTGACAGGTGGATACATTCTGTCACACAGAACAATTGCTTGCTCATAATTTTTCCCACGCTTGGATAATCAATTCCCTCATAGACTGTTGTCTGAATCTTAGAATAAATTCCATCGCTCCATGGAAATAATGAGAGAGATAGGAAGAATGAAGCTCGGGTGCCTCCCGATCAGGGGTTCCTAGTGGTTGGATGCGAACAGCTGGTTTGTGTGGCCTTTGGAGCCGTGGGAACCGCATACGCTGATAATCTTTGAACCGTCGTATGTCATCAGTATACGATCGGGAATAGAAACAGGAAAATAATATCGATTTATACGTATTCCAAAACAGTTTTCTTCCTGTTTTAAAGAAGAAATGACACATTAAAATTTAATCTCTGGTAGTAAATATAGAAAGTGCTGCCCATCTTGTGGACAGTATGACTGGAAGTTGTTGCTGCAAATGACAACAACGGTTGTCTATCAAATTGTGTAGCTTCTACATATTTTATCCGTAATCGAATTATGAAACAAATGAGTGATCAATTACGGACATGCATCGTGATAATGTTTTATCAACATGCGATTATATTTTGAGATTCATCGAAACAGGTGTTCAAGAATAATCATGTTGGAGCTTGTCTAGCAACACACACTTATTATTGTTCATTATTGTAGGAGATTGGGCCTAGCGATGATTTGAACTATATTGTATGTCAAAACGATTGTTGTCAATAGTGCATTTACTCGCATCCCGATTGTATAAGCACAGTTATGTGTGGTCTAGAAAATGCGAGTATAATAACAACAACCACATTTAAATGAACCAACATATCTTCACGAATAGTCAATATAAATTCTACCATCTGCGCTAATTTATCTACAATTAAAGGCCCACACTCACAGCGGAATGTTTGAAAATAAAATTGATAAATTGTATATTTGTAGAGGCTTAACATATCAACCTCGATTTATTGAAACAAAATATACCTTAGCACATCGTGATCTCCTTTCGCGTTAATTAATATAATTGTTTTTAATTTGTGAAATTGAATTAGAGATACGTATCCCTAATTCAAATTTAGAATGAAAAAATGGCATTAACTCACGCTGAATGAAATCAGCATATGCTAATATCTATTTCATTTAATTATGATACACAATTTAAGGCCGTGTTCTCACTAGAGACTTAATCAGGAATAACGCCATACTGAAGTATGGCGTTATTCCTGATTAACTTTCTAGTGAGAACACGGCCTTCGCCTCGACAAATGTATGTTCAAGCATTTTGGAGGGAATGTGGAAGCCTAGATGAATTGATGCCTGTATGATATCTACCGATTCTTCTGAACAAATTTGCATACATTTATTGCAACGTTTTTTTTAAAACCACATTGCAATAGTATACTTTATCGTATAATCACAGAGGTTATGCTAACTGAAATACTGTTTAAAATGTATGTAGCAGTACCACGCACTGCACGTTTCCAGTTTTAGCTATGTCCCGCTTAGCCGTTGAATATTTTAAAACTAATTTGACTGGGTGCTGTTGCTAACAGTCAAATTGCTTTCAAAATATTCAACAGCATGTTTATTAAATAGTAAAGACATACAATGCATACAATGCATAAAACAACGCTTTGCCCGTCTTCAATTATGCGTTCGTGACGTACATATTTACATCAGTCATGACGTCATAGATTATGACATCATCATGCACGTCATGTAGTTAATTATGAGGTCATATGATGGATGGATAAACGGGAAAGACCCATTACATAAATATGTTTCACTATTCCACAGCAGTACTAAGAGAACAAGAACACGCAAAATGGTTAGAGCTTACCTAGAAAATAATTGTGAAATATATTTTGCTTGAATCAGTAAAATGAAACCGATGCTATTTTAACTCTTATTGTGTCAAGAGCGCCTCAAAACTTGCAGATGGCTACTTAAATCAAATAACCCTTTAATGGTCAAGACCTTTCAACAAAATTATAATTTGTACAGGCTAAGAAGTATATCTTTGTAAATTTACAGAACCATCTTTATCTTGGCCTACACATGGACATTTCTTAAGACCACTGCCAGTTTTCGTTTAGCCAGTGTCCATTTGCTGGCCAAGTGAATAATATTGTTTGAAAATTTACCTTAGGAATGACTGGTTCACTGTTAAATTGTCAAAGATAGTCAAATGAGCAATGCTCACGACGACGGCATAATCCACTTTTGGCCACCTCGACCATTGAAGGGTTAAGCTGACACAATGCGGGTTAAAAAATCTATGATCAATAAAACTAATATGTGGACCTGGCCAAAATGCATAATCTAAAAACGATTGTAAACGTCTCAAATATTTATTATACAACTTTCGCAAGATCTGAATTGGCTATGCGTTAAAAGATAACGTGATAGAGACAAATGAAAATGACCAGACCAGACCAGACCAGACCAGACGAGACCAGACCAGACCATACCAGAGCAGACCAGACCATGCCAGACCATACCAGACCAGACTGGATGGAACTGGAACAGACTGGACTTAACGGAACTGGACCGGACCAGACCAGACTGGAACGAATCAAACCGGACCAAACTGGACCAGTCACGACTGGACCAGACCGGACAGGATCAGACCAGATCATGAGATAGGATCAGATCAGACCAGACTGGACCAGACCGGACCACAGTGGAGCATCCCGGCCTGGACCAGACCGGACTGGACTGGACCGGACTCGACTAGATCGGACCGGACTGGACTGGACTGGACCACCCTGGACAGACCGGATCAACCAGACAAGATCCGAGAGGATCAGACTAGACCGGAGCATATCAGACCAAACCAAACCAGACCAGACCAGACCAGACCAGACCGGAAGGAACCAGACCAGAGTGGATTGGAATGGATCGAACCGGATCAAACTGGACCAGATACAACCGGACCAGACCAGGCAGGACAAGACCAGATCAGATCGGATCAGATCAGTTCGGATCGGACAAGACAAAACTGGACCAGACATAACCGGACCAGACCAGACAGGAGCAGACCAGATCAGATCAGATCAGATCAGTTCGTATCGCACCAGACCAGACCAGACCGGACACAATCGGACCAGACCAGACTGGACCAGACCAGACCAGATCAGATCAGACCAGACCAGACCAGACCAGACCAGACCAGACCAGACCAGACCAGACCAGACCAGACCAGACCAGACCAGACCAGACCAGACCAGACCAGACCAGACCAGACCAGTCCAAACCAGACCAGACCAGACCAGACCAGGCCAGACCAGACCAGACAGGCAGACAGACAGGCAGGCAGGCAGACATGCAGGCAGGCAGGCAGGCAGGCAGGCAGGCAGGCAGGCAGGCAGGCAGGCAGGCAGACAGACAGACAGACAGACAGACAGACAGACAGTCAGGCAGGCAGGCAGGCAGGCAGGCAGGCAGGCAGACAGACAGACAGACAGACAGGTAGGCAGGCAGGCAGGTGGACAGGCAGACAGGCAGGCAGGTAGTGACTGCAAGGTATGCCGGCAGTCAGACAGACTACAAATCATGTACTTCAATGAGACTACATTCCATATACAACAGGATCCGTCTATAAGCCGCTTAAAGATATGCCTATGTGATGCATGCGTTTCCTAGGTGATATGTTCTTAATTCCGCTTCCAGGAATCAGAGTTTGGATTGGAAACCAGTCGATTCCTCATAGCTATTGTTATTGACGACAGAAAATGAGCCGGACAGAGGATATTGAAACGTAACGCTCTTATCTGGAGATAATCACTGGAAACCATACCAGTGTACAGTTGTCAGTTCGGATTATACCCACCATTTTACGTTTAAGGCGTTAATTTTAAGAACTGTTTTGCTGAAAGGTGTTGCTGTCTCTAGACAGCAACACCCTTCAGTAAATCAGTTTTTAAAATTAAAGCCAATTGTCCGCCCAGTAGATCGTGCAGAAGTCTAAATATTAACGGCATTCATGTGTACAGACGTTAATTACAAATGACGATGTTTCCCAAACTGATTACAAGCGAGTCATACCACTCTGGGAAACTCGATCCACAGAAACAGCTGTAGGCAATACGGGCGCGGCAATGTCAAGCCGGTGGTTGATGGGTGGGATACGGTTGTGGGATATATAATTATAATACCCAACAATAACATACGAATACCGGTGTATAGCATGTATAAATATGGTGAATAGTATTGATTTTCCCGATGTCGTGTCAGGTTTTCGCCGCACATTTCCGTGATAAATATGTAAGCATTATTTATTATTCATCGGAGATTGTGTGGTGTATTTATATATTTATCGCCAGTTCCGATATTAGAATAAACGAATCCCCGCTTATCGCAAAGAAATAATTAAAGGAAGGAATAGAGCAATTTTACAATGTAATAAATAATACAGTAATTTTTCAAATAAATCGGTCATCGATCAGTGCGGCAACTGGCCTGGCAGTATTTCCAATTGTTCCCTCAAAATACCTGGCACAATAGAAACATCGGGTCTGTCATTAAAGTACATGGCGTCATAATCAAGTAGGCCACGTATAGTCCTACGTCACAAAAATCATAGTGACCTAGCTAGATCCGTCATGAAGATTCTAAAGTCCGTCAAGCGTGCAAATTGTATGTCTTTACTGTTTAATAAACATTATGTTGAATATTTTAAAAGTAATTTGACTGGGAGCTCGCAGTCAAATTAGTTTCAAAATAATTACCAGTATGGCCCTTGAATCGTAAATAACGTGTTGCATATGTTTTTACAGGTGGAATGGTTATCTAAATATTTACCTTGAAATTGGGCTCTGGTAATTCAAGGTTCAATGCATAGAAATCGATTACAGTACGCGCACAATGTCGGAGGAACTTAGCTAGAAATGGGCTGGCGTAGCTTTGGGAATGGACCTCTCTCTTCTTGCATCAATAAATGAGTCAATATTGTATCGAATCTTTTCATTGTTAGCACACGGCGTTAATTTGTACGACCTCAGCAAAATATCGCCAGTTTGCCAAGAACATATTGTCGATAATATGTCTACCCTTCTATGAGCAAGAAACAAAAGAAAAGTGAAACTAACAACAACGTTGTACGCATGGCAAACACATAAACAAGAACAAAACAAGTGGATTCAAACATTTGTTTGTTCGGTCGGTCGGGCTAAGAAAAAAGAAGATGTTGAATGTCTTGAAACTAATTTGCCTCGGAGCTTTTGCTGCCATAGCACACAACAACTTCCAGTCAAATTCGTTTCAAAATAGTGAACAGTATATTCCTTAAGTCGGGAGACTTAAAGAATATTATGTTAACCATTTTGAAATGAATTTCACTGGCAGTTGTTGTGTTCTATTGTTCTCTGTGAGTGTTAAAGGTTGCGGGATGTTTATCTCGTGGCGGCCACGTGGATCAACATCATTGCATACAATTATTCTCAAAATAAGCAAACGTTTACTGCGTGCATGTGTGGGAAATATGATGTAACTTTTTCCTAAAGCAATTGTACATAAAATCTAATTACTATTCAAGCCAGCGACGTGTCCAACATTTATACACATCTCACCCATCCCCCACCCCACGCATCATCAATATTCCTTGGCAATCAAATATACGCAGGGGGAGACGACAACGACGTGTTATACATATATGTATGCATAACGGAACGCGACTATACGAGAGCGAAACGTTCTATCGATCGATCGATCCCGCCAGTCAGCCAGCCACAACCGAGGGACGCCGTGGATAAAACTTTTACAGATTCAGCAATGGAACCCACGAGTCGGAATCATCATCATCATCAACATCGTCATTGGCATCGATCGGGTCATATTAATTTAACAGTTATTTGGTTGGAGTGCTGTGTTCTAATCGGGTATGGTGGTGGTGGATTCGTACGTGGTTATCGGGGCGTATTTGCGTGCAGTTTAACGGGCCGTTGATGACGGTACGGAAAGCGGGTAGTAATTATAAGGCATCAAAAGCTACCATAGGCTCTACTCATCGCGACAAACTGTCACGTGTCAACCGGCTAGTGATATCTGACAGATGTTTTAGATATGCACTCCGACACGAACTCAACCAGTTACAATAGCGTTACTAGGATACATTGTGTTCGAACCAGTCAGTCGCGAAATAAATCGAACTTGTACGGCTTTTTTGGAGTTGAGCATATATGCAGAAGCTGAACTCGAGTTCTAGCGAATGATTCAGTGGCCATTGTGGCTCGACCCGTTGGAATCTGAATGTTTAAGCAAAACTAACTTCCAATTGTTCATTGTTAGCGGAGCAAGTAATCGAAGTTATAGGATTTCTGTATTCACCGAGAAAAAGCCAATTAATTCAACTATGTAAATAACACGTGCGGGTGCGGTGACTCCGGATTATATGCTTTGGAGAAATCTTTAAGGAAAATGAGTTTTATATGGCTTAATCCGCGCGATATGGATAGTATGTCCGGCATGCCAGAATGTCGAATGGTGTGAAAATTGAGTACCGTCCATACGAGAAAAATAAAAGTGCACCTACCCATTCGGGTTCAAGATCAGGAACCGGATGTGGTGAAGGAGCTGGACCAGGAGTAGGAACGATTAATTCAGGAGTGAATGTAGAATGTTCACCGCGTGCAAGAAGAGCCGACGACCCGCTACCAACGTACGGGACACCAGAACGTGTTCGCGGAGAGATGGCCATATGCAACACATGTGGTAGACGTACTCCGAATAGTAATAGCCATACTGTTAATGTAAATAACAGCCCGGCTCTAGAAAGCGGGTACCTTTTGGATAGTCCACGGAATTTACGAGAAGGCAATGCTTACCATTTGTTGTCAGCACCGGACATGGAGCATTCGCCGCTCAGACCAGCTAGGACTGATCGCCAGGACAGGGACAGAGACCGTGAGAGAGATGCTAGGGAGTCCAAGGAGAAAGAGAGAGAAGAGAGGAATATTAGGGAACGTGACCAGAAACGTTGCGGTGACAAGGAGATGGACTTTCGAGATATTCGGGACAGAGAACGGCAACTGAGAGATAACAGAGACAAAGGTAAAGATACGTGCAAGGAGCTGGAGCGCGATTCCGCCTTTACCAATTTCCGTGATTTGCCTATGCACGTACACGTGAACCCATTCACGGAATCAGAAACTGGTAGTTCGGGTGTATTAAGTAGTGAAATATGTGACCTCGTGAGGAAGTTACAACGGGACATTGAAACAATTCGGGATTCAATTGATATATATGATAAAGACAGTTCCATTAGGGTGTACGAGCGCATAGATCACTGTAAAGTTAGTCACCGTCCAAAAGCGTCTTTCATGTCAAGATTGGCTGCAAAGGCTAAGCAGTCCGGTTACCATAGGTTACAGATTATTGTCTCCTCCGATGAACCGATATGCAAAAGGTAAGGAAAGCCCAATCAAGTCCACTTCCAATGACCCATTTGTTTGTTTTCTCCATCGAATCTTATGACGTCATAATCAAACACGTGACGTGCAGGATGACGTCATAATCAATGACGTCATGACTGGTGTAGATAAGTTCGTGAAAAATGCGTGATTCATGACGGACTAAGCGTTGTTCTAAGAATGATATGCTTTCAATATTTGATAAACATGTTGTTGACTGTTTTGAGACTAATTTGACTAGGCGCAGCACCCAGTTAAATTAGTTTCAAAATATACAACAGTTTACCTGTATTGTTTTCTTGATATTGAGATTGCAGGGAGTATAGGGCTCGCTCGTTCCCATCGCGGGAACAGCGTGGGTGGATCTTAGCTAGACTCGGATTGGCTGGGCATAGCTAAAAATGGATTTCTAGGTGTGCCCTGTCCATTACAAGCGAAACTTCGCCCACTTTTACGCGCATTGGTATCAATATAATACTTTGAATCCTGAATTCTCAAGATCAAATTTCACGGCTACCATGCAGGTAAGCATAGACAGCAAGTTACGGCCCCGGGCAAAGTAGTTTCGTTATATATTCAATAGTTTTCCTGCATAGTTACCTTGAAATTAGGATTCCAGTAAGTCAGGCTTCAGCGTAAAGAAATTGTTTCCAATACACGTACAACGGCGGAGCTTAGCTAGAAATTGACGGGGCATAGCAAGAAGCGGATCCCTCCATTGTTTTAACTGTTAGTAATCTTAGGTTGATGTGATCATAATCGTTCTTCCAATTTGTCATATATTTCACTACTACCACACGCAATGTCTGAATACACGTTGATTACATGTAATTGCGTTTAAACAAGAATAAGAAGAAGACTTATGTACTTTATTTACAAATCCTAAAACCATTTTTTTACAATTTCACTTTAAAACATCATAAAAACACATCTTAACCATGCATTAAAACAGGCATATACCTTTATCAGCCCGACACCGTATTAATGACGATCGCACACCCCGAGCCAATAGACATTTAACTTAGAAAAACCCATTACATTTAAGATCATTGTTTTCCACAGTGCGCATGCGATTGTTAAAGGCCCAAAAGCATCGAAATTCGTTCAATAACCATTCATTTATGTTATAGTGAAATTCAATGTGAATCGGTGACCTAATTCTAGATACGCATTCCTTGAGTGTATACGTCTGTTCACACCCATCTACCAGACGGCGGCGTGTTACATTCTTCGCCATTTGGGCATTTGAAATTGGAAGAAGAAGAGCAAGAAAAGGAAGACGCGATTGACATATATAATAACCCAACGCTGACACATGTCACGTCTAAGTCAATAAATCAGGTCTCAAAACAGGTCTATTATTGCATGGAGTTTTGCGCCATACAAATGTAATTATTATTATTATTATTATTATTATTATTATTATTATTATTATTATTATTATTTTTATTATTATTATATGCTATGAATCAATTTTATTTGACGCCATCTTATCCATGCAAGATTATGCGTATCAGAAATAAACTGGGTTCAATTATTGAGTTTTCTCGTAAGCCAAGAGTTCATCGATTTTAAGTAATCGGATATCAGCGTAATAGATCCTGCCTAAAGCATAAAGACGATTTCGTAATACTAGCACAATTTAGAAAAGAATAGTGGGAACTGACGACCTTTAAACAGGTGACCACTGCTTGTTATTTGTTGACAATTGTTACGTGGTAAGTGCATTTCTCTACCTCGTTGGATAACTCTCTGCATATCGATTGTATCCGGTGTCGAATACTAAAGCAACACATTTGAGACCATGAACGAAAGGAATCAGATGGATTAAGGTTGACCACATGTGATACGCCAATGCTTCCCATGGTACTGCATGACTTTGAACATGTGGCTGTTTAAGATACAGTAAGTTCACAAATAGCTCTCCAAAACAAACACAGAAACATGGTATTTAGTATGAGTTTGCAGACGATGTAAGAAATGTTCGGTGGAATACGTTGAACATAATTGGTTTGGAATGCCGTGCTACCTTAGGCAGCAATGCATTCCAAACCAATTATATTCAACATATTCAACAGTACGTTTAATTCTGCTGTGTAAACATGTTAATCTATTTCTGAGTTTTACTACTTGTGGTTGAATGACAATTTTGTTTCAAAAGTGCCATCCGTTGATAAGTCATTTGCAGTACGAGCGCATATGTCTATAGTGAATACCTGTTTGAATTTAGGAAACGTTACTGCATCTTTTATTAACCATTCTTGTGATACAATTAAATGCACATATGTATTCTCTTTAGCTCATCATTTTGTAGCGATGGCGGGGCAGCTTTTTTGGAAAGTTTCAACCATCTAGACCCAATAGATACAAACGTATACCTTGTAACATTGCGTCGAATGAATGAAATTAAAGCTCCTTTTCGGCTAGTTCATGTATGCAGGCGGGCTTTTGGTGATTCAGTTGTGAAAACGATTAATTTCTACATTTGGCATCCCTTCAGTGTTCTTTGTGCCAAATATTATACAAATAGCCTGAATATCACTGACATACTGGTGGTGGTGGTGGTGGTGGTGGTGGTGGTGGTGGTGGTGGTGGTGGTGCTGATGATGATCTTTGCAAATTATAAAAACAATACTGGAAATGAAATTGTATAGTAGCTCAACAGCTAGTGTGCATAGACACCATTGCACAGTTTATAACCCTATATGTCACGATTTAAACTAGGCTGTAAATATCGTTACATTTGATACATCTTGCCAGACTAAGAATGCTGCCAAGATGTCCTTTTCAACCAATCCGAGAAAAAATCTAGCTTGTCTGCCTTTATATATAAACTCAGCCGTTTAGATGAAGCATGGAAGTTATCCACTCAGAACTTCGTACCAGAGAATCACTATTCGCACCCGAGTGGAGTATATCGCTGTCGTTGCCTCCCTCCTCCGTCCAGTACAAAAGCTGGGGGACGTTATCTGTAATGGCGTAACAGACTGAACATAGGTCCGGCTTAGAAATGTACAGTCAGATGACACCCAGTGTGAATAGCAAGGTCACAGGTCACCAACAGTAAACATCACACTTACAGAGAGGGAATGCCTTCCCAGATTTCCACAAGATCCACGAAGATCGTCTACTCCACCTACTAAAAGCGCAGCAACTGGACTACACATAGGAACAGAGTACATGGGCATAGTGATTGTCGCGGATGACAAAACTATATTAACAAACACAGAAGAGTAACTTCATTTTCAAATCGACAAATCAACAACTCGTGCAAACAGAGGGTGTTATAAGAATGGGTTAGTTAAAGGTCAGATTGTCATCGTCAACAACCAAGAAAAGAACCATAACCTCTTCCGTATGAACGGAGAACCAATGCCAGTGGTGAACAAATACACCCATCTTGGTATAGCACGCGGTATCACCAGCTCTACTCCAACATCAGATGCCATAGCAAGAGCAAGAGGAACATCACACACCATGTTTGACCCCGGACTCCACGGTTATAGAAACCTTAATCACTTAGTCCGCCATCATATCTGGAGCACCTTTGTTATGCCAAATTCCATCTATAGTCTCAGCACACTGAACCTAGCAAACACAGACCTGCGATCATTAAGGCTCTATGAGAAAAAGACACTGAAACATCTATAGAATGTGCCAGCATCCACTGGTCAGAGAGCAGTCTACCTTCGAGGAGCGCGCCCTATCGGCAATGAAATAGAAAGTAGGAGCCCGACTCTGTGTGGTGTAATATTTAGCTAGGGACACCACGTCTAGAGGATATCAGATTGCTATCAGGCAGCTGGTAATCAGAAGCAGTAACAAGGAGAGATGGCTGGTCTAGACAGACACACGTTTCGCAAAGGATAACACCAAACCCGCGCTGAATGTCTTAGCCAACCCACTAACTAAGCAAATATGGAAACGTGCATTCAAACAGGCCATTGTCAATGCAAGGCTCACTGAATTAAAAGAGTCATCGGAAAGGCCTGAATGCGCTACTGAAACCTAGATGTGTGTACCATACGGTAAACCCCACCTCGCCTGGAGAAGCGCTAACAACAAGACCAGAGAAGTCATCAAAGCCAATGTCAAGAGCCAACTGCTTGTCGGTAGGTATCAACTGCAATGCTCGCCTAGTCGCTTCAATCAATTTGAAAACAGCTGATGCCCTCTCTGCAAGCAAGGTGTCGAGGATAGAAAGCACTTCATCCATTCATGCCCACAACTTCACAAGATAAGGCAACCATGGTTCCAGAATATGGCAGCACACGTCGAGGCGAACGAACGGCGCACGATGTGGGACAAAATCTCTTCAGGGCTAGACATGATGGCCCGGTTAACCTGAGACTGCATCAATCTTATCACTGCATGTTCCTTCCTAGATAAGGTAGAACGTTTGTCAAGAAACCTACTCTATAACCACCACTACAGAAAACTTGAACTGCTTATCCGTCTAGCTATTAAGTGGCGTATGTTTACCTGTCTACTCGATTTATGTAAACGTGCCTCAAAGCAGAACATTCTCTTAGCTTGGTACATGTAACCGTCTACTGTGGATAGTACCGTTAGACAGTAATGTTACGCTTGATGTGGTTCTCTTTTATAAGAGGGATATCCCAGGCTCAAGAAAAATAAAAATATGGCCTGAGTGGTACGTCCATTACGGCACTTGCTATGGCCGACGTCACAATCAAAATGACGTATCCCTGTTATTAAAATCGTAAAGTACGTCACGGTGTATGAATCGTACGGGTTTCATGAAATTACAATTTACGAACCATTCTCTTAGATATTTAAAAACTAATTTGGCAGTCAAATTAGTTTAGCAATATTCAACGGCTTGCATTTACCTTGATATTTAGATGATTCTAGGAATTAAGGTCACAATGTTTGAAATGGATTCCATCAGGTACAAAACGTGAGCTTAGATACCAGTGGGCGAGGACAAGCTAGACATATATCTCCGTATGTGTACCGATGACCGGTGTTGCCTTTGCTGTCTTGCGTACCGTTTGCTATCAACATATCGATTTTAATAACTTAATAACTTAATACCTTACTGGTTTACGACCAATGCGTCACCGCACTCAAAATAAAACATGGAATGGCTGGAATATTAATGATCTTTGAAGATAAAACGTGCCTTTATGGCCGAGTGTTTTTATTAATTATGTGGAGTTAACATCGGCTATTGATCATCACGCAATCCGATTTTATTGTCTGCTGTTAGATTGCATGACGTGTCATGGTAAATAACGATATTATAGCGTGTTGAATCGTTCAATAATAATAATAATAATAAATAATACTAATAATAATAATAATAATAATAATAATAATAATAATAATAATAATAATAATAATAATAATAATAAAATAATAAGAATAATCATCATCATTATTATTATTATTATTATTATTATTATTATTATTATTATTATTATTATTATGCTTTTGTTGTTCCTGCTGCTGTGGTTGTGGTTATCGTTGTTGTTATTGCTGGTGCTATGGTGGTGGTTGTAGTGGCATAGAGGTTGGATGAGTAGGAGGGGTGGGTTGGGGGTGAGGACACACACAAACTCTCATGTAGAAATACGTTTTCATTATCTGGCACGTAATAGTGCATGCAACTCACTCACCGAAAGTATAAAACACATATAATTTACTTAGTGCAACTCATTCCTATGTGACAGGGGCATAATTTCCAATTTCCAAAATGGTGATTGTCGCCTGAATGCCACGTGCATTAGAGACATTAAGGCGAAACCCGGAAATTGTATCTGCTTGCGCTAAAACTGTGGATAATGGAGTTTCTATTGTTTTATTGAGGTGAAGAAAGTGCATCCCCTAACACCTCGTCTGACTGGTCGTAACTCCAATAAAATCGTAAAGCGTTAAGGAAATCTCACGTTTACGACCTTAGACATTAACCAAATGGTTTGCTGAAAGGCATTCTTGTCCACGTTACTTATGCCGTATTCTCACTAGATACTTAACCGGCGTAACCCCATACTGAGGTATGGCGTTATTCCCCATTAACGCTCCGGTGAGAACACGGCCTAAAGCCGAGAGAGTTAATCGGGAATAACGCCATACCTCAGTATAGGGCTACACCGGTTAAGTCTCTAGTGAGAAGACGGCCGAAGGCTCATATTTCAAAGAACCGGGGTAGGGAATGCATCGCTACTCTGATAACACAGGTTATTGGGCCGGGACTGGGCCAATACCGGGCCGTATTGACCCGGTATCTGTCCAGTACCGGCACAGTATCCTGCGTTATCAGATAATAATAGTTCAACACAACTTAGTTTCTGCCAACGATTTGCAGGCAAACTAAATCAGTGGAGTGGTATACTGACGGGAATGTTGGTACTTTGTCTTTCTAAATACAAAATATGTTTCCAAGATTTATATCGAGGTCACTTCCTGCTTATCAATGTTATTGTGATGTTCCTACTGTTTGTGCTAAATATATGACCGTCTTTATTTCCAATGAGCTCGAAATAAAGGTCAGGAGAGCAGTTCATAAGCCCGTAATCTGTACTAAGGTCTGAATGACCTAGACCTTTGCCATTACGATGGCCATGCCGTTTTTTATTCTTTATGCTAGAATGAATGATAACTATTTGCCAAAGTTTGGTTCCACTAGGCTTATGCAATTCTCAAATATTCGGCAACATACAGAATTAAACTAAAACATAAATTTGAAAATAACATTTGTCCACAAATGTAACGGCATTTAACTACACGCCTCTATGTATTGATATTAAGTCCCTCTATCGATACAAGTGTTACACAACATTAGTATATGGATTGACCTTTGGAATTGACATAAAGTATTGCCCATTAATCAAATATCTTGTTTAGAACGACACTTTGTCAGTTTGGGCCATTATAGTATACACCTGTGCAAAAGTTAAGCACCACCCTATTTTTACGCACATGCGAGGGTATATTCATGTGCCATGAAGAAAGCAATAGCATAACCATTCATGTACCCATCCATCTTAGTGCAAGAGGTAATAATGCAACTAGAGGAATGCTGATTATGATGGTGGGGAAACACTGTATGTTTTTGTTTGAACTTGAAAACGAGGCCTGAGTATGGTTACGTTGACACAACTGACAACTATTGCCCTAAAGTTGACACACGTGGCTAGATTGTCATTAATGGTGTCTGAAAACGAAGTTTAACATCTGTGCACGAGTTTGAGACTGTCATTATTAATACCGGGTATATCCACCTTGTGCCTGGATGACGGCCTGGACACGACGTCTCATGCTGGTCACCAACCGACTGATACGCCATTGTGGTATTCGTTGCCATTCAAGATGGAGTGCGTCTGTTAATTCCTGTAGGTTCTGCACAGGAGGATCCATCCTTCTCACCATGTTTCCCAGAATGTCCCAGATATGCTCAATAGGGTTCATGTCAGGGCTCCTTGCTGGCCATGGTAGGGTTTCGATGGCATTCTGGCGGAGGTATTCATGCACAGCTCTAGCACGATGTGGTCGGGCGTTGTCATCCATGAATATAGGGTGGGTTCCAGGTGCATGATTTACAAAATGAGGGACCACAACTCTATCCAGTATGGAATCTTGATATCTTTGTCCATTTAGTGTTACAGGTACAGTCAACAGATCCAGCTTACAATCAAATGAGATGCACCCCCATATCATAACGGAACCTCCACCAAATGGAACTTCTTCCATGATGTTACGTTGGTCGTACGCCGTGCGTCTGGACCTCCATACACGAGTTCGACCATCTGTGGCATGAAGCAGGAACCGACTTTCATCGGACCAGTGTACCCGTCTCCACGATCTCATGTTCCAGTGTCTTCTTTCGTTGCACCACCTCAGACGCTCTTCTTTGTGGTGTGCAGTGAGGAGAGGACGTCTGACAGGTCTCCTAGCTTTCATGCCAGCAGCATACAGTCTCCTTTTGACGGTAGACATTGACACTCTATTGCGCGTTTCCCTTTGCTGGCTGAGCACTCTGCTGTTGGTGAATGGAGATCTCCTAACAAGGCGTACTAGGGCTCGATCATCACGGGCAGTAGTCTTCTTCGGTCTTCCAGATCTAGGCCTGTCCTTCACCTCGTTAGTTTGCCCATGTTTTGCAATCAAACGACTGATTACAGTATGGTTAATGTTCAGCTGTCTGCCAATCTCTCTGCATGACATACCAGTGGTATGCATGCCTATGATTTGCCATTTCACACGATCACTTAACCTTCGTCTTGCCATAGCGGTTCACAATCAAGAGCTAAATCTCTCTGTACAAATAAACCACGGTCATGAACACAAAATTCCTAATCTTGTCGCCTAAATCTGTATGTAATGTTCTACACCTCAAACTGGACTTTTACATAACTGAACACGTGTGCTGTTTCCCGCCACGCACGGACATCAAGCGGCGTGAAGTCATGCATGCATGTGCATTTCGTACTTGGAATTATGTCAGCTAACGCGGGGACAAAAAGTATGGCAGCCTAGTTGTACCATCATGTTTCTACGTTCTATTGTTTTTGCTGGTGCTTAACTTTTGCACAGGTGTATATGTATGAAACTATGTAAAATAAAATGGAAAAGAAATGAATTCACTATATCAAATGACATTCATAAAATATATTATTATTATTATTATTATTATTTTTATTATTATTATTATTATTATTATTAATTTTAACAACTCACAACTTATCAGATATAGCGCCGCCAGTATCAGGGGTTTTTTCTCATGATATATTACTGAGAGATTGGTGGAAAAGTAATTAATCGACCCGCATATCAGCACGTGTGACTATGCAAATTATTACAATCAAATATCTTCAAAGTCCACCAGATTTGCACTAAATATCAATATTAGATATTTCCTAAATTGCAATACTATTTTAATTTTCTGTCATTTTGCTGTGCGTGCTTAATAACACCAGTCGTCATCATCAGTATAATTTGATTCTGACTCGGAATCAACTGCGGCATCACTGCCACCCTCATCGTTTATTTTCATTCTCATCTAATGAGTTTCCCTTGCATGTTATTTGGAATTTGTTCCCCATGAAACCATAAGATTTTCCAAGTTCCCTCCTACGAAATCTAGCCATGTCCAGATGGGTGACTTAAAATATGATTGGGTAATTGAGCATTTTTCCACATGCTAGCATTGAAGTAGGCCCGTTTGAAAATAAAGTTTTTGAAAATTGTATACTTTTAGAGGCTTACATTATGTGGCTAGATGTAATGCCACGAAATTACTCTTAGCATATGATGATTTCATTCTCTATAAATTAATAGAATTTTTTAGGTTATGAAATTTAAATAGAGACACGGGCCCCTAATTGAAATTAACAACATAATACAGTATATTAATCTATACGTAGTGAAATCATCACATGTTAAAATTTATTGCGTTTCATTTCATCTAGGCCCACAGTTGAAGGCTCTAAATGTCTACAATTTTAATAATTTAATTTTAAGTTATTTTGCTGTGAATATGCAACTTTAAGTTGTTCTTCCCATAAAATGAATAACTTAAATCCTCGATGATATTTGCAATATCTTCTGGAACCGACAACATAATTCTTAGTCTTGAAAAAGCTTGTTGAAATTAGATAGATATAATCCCATGTTCTAATGGGCGAAGCTTTCCCTTGTTCATAAAGGATGCAGAATAATCACATCAAGTAAAACCACGCAGTATAAGATTGGCTGAACTGAGCTGAGGTTCTAATTCTTTTTGCGAGAGTGGATATGCCAATATAGATTCTGGGTTTTTACATCCGAGACCAGCAGCAATCCGTATGTTGGTTATGATGATAGCCTCGATGCAGCATCTGTGTTGATGAAGTTCTCACGTGTTTGATAGACTTGAAAATGATGTTCCATCTCGCTGTATGGTGGCGAATCCAGCTTGAATAACATCTCTGACGTCAGGATGTGTTTTCAACATTTAAAAGATTCAAATAATAATCCGCCATCGAACTGGTATAGGTCGGTTGGTGTGTCACAAAGAACACACAAATGATCTTACCAAAAGCATATATGAAAATCTCTAGGTTATTATTGTGCAAAGCCCAGGTAAAGGAGGAATAGCTTCACAAGTCCACACTGCGATATCCAAACATAGCTGTTTTTTTCATGTTGCCCACTTCAATGCGCTTGCGTAAATATGGCATGTGCATTTATTAACTCTCCATTCTCTTCCGCGTGTTCTCGAAATGTATCTGGTGATAGATATTGTACCAGTTGATTGATGTAGCTCTGAACTACAGCAGCCATGTTTTATGCAATATCTGAAAATCGTATGCAGGTTGCACAATTTAAAAGTGTGACAAAGAGCTCCAAAATACGCTGTGTGCACATACAAATGGCAAAGCATATAAGACCATTATTTAAAAAATGACTGACCGTATTTACATTACTGGTTTGACAATATCACAGTCATATTTAACAATACTATCTTCATTTTCATGAGATACATTGTGTGACAATTTTAATATTTCAGCAACAATGTCAAGTCTAGTTAGGGTAGGCTAAATGTGTTCTATGTGCCAGCCATCTGCACTGTAAGACTATCTTCAGTTACCTTGCAATTGCGGTTTCTTGATATAGTGGCAATGTTAACATAGCTCTCCTCTCTGCACCCCACCACACCCCCACCACACCCCACACCCCCAACATCTCCTGGCAAATGTTGGTATTGGCAGAGTTCTTAGTTCGAAGGTAAACTCCTTTATCTTTGGTTGCCTTCTGTACGGTGGAAGTGGGCCTCCTTTGCTTCAATAACCCATCTTTTGCAGTGTGTGTCTTTCAGTCATCGTTGCCCTTATAGAGTAATCGTTTCACTTTTCGATTCATCAATAACATTCTGATAACAGAACGCTACTGTATCGCGTAAGGTACCCGCGGATGTGTGTTTCAGAATTTACTCCATAATGTAGCTTTCCAGATTATCTATCCAACATATGACGTCATATGACCTCATAATCAACTACGTGAGGTGTAGGATGGCGTCATAAGCATGACATCATGAATGAGTCGATGTTTATTTAATTGTTTATTTAATTGTATTGATTTGACATTTGCCACTTGATATGAATTGTATTTCTTTGCTATTTACTAAAGCACGGGTCGAGCTTAACTAGGGATTGACCTACATAGTATAATTATATAGCTAAAACTGGAAAGGTCAATTATTCCAAGCCAATGCTGTACACAAACCCGATTTCAGTTGTAGACCATGAGGCGTAGCACAGTTTGTTTCTGATACCGATATTGCCAACTCTGTTCGAGTGTCTCTGTTACAGACTCTTAGTGTTCAAATGCCTTCATGATCTTGCACCACCTTACCTAAATTCACTGATCGTACGAAGAACATCAGCAAGGTCCCTTCGATCAAATTCACAATTACTATGTGTCGTACCACGTTCGAATTTAACCATCGGTGAACGCGCCTTCTCGAGAGCAGGACCAAAATTTTGGAACAATCTACCATCTGACATTCAAAATTGTAACAAAATTGAGCCATTTAAATCTATGTTAAAAACTTACCTTTTCACAAGAGCATATTTATAAATTTTGTAAAGCGCCTTTGAGCGGTTTAGTCCTGAATCGGCGCTATAGAAATTTACATACATACATACATACATGATAAGTGATGGAATACCACATTTGTTGAGAATTTCAATAATTATATGACTTCAATTCGTGCTTTCTAAGCCAATGCCGCTCAGAAGATGGTTAGGTGGCTTAAGTCTTCCTTGGGATATTTGAAAAGGCAGATCACTGTAGTTGTGTTGTAGTGCAAGGAAACATTTATTAGTGCTTAATGTAGCTTATTTAGCATACGATTCTGGCGATTTAGTTCCAAAATATTCAACAAGATGAGTATTACATAATAAGGAATGCAATGCATTGGCAATTACATGACATCACACACTATCACTTGAGGAGACAAAATTTCCATGATCATTGTTCAACATTTACTCGATATTACAAAGCAGATAAGCGTGATACAGATACGGGAATGTGACAGGATATGACTGATATGAAACCAGAATCTATCGGGACAATACAACATTTGAGATGAGAGTAGCATCCCTTTAACTAATTTAGGCATGACTTCTTTAGCTCTGACGGTGGCAATACTTCCAATATTGGTCAAAACATATCATCTTGTAAATCGGCACCCTCCTCTTTAAATCTTCTTTCAGTGTCATCCGTTTAGTATGACCATAGGCTCTCCTTCATACTACCAATAAGACATGTCTGACAAAAATGCATGTACGTTCATACACAGAGGTGGTATGTGATGCATGTTGGTGAGGTACGTCAACTTGAAATACATGGTCTATTGGAACATGATAAGTAGCCTCATATTGAGAGTCAGCTTCGGTAGTAGATGAAATCGCAATGAATTTTCAATCGCATACATGATGATAGCCAGCGTTGCTACTGTAGTCTTCAGACAGGTTCTCACAAATTGTCTGTATTTAGACATTTTGAAACGAGAACGTTACATTGCGTTTCACTGCATGCCAAGCAGTTTTCATCAACACTATTTGTCTCTCCTTTTATCACCATGCAAAATGTACTTGATAAAATTTGGTCATCTATTGAATCGGGCTGTTTATCAGCAGATGCACGGGGGTAACCGACAGGATCATACATTAGTTAAAAAAGTAAACTAGCAATTGACCTGTCCAGTTTTAGCTATGCCCCATCCATCCATAGTTAACTTCCACCAACACATCGCGAGCGGTGGAATCGATCGATCCCTCTACTCCCTGACAATCAATTTCCAGAAAACTATACAAGTTAGCTGATGAATATTTTGCAACAGCTCCCAGTCAAATTAGTTTCAAAATATTCAACTACATGTCTATTAAATAGTAAAGCCATACAATGCATACAACCTAACGGACTATTAAGCGTTTAAGACGGACAAAATCGAGTCATTCATGGCGTAATTTTTATGACGTCATTATACATGTCACGTAGTCCATTATGACGTCATATGATAGATGGATAAGCTGGAAAGGTCAATTATAATATGCGGGATTTGCGGAAGAAAAGGGGTCATTAAATGTTTATGATGACATGGGAGAGCACCAGTAGAAAAGACAAACGCCGGTTTTGACTCACGATACAGTTTTATGGACAAAATATGATTTACCTTTACTTTAGAAACGGCATTTAAAATGACTCTGTTCCAATTATATGTTATAGCAAATTAATAATCATTCTATTGAGGTATGACCCCCGATGTTGTGTGTAGTATACTAATATGTTCTATACCCCATTTGAAACACATTTTCTTTGCATTACATATATATGGCCAGTGCTACCTTCTTAGTAAAAGTGCATCAATTTGACATATCACAATATGGCGTTAAATAGTACAATTGTTCCATAAGGTGCATAACATGTTATCTGCATATTCTTCCAGCCATTTGGGATATCCCTTTATGACTTACACTGACGGGAAGGCAATTATAGGTGCTTTTAATCGATGTCTATAACTCATTTAAAAATAATGAGGAAGTACGCGCGATAATGAATGAAATCAAAGTACCCCTAAATTCAGAGCGGAAAAAAAAGTCAACATTTATTCGAGGGAATGGTAATTCAAATGCATCTTTCTCGAAAGCGACAGTGCGGTGTTTGTCCGTCGCTAATTTTTAACCCCCATACCGTTTACCCCTAGGAACCATTCCAAAACCTGTTGACCATCTTAGGTTCAATAAATCAGCACTGGCTTCTTGACTAAATTCTTTTATTGAAGATTATGTATTATGATGTTCGGCAATAACAATACGAAATAGTCTAGCAAATTCAGATTATGACAAAAAGCATTTATTGATCGCGTGTGTGGTACACTGCTTTAGTAGATAGTCTCTAGTCTGGGCCAGGAAACTATTCTCATATTCGCACATCTACGTCACCACATCCGTTTGACAAATTAGTCTAGCATCTGAGAAGGGTCATTATTCGATAACGATCCGAAGAAATCCTTCAAACATTTCATGTCGTCAAAATGAACGTCGTCTGAGGAATCGGGTAGAATTCGACTCAGTGTCCCGCCAATGTTAACAAGAATGATATAGACAAGGTTCCTTCAGGCGTAAAATATAAGGTTTCTTTTTCATGCTCTTATTACCACGTTCTCTTTTTGAGCAGCCTGCCATCGGATCTTATGCGGATGGAAGCCTTTGAACATCGTATGAAATATCATTAGTGTAATAAGACTAGCATTGAACCTGTCATAGCGAAGCTGATAAAAACTGGCTGCCGCAATGGTCTTGAGCGTTGTCCATGTGTAGGCCAACTGAAGACTATTTTTTGGAAAATGTACCACTAGAATGAATGGCGCGATAACGGAGCCAGTCATTCTAGTGGCAAATTTTCAAAAATGGTCATCTTTTTGCCTGCACATTCAATAAACAAATACTTTTTTGGATGTAATCTAGCCATTAAATTATTACCGTAATGAATTTTTCACTGAATTTTCATTTTCCTGTCTCTAGGTGTTGATTTTGGAAATCGTTCATCTGAATGCTGCTGTTGTCAAGCTGTCTATGACAGCAATATCATTTAGAAGAAGGATTTTCAAAATCTACGCTTATCCTATTATTATGGCGATGGTTTTTGCATGAGAGAGTAGTGAAATGCTTCAACCGTTCTCCGTTTCGACTTTAGCGTGAAAATGCAGGCGTTATAAAACAGCCACTATATTGCCATATCAATGACACCTAGATCGCATTCCAGGCTGGCGATGCACGCTTTATTGAATATGGGCTTTTGGGTTAGGCGGTTAGCGTTATTGGCAGGATGGAGACTAACCATTCTCCTACTAATCGCAAAAGTGATCGCTTGCTATAGCTGAAATTAAAGGATCGGCTAGTGATGTTCAGATAGTAGTTGGTATTGGTGATAGCTTGTTGTCTTTTTCAAAACAAATTTGCGACATGTACGTTGGCAGCATCGTTTATGATGCGCAAGATCGGCCGCAGATGCTATTCAGAAGTACAAGGGTATTTGTATGCTCTATTCCTGGAAATCACCTTGGAATCAATAGTATTCGCGGCCACAGCCAACAACACGAACAGGGCCGAAAGTAACAACAGCAACAGCAACAAAAATAACCCAATAATAACAAAGACGACGACGACGACGCAGATGCCGACGACGCCGACAACGAAAACGACGCCACCGCAGCCGCCGCCACCTACGACGACGACGACAATGACGACGACAATGACGACGACCATGACGACGCCGACGACGATGACGGCGACGACGACAACGGCGACGACGACAACGGCGACGACGACAACGGCGACGATGACACGACGACGACGACGACGACGACGACGACTGCGGCGAGAAGCCGGCGACAACCAGAGTGTTGCTGTTGTTGTTGTTGTTGTGTTTTTTGTTGTTGTTGTTGTTGTTGTTGTTGTTGTTGCTGTTGCTCTTTTAGGGAACAGTTTAATAGATTCATTGGACCGAAACTGACAAAGATAATAACCAAAGGAGAAACAAGCACCCAATCTTCAACGAACGTTACATTGGACTAAGCGACGTTGGGAAAAATATAATCTGAACGTGCACGTATTTGTTTAAATACACTATAACTTGGCGTTCTTGTCAGAAAGTCCTCTTTTAGATTAATGGCATGAGAACGAGAATTAATTATTTAAATTAATCTGTTTCTACTCTTTATGGGTATTCGGGATTAATTTCTCTCATTTTACGCGCTTAAATATGCAATCGAGCGCCTAACCTGGATATTAATTATTGAATTCTTTTTCCCGAAACAGGAAAAGTGCGTGTTAGATAACGCGGCATACAAAATAATATCCGGTTCACTCCTAGTCATGTCGCTATTGTTTGTAATTAAATCTGTAAAATGACAGAACCTAATTTGTTGTTGTTGTTGTTGTTGTTGTTGTTGTTGTTGTTGTTGTTGTTGTTGTTGTTGTTGTTGTTGTTGTTGTATCAAGCAGTAGCAGCATTAATATGAAAATAGGCGTTGCCTATAAGCGAACGCAGACACCATTTATTTCTTAAATATATGGGACGAATTTGTTTATGGTCGAAATGTCCTACAAACGTATGCCCATGTATAGTGCATTCGAGGCTAATTTTTAATCATGCGTGGATGACATTCTGGTAAATCCAGTCCACGATATTCACAACAACGCGTCTGCCCATGTCAGTGATATCCGCTAGCATTGTTGCATCTTTTACAGGGGCCTGCACCATTAAATAGTTGCGCCAGTCCAATAACGCTATAAAATTTCCATGGCCATGAGCATTACAAATAATACGAGATATAGTCAACCAACCATATTGCATTTACTGACGCATAAATAGGAATAAATAAAGCTTGTATCTGGTCTGCCTCAGACGATTTAACCGTTTTACATTCTGAAGTAAATGTACACTATTTCGTGATAACAATATCACACACATTTTGGACATTGAAAATGCGCAGTGGGTTGCCCTAAAATAACAAGGGGAACATACGCATAATGAAGAAACATATCCCAGTCTGTCGCCTTGAGTAGGAAAATTGAGACTTATATGCATTTTCGGGTATAGTAGCTGTAACTTTCAGGGAATATTCTTCAATCATCTGGGAATCCAAAATCACTTGATACCAAATTTTCATTTGTCGTTATGGTGGCCATATTGGATTTCAAAATGGCCGCTATCTGAAAAACAGTTTTTCAACATTTTGACTCATTAATCGCCTAGTGTCTTGATTTTAGTGTCTAGGTATATGTTTTAATGCATGTTCGATCATGTATGATGGTTGATAGGCAATATCATAGTAATATGTTTAACCCTTTGAAACCTGAATACCAAGAATCTTAATTTCAAGGCTACTATAAAGGGTATGTTATTGAATATTTCATAATTAATTTAACTGGAACATGTTGCTGCCATAGACAGCAACATAATCTAGTCAAATTAACCTCAAAATATTGATCATAATACTTATTAAATCGTAAATGAGTGTTATATTCCAAACTTTCTTGTTTAAAAGGTTAAAAACGTATTTTTATAATAATACATGGCCCGAGATAATTTTAGAATCTCTGGATCAAAGTAAATTGAAAAGACGATCTTGCGCTTATCCTCAAATTTTATTTATAAAAAGCGCTGTCGTCTGCTAACAAACAGACAAACTGCATATCTTTGCCATTTGGTAACACATGTAGTCAACGATGGAGAGTGAATTAGAAATCCTGAAAAACGTAAGGGGAAGGGGCCCACAACCTTATCTGTAGAATCTAGTAGCGTACTACTGAGATCTGCCACAGAGCGTTTTGATCGTGAAAAGTGCTTTTTTTCTGTCAAGGTCAAAATGCGGAAAAAGATAATGAAATTGTATATGCCTGTCGTAGTGAGAAGAGCGGGATATCTGTCAAAGAGATAGTAGATAAAAGTGGCAATGCATCCTGGAAAGTACAATTGGCCGACATAATATCAGAAGGGGACTTTCTGGATAGGGACATTGTCTATCACAAATCCTGCAAAACCACATACTGGAGAATTTATGTTCAAGGCCCTGAAAGACGCACTGAAACTAATCAGGATAGTGAGGAGACGATTTTGTTTATAGCAGCAGAGATGGAATTTTACGATGAGTTGCATGAAAGAATAGAATCTGGAGACTATATAACGACTGTTCACGCTGAAGAATTGTATTATAATATGATGCGTGACCACGGAGTCACTGGTCATGCAATATCCAGACGAACACCAATAACAAACATCACACACAATTTACCAGACAGTGAACTATCCCAACATAGAGGTAAATTACCTGGCGTCTTCCATTCAAACAAATCTGGACGTGAAGCAGTCGATATTGCTATTTCTGAACAAGACATAAAAGGCGACCTTAATATAATATTTAAATGTGCCAAAATCATCAGAAAAGAGATAACTAAAGCCAGAAAAGAGAAACCGTGGGTATTTACAGGCTCTCTAGATGGTGTTGGCGAATGTGGATTGCCAGTAGAGGTATTAATGTTAAACAGATGGATCTTGCAAGGTTCTAAGGCTGCGACTGCTGAGTCACGAGATCAGGCTCTAAGAAAATCATGTGGCGCAATTTCTCAAATGATGATGCAGGAATTTAAAACTTCAAAGCAAGTAGCATACACAACAAAATCCCAGTCTGAATTGTCTACCTTTCGTAGCCAATGTGAAAGTCCATATACAGTCGGATTATCATTGTGGATCTATCACAATTTACGCAGCCAGACCGCTATAAATCTGCTCAGCCATTTATGTTGTGGAATATCATATAGTCGGGTGACCAGGGTTTGTAGTCAGATAGCCAATGCTGGGCAAGAAAACATCAATAAAAATGGTATTTTTGTTCCAGTTGGTATTGTGAAAGGTAGAGCTATTCGGGCTTCCGCTGATAATGTTGACAAGAAAGTTGATACTTTTGATGGAAAGTCGAGTTTTCATGCAATGGCAGCTTGTGTATATCAGCCAATATGTGCTGGAGAGACCTTGGTAGAACCACTTGATCTATATGAAGTTTCTGCTGATGGCCTTTTAGGTGTTCCGAGCACATGCATTAAGATTTTTAAATGTGACTTAGAAGGCAGTCCCAAACCTCAATTCAGTCCCCATTATGCATCGTATAAAGTAGGTTCCTACGATGAACATTTTGATAGAGCGATAAAGCATGATATGTGTTGGATGATGGCAAGATATTTCAACAGATCTCAAACAGTTGATTTAAATTCGTCTGATGTAGAACCTAAAACAGTTGCCTCTGATGAAGTTACGATTCCTGCTTTTGATGTTACCAATATTTTGTCAGATAATGTACAAGGTATGCTTTCAGTAACTGACATATCAAATATGCCAGCAGTGCGAGAGGAGCACGAGTGTTTATTGAGTTCAGGTGAAATATCTGTACAAATGTCTCCACAAGTAGTAGATGAGGAGAGAACAACGCAAATGATACCAGTGTGGGCTGCATACAACAGTCTTTCAAATACACCTGAATCCACGAATCATTCCTCTTTGATTGTTGATAAGGCATTTACTCTACCTATCATAAATGCCCCAGCACACGAATGGTCAACCCTGGTTACCACTTTAGACCAACTTTGTAGATTGAACAGACTGGTGTCTGGTAATGGGCGGAAGCTTGTTGTCACATTTGACATGGATCTATACAAACGAGTGTTGAAGTTGGAATTTTTGGATTCACGGTTCAAGGATCAGTTTGTTGTGTGTCCAGGTGCATTCCACACTTCATTATGTGCTCTCAGATGTTTGGGAAAGGCCATAGAAGGAAGCGGGATTGACGAGGCTTGGGTCGAAGCAGGTGTGTACAGTTCTGTGACTTTAATCAAATTATAAATTGGAATCATTACAACAGAGCTATGGAAGCTCACGAAGTCACCCTGCAGGTATTGTTCGATCTTTGGATAGGAGAGTTTTTTGCTGAAAGGCCTGCTGTCCGCGTAGCTCTTGAAGAGAGTATCAAAATACTGTCTGATGCATGCACATCGAAACAGAGCATTCGTGAGTCACATACGGGATTATTAATCCCACTTGAGTCACTTAATATAGAGAAATAGCTTGCCGACTTTGATTCTGAGCACAACACAGAGCCCATTTTCAAATGGGCACGAATGTACATGAAACAGGTCTTGACCTTACTGCAATTCCAGCGTGCTACCCGGCTAGGTGACTGGTTCCTTCACCTGTCGTCACTTGAAAAACTATGTGTGTATTTTTTTGCTTATGGGAGGCATGATTATGCACAGAATATTCCAGAATATATTACACGAATGTGTCGGCTTCAAACTACTGATAAAGAAATCTGGCAGGACTTTATGGCACATGAATGCACTGTGAACAATTCCAACCAAATACCATTCACCCGCATCGGTATTGGTCATGCTCAAGAACATGTAAACAAAAATCTCAAAGGTCAGGGTGCTATTGGTGGCATCACTCCTGCTACTCTTCTGAAGCTGTGTATGTGCGCACCAGAATTAGCATGAATTGCCAATGAAACAGAGGCCATGGCGGACTTAAAGAAACAAAGTAAAATGGATCACCATGAACTCAATAAGTCAACAACACTCAGACAAGAACAAGCTATTAAAAAGCTATTTGATGTCCTAGCACCTTGTGGAATATTCAAGAGTGGCAATACAGCAATAGTTAAGCTTGTCACTAATGAGATAGTTCCTAAAGCTGTTGAGGAAAGCATCCTGTCCTGTGAGCTCGTGGGAAAATCTGCAATGCAGAAATTGTTGATGAAAGAATATGTGGAGATACAAATCTTTGGGACAAGATGACAAAATGAAAGTCTGATGCTTTAACCCTCCAGGCAACGTCTGGTCTAATGTCTCGACTACTTGTTGTAGCGCGCTCATCTCGTGAAATAGATATGGAAGAGGTGATTTGTAATTATGAATTTACAACTGTTAATCGGACATTAATGAGACCAGATGGTTCTATGCACCCAACATTAAATAAAGGCTCATTGATAACTGTCTTAGAGAATCTTTCAGTGTCACCGATGGAGGATTGCCAAGACAACCTCATTTCAGATGGTGCATACGGTTCCACAGATGCACAGCTCTGTCTAATTGTAGACGGTATGGCCGTAGTACAAGAACTCATGGCTGTGAAGTCATTTGAAAATGATAACGCCCTTGGCAAAGCTTATGTTGAGCTCATTGATATCAAATCACGTAATTACAATTCTGTAAGGGTAATTTTTGACAATTACGCTGTCATTGGCTCATTAAAGGAATCAACACGTGAACGACGCAGGGGTGGAAAGGCACAGCCAAAAGATTATAATGTAGAAGACAATACCAAAATTCCTGAATTAAAAGTATTCCTTGGAAGTGTAGCTACAAAAGATTCGCTGACACTTTATCTTGCACAGAGATTAATATGCCATTCTAAAATGTGTATGATAACAGCCACACGCAAAGAAGTGATGTCCAACTACACCAAGAATGCCACTCCTGGTGTCAGTACACAAGAAGAAGCCAATACCTTAATGATCTTGCATGCAATGGAAGCAAATAAAGCTGGATATACTGTTCACATTTACAGTCAGGATGCAGATGTTTTGATTCTTGCGCTGAGACGTACAGCTCTTCTTGGCAAGAAATCTGACCTGGTGATGGGCACGGGTGATCGACGATGACTAGTTCTACTTCAACCTATTTATGATGCTCTTGGACCGGAGAGAGCAAATGCTCTCTGCAAATGGCATGCTCTCACTGGTTGTGATACCACAGGCTACATAAGAGGAAAGTCTAAGAAAGCGTGCTTAGAAGCCTTCCTAAAAGCAGATACCAAGATTGTAACTTTAATATCCGGCCTCGGCCGTGACACCCAGCCTTCTAATGATACATCAAATGGGTGCATTTCCTTTTTATGTAGTTTATTCTGTAAGAAGAATGTTCACATTACTGAGCCGCATCACCTCAGATGGCACATATTCAAACAACAAGGCATGAACAAAGGTGTCGACATGCTACCAGCGACCGTGGAACATGGGTTGAGCATATCCAGCGTGCTCACTGCCAAGCGTCGGTGTAGGAACAAGACCTTGTTATCAGTCCACTATCACCAGATCCCTTACAGCCTGGCTGGGTGAAGGAAGAGCACAGGCTTGTACCTCTGTTATCCACGGTTGCACCAGCCCATGCAGCGGTGGTTGAGTTAGTGAGGTGTACGTGTGGTACCACTAAGCCAAGCTCAACACATAAGTGCGCTTCAGGTAGATGTTCATGTCGATTAAAAGGTCTAGTGTGTACAGAACTGTGCCGGTGTGAAGGAGAAGAAGACCTTTGCCAGAATTTAAGCTGTTATGTTGACCCAGATGATGCAAACTGATCTCAAAATTAGGACTTCAGTGTATTATATTTACAATAAGCGAATTTGAATTGTTGTTTAGTCATCAGTTTTGGTCAAAGAAATACTAGCAAATTTGCAGTTTGGGACGAGGTGGCAAACAGCCGTCGTAACCAAAAGATCAAAAGATTATTTTTTAAATGTTAAAAATGGTCAAAAAGGTCTCTATTTTGGATATATTACAAGTGAGTAATGTGTATTCGAGCGGCGTAGCGATGTCGTTTGGCGGCCCCTGGTCAGAACGTGTGTGGGCCCCAATTCTGGATGTCCTCCCCAGAGGTTTTTTTTTAATGTAGATGCTCTCAGAGGTATATATATATATAGATTCGCATATGGTTGATTGTGCAGAACTGAAAAATATTTGCCAAAATCTTTAGGCCTTAAGCCCCTACACAAGCCACATTTGTCTACGCCATTGCAGTATGGAGTGGTTCTGTGTGCTACTCACCATTAAAGTTGGGAAAGTAGATGATCTGAGAAGTCATCTACTGCAAGGCTGCATTCTGATAAAAAAAAGAAGGTTTTATCAGAATGCAGGAGATGGAGGGGGTATTTCTGGTCGCATTATTATTAAAGAAAGAAGGTTCAAAACTTCTACATAAAATAATATTGCAGGCTGGTGGGGGCCCTAATGGTCAGGGGCCCATGTTCCTTGAGCCTGCTATTGCTACACCACTGGTGTATGCAATGTCTATATGTATATATGGTCTTTTTTTTCTCTAAACATATACCAATTAATGTAAAGTCTTACTCATTTTAAGGCAAGGACCAGTTGGATAATTTTTGTGTAATTTAATAGGGTTTTTTCCATATCGGCGGCCATTTTGAAATCCAATATGGTCGTTCTAGGGGACACTGTTGTTTGTTATCTTATTTTCTATCATTTTACATGAATCCCTAATGCAAACACATGCTATAGAATATGGCATGTACGTTGATATCATGTATGCCAATAAACAGCCGGCGATATAAGTAGAAAACTAACTTGAATATGGCGGCCATTTTGAAATCCAAGATGGCGGCTTATCGATAGATAGGAAAAATTGGTTTCAAGTGGTTTCATGTATCTTGATATCATGAAGATACTTCCTGAAGGTTTCAGCTACTATACCCAAAAATGGATATAAGGTACACAAGCTGACAGACTACTGGTTCCCTGTCTCATTTTCTGTTGATTTGTTCCTCGTGACACGTACGTACATGTCATCTATTGTCATCTATGTCATCATTCGCTATTATTATCATTATTATTATTATTATTAGTAGTAGTAGTAGTAGTAGTAGTAGTAGTAGTAGTAGTAGCAGTAGTAGTAGTAGTAGTAGTAGTAGTAGTAGTAGTAGTAGTAGTAGTAGTAGTAGTAGTAGTTTAGTAGTAGTGGTAGGGGAAGTGGTAGGGGAAGTGGTAGTTGTAGTGGTAGTGGCAGGGGCAGTAGTACTAGTAGTAGTAGTAGTAGTAGTAGTAGTAGTAGTAGCAGTAGCAGTAGCAGTAGTAGTAGTAGTAGTAGTAGTAGTAGTAGTAGTAGTAGTAGTAGTAGTAGTAGTAGTAGTAGTAGTAGTAGTAGTAGTAGTAGTAGTAGTAGTAGTAGTAGTAGTAGTAGTAGTAGTAGTAGCAGCAGCAGCAGCAGCAGCAGCAGCAGCAGCAGCAGCAGCAGCAGCAGCAGCAGTAGTAGTAGTAGTAGTAGTAGTAGCCGCAGCAGCAGCAGCAGCAGCAGCAGTAGTAGTAGTTATTACTTAATAAAACTGATGTATTAATTAACGGCGAATGCATCGGTCACGCGAATAACGATACAAACTAAATCGATATTTTATCGCTAACGCGCTTGCATTCTAATCCTATATCCACCTAGACGTAGACATGGGCAGTTATGCGTCGCGTGCGCGTGCGTGATAAAACACGTATCTGATCGACAATATGAATGTGCCAACTGCCGCACTCATAACCCATCGATGCACAGAAATAAACCCGATGATACATCTATTTATATAACGATTACCGAATCGTCACACAAATGTAGATTCTGGTGTATTCCAATTAACTAATTAATTACCCCTTATAATCCTCAAATTTGTAATAAAAAAAAAGGTTTCAATGAACCGTTCCAATTTTAGCTATCTAGCCCATCCCTAGTTACGCTCCACCATTGTCTCACTCACGTTGGGATCGATCGATCCCCGAACGCCCTGACTATCAATTTCCAGAAAACTATGCATGTAAGCTGTTGAATAGTTTGAAACTACTGTGACTGGGTGCCTGTGGCAGCAACAGCGCCCAGTCAAATTAGTTTGAAAATATTCAACAAAGTGTGTATGGCCCATATAATCGCTACTTTTCTTCGAAAAGGCGCGTAGGAGATTTCTACGCTATTCCGGTACACGGTTTATGTATGTTACAAAGCAACGGACCATGTACGGGAGCCTGTGGCAACCCAGCACTTGCAGTTCCCAGACTGTGATGATACGTTTGAATAGAGCGTTCACGCATTAGCGTTTTTTTGGGAAAATACCTTCGCAGAATGCATTGAGCATACCACTTCTGACTGGTAATGGCGATAGCCGACGCGCAAACAGCATTACTTTACTATTGGAATTCGATACAACGCAGTTTAAGTAGTTTATATGAAGAAATAATTTCATAATATTGTTGAAGTCATACACCGTTGGAAAGCTATGCCAATTCCTATACATTTCTGTATTCGTTTTTTTATCTTTATAAAATTTAATACAGTTTATTATGATTTTAAAATAGTCCCTATTGTCCACTTGATTTAATGAATCTAGGTATAATGGTGTATTTTATATATGCAAATAACCCAGTGAAAATTAGACACTTGAACGCGCCAATAAGGTATGGGTTCAATAATAAGGTGATTTTAGCCTGTATATTCTCACCAGAGATTTAATCGGGAATAACGCCATACTTCAGTATGGCGTTATTCCGGATTAAGTATCTAGTGAGAACACGGCCTTAGTTTATCATAGGAACGGCTTAAATCTCCGAGCGTTGATTTAGGGGAATCTAGGCGTAATGACGTCGATGTGGGAAAGGTGTCTTTCTATAACTCTTAACTAGGTAGTCAGTGAGCTATTGTTACTGGTTGCTCCACTATTCAGTCAAACTAGTTTTCAAAATATGCATATAGGGTGAGAGAACGTGTACAATTTATTTTTCAGTTCACACTTTTAAAAATAACATCTGCAAATTTGCTGAGTGATACTAATTTTGATCTGCTCCGAACATTGACAAGTTGGTTCATCTTTAGGATATTTGGGCGTAGTCTAAAATATGTATCGATATATTGGTTTCTTTCACTATCAAGGGCTGGACATTCAAACAGATAGTGGAATTCGTCTCCTGGGACGTTCTGACCACATATAGTGCTGACTCGTTCGTTTCGAGGTAGTGGAATGATATGAGAATTCCTTTAAAATGGGTGCATGCGTCAAACCATGTCGAATGCCTTGGTGACGTCGGTGAATACTTTACAATTCTAGTTCCTGCCATAGTTATACAGCCTTCGACAGAATATGACATTGTTTGCTAAGTTTGTCTGTGAATAGTTTTGTTTATGGACACCTCGTAGAAAATTATATAAATGATTATTTCAATTCAAATATATATAAATATTAGAAGCAAGTATTAGAAAACGCGTAGAAGTGAAATTGGTATGCAACTCACGGGTTCTTATCGAGTTCACTTTTATGAAAAGCGGGTATGTAAGGCAATTTTCCTTGAAGAACCAGCCGGTAAATGTGTGGAGTATTTAAATGCTCCTTCGATAAATAGCCATTATTTCTTGGACTACCTTTAGCAAATGATGATGTTATCTAAATTTGAATCAAGGCAAAGACATCGAGTATCACTAATCTTCTCACAGGTCTTTAAGCAACTCGTGGTAGGTTATAGAGTGTATTGTCTCTTCTTTTTTTTTTAAACATATTTTATTGCATATATTACAATGGGACTGGGCACAAGTTGTTCGAAACTTCGAAATAAAAAATGTATAGGCGGCAAACATAAACATATACACAAAATAACAAAGTAAATGTATAAACAGATTAAATATTATAATACATGTACATCATATTGAGTATTTATATAATCGAGAGAGAGAGAGAGAGAGAGAGAGAGAGAGAGAGAGAGAGAAAGAGAGAGAGAGGTATAGTGAAGAGAGACCCAGAGAGGATAGTGAGGCCAATAATTTTGCCCAACAGTAATATTTTCATGTGACCACCATAACAAAACGCACACGGGCCAGTGTTGCTCACCTGGATCATTTGCATCGGAAAATATGGAAATTTGGGTTGAAAGTTGTCAGGTCATTTAGGAGGAGTATCATTTTGGCAATCTCCGGATGATTTTTAAAGAAAAAACTAAGATTTTCTAAGATTTGCATTCAGACAATTGTCCGATCAAAACTCCGATTGGTATTTATGTATGGGCTATCCACCATAGGGCCTTTCCACCAAAAGTAGGTTGAAATCCACCAAGGCGTTTAGGAGGAGTAGAATTTTAACCCCTTAGTGTCGACAGCGGCCAAGTCCGGCCTTCTTAGTGGTCTAGAAGAGTGCCCAGTTGTAGACCAGGAGAAAACTAATCCTGAAAATTTACAACTGAAATGACTGACCCGATAACCAACCCAGTCCTTCCAGTCGCAAACTCCCAAAACCAGTCGTCCCTCGTCCCGCAAATGGGCATTAAAAAAGCGAATATGCTAATTTTCATGAACAAGTTTCGTCACTAAAGGGTTAAAGCAAAATTTGATGCACGACAGGCGACAAACGGACGAACGAAAGCTGGACAACGGACGATCGCCCTTACTTAGGTTCACATGGTCCTTCGGATCAGGGGAGCTAATAATAATAATAATAATAATAATAATAATAATAATAATAATAATAATAATGTTCATTATAATCTATTTGTTTGTTTTATAAAGTTGCATATTCTTATGAACAGCGTTGTATTTATCGTATCAGATAGTTCTTTGCTACCATTCAAAATGAGGTCGAGCGAAGCAACCGGCATTACTTCATTCACAAAGCTCAACAAATTACGACGTTCGGCTGTCCATTTTGGACAGTCAAAAAAGTAGTGATAAGCAGTTTCTGGAACCAGACACAGCGTACAATTTGAATTTTCCAATAAGTGGAAATGATGCAAATCACTGTTTAGTTGACTACATTTATTACGAAATTTGCAATGGATAATATTTTCCTTTCTCTTGCCTTTTGAGTAATAAAAGGGAACCTATTCAGGAGTGTCCTGTTCGTTCGAAAATAACTTTTTCTTGAAAAATTAAAATCTACGGAGATGTTCTAATGCTTAAATCTAATTCATTCCATAGTTTAAGCACACTCGGTAGAAACGATTTCTTAAAGGTTTCGAGACGACACCTTGGAATTAAAAGGTTTTCCGGTTGCCTGAGTTCATAACGGGCATTGTCTCCGACTTTGTCGGGGCGAATATCAGTTATGAAGTCAGGACACTCGCCATTTGCAATTTTATAAAAGATACTAAGCTTTTTGTGCTTGCGACGAATGCGCAAAGACCGCAGTCTGGTCTCGCTATACAGATTTATGAGCGGAGTGTACCGCGGTAATCCAGTTATAATTCGCATAGCCTCGTTTTGAATGGTTTCTAGTTTCTAGCATCCCGGTCCGAACACCCATCCCAGATCTCGCTGGCATATTCAAGTACGGGCCGCAAATAGGCAGCATAGATCTTGAATAAGGTATCTCTACTCAAGGTGTACTTTATTCGTCGCATAGTAGCTAAAATTTTAAAGGACCATTTTACTATTAAATCAATATGACTGGACCATTTTAGATCCGCGGAAATTATTATTATTATACCTAGATACTTACAGTGTTGTATATTTTCTTACAAATTATCGTTTAAATAGAGATCTGGCGTTTGAAATGTATTGGGAGTTTGATATAAGTAAGCTCACTGTCTTAGATGCTTTAAAAAGAACTAACCACTGGTTTGCCCAATCAGAGATTGTCTTTAAATCATTATTTAATTGTGTTTCAATTTAATTGCACGAGCAACCTATGTAGCATAACGCAGCGTCGTCGGCGTATGCTCTAAAAATGCCTTCTACGTGTTCCGTAATATCATTTATATATAGCAGGAACAAGAGAGGATCAAGTGCAAGCCCTTGAGGAACTCCAGCTTCAATTTGTTCAAATGACGATCTGTCCTGATTTACGACGACACATTGTCATCTCATCGTAAGATAGTTTGTAAACCAAGAAAGTAGATTTCCGCCTATCCCATACTCCTCAAGTTTGAAAATTAAACCTTTGTGCCATACTCTATCAAAGGCCTTCGAGATATCACAAATAACGACACATGCAGATTTATGCTCATCGAGGCCTTTTAACAGAGTATGGAATAGTTCATCAGTTGAAAGACAGTAGAATACCAGGACGAAAGCCAGACTGATACTTATACAAAAGATTTTGTCCAATAAGGAAATTATGAACGTGCTTAAAAATTATCCTTTTCATCACTTTTCCTACAGTACTCAGAAGCGAGATAGGGAAAATTTCTATCCCCCCTTTTTTGTCTCTTTTAGAAATTCAAGCACAGAATCAGTGTGACGTCTCTTGCGTTAACTTAACACTGTAATGGTAAAACTGGCCAAAACAACTATACAGTGGTCTAATGACCATTTGAAAGGCCTAGAGAAGAGTAGTTTTTCATATTCACCGCTTGAATGACTGGCTCGGTAACCGAGCCAGTCATTCTAGTGCGAAAATTAAAATAATAATCTTCTCAGCCTGCAGATAGACACAGGTTAAGTAGACACTGTAATTTTATTTACCATTACTTACCCCTTTTTGGGCAAACCGGCGAAAAAACATGCACTGATTGATAAATTTGCAAAAATAGTCTTCTAAAATTAAAATACCTTGAAAAAATGTTTACCATCAAAATGTTTACTTGATATATCAAGTATTATTTTGAGAGCTTTGAGGCGCTGTTGACACAATGGGGGTTACACATATGGCGTTATCTAAATAATGTGTATGCACAGTCTGTATTGCTCAAAGAAATATATTCTATAGAATTGTTGGAACACCAAGTAGTGCCCACAACTTGATTATGCACAATGGAGTTTCTCAGCACGATAGTGTATTAAGTAGAGGTCACTGCGTCGATTATTGGTAGTTTAATCAAAATTGACGTTTACCTGTTTTATTCATTAATTTCGATACTGCCTTGATTTGTTCTTGTATAATTAAATGATCTAATGCTGTCTTTGCTAGAACATCGCGTTTCAGGACGTCGTCTGTTACTGGCGAACCTGGAGAATACCAGTGGTAAACTTTCAAAAGTTCGAATTGTGTTCTCGTAGTATACGTAATTCGCCTTTCCAGAGTATCCATGTATCATCTGACGTCATATGACCTCATAATCAGCTAAGCGGCGTGTAGGATGGCATCATAATCATTACGTCATAAATGATTCTATTTGGTCCGTCTTTAACTCTTAATAGTTGGACACGTTGTACGAATTGTTTGTCTCGATTTAATAAACATGCTGTTAAATATTTTGAAACTAATTTTACTGGACGCTGCTGATGGCATAGGCAGCAACAACGCCCAGTCAAATTAGTTCGAAAATATACAATCGCTTACCTGTATAGTGCTCTGGAAATTGATAGTCAGAGAGTTCAGAGATCCCAACACGAGCGAGATGTGGGTGGATCTTAGCTAGAGATGGGCGATGAATAGCTAAAATTGAAAGGCCCATTAACAGATGGCAATCACATTATCATTCTGAGAATTCATTTTAATACGTTTGAATTCATCTCACGCCTCCTGTTTCGCACATAAAAATACCAGACGAAATCAAGCACTTGGAACTCTCTCAGATGGTTCATTCCCAAACACAACGGTCACCATCACTGCCACACACAGTAATCAATCATTCCAATACACGCTGTACTAATAACAACAGGAGTCTCTTTGGCATATCGAAGCGACATGTCTCGCTTAGACTCGTTCGGTGGTATTTGTCAGATAAAACTCTCGATTAGGTCTAGAAACAGTAAGGCAGTCTTTGATAGATAGTTGCCGGAGTAGTAGTAGTAGTAGTAGTAGTAGTAGTAGTAGTAGTAGTAGTAGTAGTAGTAGTAGTAGTAGTAGTAGTAGTAGTCTTTGATAGATAGTTGCCGGAGTAGTAGTAGTAGTAGTAGTAGTAGTAGTAGTAGTAGTAGTAGTAGTAGTAGTAGTAGTAGTAGTAGTAGTAGTAGTAGTAGTAGTAGTAGTAGTAGTAGTAGTAGTAGTAGTAGTAGTAGTAGATGTTCGCTAACGTTAATAGTGCCGTTTTGCTTGCATTTATATTGAACTAGCCTTTACACCACGATTGGCCCTTTGGTAAGCCTCGGTGGGAATTTAAGTCAAACTTTATTATGTGTGTGACTGGTTCTTCAAACACGCATGCAGTGACCGAACAGAACGATCATAACACAACATGGACCGTATATCACAAATAGGCTCCGAAGATACAAGCCCTCAGGGGAGTAGGAACGTACATTGGCAGGGCGGGGTGGGGGCTAGATTATGGGCGGGGTAAAAACCTATGGTGCGCTATAGGGATACACTATGGGACAAGAAAAAACCCGGTGTGTGGGTCTATCGCCGCCCTTGCCCCCCCCCCACCATGTTCCCATGGAACTACCTTTCCCCATGTTGAACAACACCGCTTGTCTCGTTCTATCGATTTCACTTTTCCTGAATCATGTGATATTGACTTAGTTTTGCTTAGTTGTAGTATACGTGCCATGTATGCCTATGGAACAGCCATTGGTTAATGGGAAGCTAACCGCAGATGTAACAGATGTGCATAATAACTAGGACACGCAATATGCCGAGGACAGAATTAAAAATAACACCACGTATCGAATATAACATGTGGACCTAATTATTGCAAATGTATTGATAACTACGACATTAAAATGTACGTAAATATTAATTTGGGTTCTAAAAGTGCGGTCTTGAATTGACGTATAGTTCCACGTGTTTACGTGCGTGCGTGCGTACGTATGTCTAGGGGTTTGGTGGCCATCCCTTAAAATTGTGAAATATAGCTGCTCTCAAGAGTGCTTAAAGAGGCAGTATATTAAGAGAATAATCATTTGGGGTGAATTTGTGATACCGTGGGTGCACAATATAGTAATATCTCTTGCTAATCCGTCTCCCATTTGCTAAATATTACAATTCATTTTAAGTTGTAGTAGTAGTAGTAGTAGTAGTAGTAGTAGTAGTAGTAGTAGTAGTAGTAGTAGTAGTAGTAGTAGTAGTAGTAGTTGCGATTTGCAAGTAGTATAAGTTGGTTTCTCGTCTGTCGCTCAGTCGGTTTGTATCTTTGTCTGTCTGTCGCTCTGTCAAGTTTTTGAAGTGGCGTATGATAGATATTTGGACAGAATGACCGGTCAGGATAACCCAGCTCACCGGTTTATCCACATATCTTACATATGGCCTGTTTAGGGTCAGAACAGACTCGGACTATTTTTACCAAAGATTTCCAAACCGCGTGAGATTTACAGAAAGCTGTATACGAGCGTAGAATAGAAGCCAAATATGGCCTACTGCCTGCGTGTGAATTGAGAGGCCTGAAAATCAAATACCAACTTCTGCATTTGGAAGCATGCGGTAAACGTATTTTCAGTCGCCAGACGTGTGCCGGCACTCTGAAGCTACTTTCCCTGCACAACCAATTTTCAGAGTACCACAACCTCAGAGACAAAGGCTCGGGTTAATCACGGGTTTGATTCCTATTTAGAAGAATCAATGTAATCGAATCTGCAGTTGCATTGACACGAACAGAACGTCCAGTACAATAAGCAGTCAAATCCAGTCAGCGTCAACAGTGTCCGAGATAGCAGAGGCCCAAGACTCGCTGATTTCCAAACGAAACTAATAGCTAAAATTAACGCGCCGATTCTCCATTTTCTCGGGGAATAATGGCCTCTTTTACGACTACCGTAATTATCATGATTCATTCTGCGAGAGTTCGGGCGAGATTTCGACGCCATAATCGCGAGACAATTAATGTCTGATTGCTTGATCGATGATATATGTTATAGGCTTATAATCGTCTTCGCGAGAAGGCACCCCTCCAGCTGTTTTATTCAATACGCCGAGTACAGTCCGAATGTATTCCTGGAGTTCTTGGCTCAACGCCATCGGAATTGGGTAAAATTGGAGTGTTTGCGCCATCGTTAATGGGTAGACCGCATTAGGAGACAATTTGATTTGCTGGTTGAATACACATGTATTCATTTTGAATTTGACATTATACTAATCTTTTTAGTACTAAGACGAGTTATATAAAGAGGGAGTCGATCTGCCAGTTAAATGTATGACATCATAATGAACTGCGTCACGTGTCGGTTGACGTCACACTCAATTAGCACATGAATGACGTATCTAAGTCCGTTACAAACGCTTAATAGTTGTACGCATTGTATGGCTTTACTATTTAATAGCCATTCTGTTGAATATGTTGAAACTAATTTGACTGGGTACTGTTACCGCAATGACAGCTTACTTGTACACGGTTTCAGGGAATTGAGGTTCAAGGAGTTCATGGTTTGATCGATACCAACACGGACAAAGCAAGGGCGGAGCTTAGCCAGACATGGGCGGGTTATAGCTAAGACTGAACTCATCCATTATGATGAAATGTTATCCTATGCGTCACTATTTTAGTCATTATATCCCAGTTGGCAAGAATAGGGTGATATAATATTGAAGACCCTGTTGAACGAGATGTTGGTGAACTATGTTGCGAATGTTCTATTAGTAGCACACACAGATAGAGTCGTTTGTCGTAAATCAGTACGAATACCATGGTTGTAAATATTAATAATGACAACATTACTATGCCATATGGTGTTGCTCGTGACGTTCCGAGGTGTCATTCACCGGGAGCATGTCACTTGGCAACGCATTACGACAACTCATATCCTGGGTGAGTTCTGTGGGTTAGTAGTACTCGTACTTTGATTATTATATAGCCAAGAGAGTTTGTATCGTGGCGTTGAAGGTCGTATAATATTTGAGTGGTTACGAAATGTCTCGAAGTCTTCAAACTGAATCAAAGTTCTCCATCCATACACCACATGCATCCATCAACTGCTAGATACCGAATACTCTGCGCTTGGCTCTCGGTTTCTGCCTGGCGCGGATATTATTAACTGCCCAGTAAAAGAATCTTAGAATGTCACGAGCAGCTCGAATGAGATTTGGAATGAAACTCCTGTACAACCAGCGGTCGCCCACCCCCGGCCAACTCCAGCTTCAAAATGATCAATGCCCTGAAATCTACCGTAGGCAAGCTGCTAATATTTCCTGTCATCTAGTACAAGGAGAACGACTCAAGGAAATTTTCTAGCCTCATCAATTAATTACGCATTGACGCGGACGTCGACATTTTTGCCGAAGTCCCGTGGTCATTTCAACTTCCCGCCACTTCGGGGGTGCTTCCGCTATTGCCATGCGCGCGTTGCGTCGAATACTGGGATTCATAGAGTCTAAACTACCGGAAGTATAACGTCTAAGATGTTTTGCTGCACGCGGGGAGAGTTAAACTTGGTCGCGTGGAAAACAATAAATTCCGCGCTTTCAAGCATAAAACGACCGAATGCAATAACGGCGACAAGCTGGGTCGTGACTGAATGACACCGAATACAAATGAGGGGAATACTGTCTTGTTGCCGTCTGAATATGCGTTGAGTGTTGCACAGATTAGAGAAATGCGCTGAGTAACGGTTAACTGGGCCACTGTATATAATATCACGTCCACGTTACACTAGGCTGCTTGATAATAAACGAAAATAAATTTATTTACGTTTAGAGGCTTAAATTGTATACCTCAACATAATGAAACGAAATAAATCTTAACATGAGAGTATTTCTTTCCTTACGATGGACGTAATCAAGCCAATTTATTTGCTCCGACGCTTCTTATAAGACATGGTTTATCTCCCTTTGACCATTGTCTAAATGAAAATGAGCGAATTTGTTGTATTTTCCAAACACATCTTAGATAAAGAAATTGAATTATATCGGTTTGTGTACTAAAAGAATTAACGTGTACGAGCGTGTTCAGTAGTATTAATAAGTTCTCTTATACTAAAGATAATTTCGGCGACACAGCTTTCGACATCTACCTTGTTTACTATTGATTCGTGTAAGGGGATATGCTATCCGTAACTAGAGTGGCATAGTTATAGGTGGCTTATCGATTGCCGGAATAGAAACAGTTGAAATCTACTTGTGATTGTGAATGTGAATGTGGGAACTGACTGAGCAGTTCTATGTTAATGCAAAAAGAAAACTCCGTATACCTACATGTAGAGGCCACTGCGGGCTACTGTTATTATTTTAAGCGGTCTGAATCCGAAAGACCAAAATGTAGCATCTTTGTAATATTCAGTTGGCTATCTTGAATGAAACAAATAGTTAGATATTAATAAGCAAATGTGCAGCGCACGTAATGCTGCATATTCAAACCAAAATGCTTGACAATAAACTTAAATACCTTTAGAGGCTTACATTTACGTCAATGCAATGAAACGAAATAAATATTAACATATGATGATTTCTTGCTGTATAAATTAAATCCTTTTTATTTCGTTGTGAATTTGAATTAGGGACTCGTGTCTCTATTTCAATTTGACAAGTTAAACAATTATATTAATGCTTGACGGCTCGCATCAAAGACTAATTAAATGGTAGGTTTTGAAATATGTTATGCAGTAGAAATTATTCACGATTATTTGATTATTAAATTTTTAATCATATAAATTCACGATTTAAAACATAGTCATGCTCTTCGGTTTAATCACGTACTCGCACAAACATAGTGAATATACATGATCATATCGGGGTGTAGATACAGAACGTTCATGGTAGGGGACTTTACACGCCGGGTGGTATCGGATTCATAGAATAGTATCTATATCATTTCCTAGCATTGGGGCTAATCATTAGCATATGTCGTTGATTCTAAGGTGGTGTGTGTGTGTGTGTGTGTGTGTGTGTGTGTGTGTATGTGCGTGTGTGTGTGTATGTGTGTGTGTGTGTGTGTGTGTGTGTGTGTGTGTGTGTGTGTGTGTGTGTGTGTGCGCATGCGTGTGTGCGTGCGTGCGTCCGTGCGTGTGTGCATGCGTGCGTAAGCACGCACGTACGTTCGTATGTATGTACGTACGTGCGTGTCTGCGCGCATATGTGTGTATATATGTTGGCGGGGGTGATCACCCGGTGTTTTCTAATGGCGTCATTTTGAAAGTGGGCTTACTGCAGAAATGGTGTTCTTTGAGCACAACGACTGTATATACCTGTAATATTACATCTTAAAACACCACGAGTACAAACACGACAACGACACTAACGGATGAATCCAGTTTTAGCTAAGCCCCGCCCATGTCACTTTGTTCGTGTTGGGATCACAGCACTCTCTGAATCTCAATTTCCAGAAAACTATACAGGTATCGTGTTTTATATTTTGAAACTATGTCAAATTAATTTCAAAATATTCAACAGAATCTTTATTAAATAGTAAAGACATACAATTCGTACAAATTAACATACTATTACGTATTTTATGACGGACTAAATCGCGTCATTCATGACGTAATTCACTATGACGTCATCTTACATGTGACGTAGTTGATTATGACAATATATGATTGACTGTGAAACTGGATTCCGCCATTCATAAGCTAACCCCTCTTATGTCAACTTAACCAGTTAATGGTCAAACATACCAAAAGCAACTTGCAGTGGTCTTCAGACATGGCTATTAAAAGGACTAGAGAAGAGTATATTTTAATATTCACCACTAGAATGACTGGCTCGGTAACCGAGCCAGTCATTCTAGTGGTAAATTTTCAAAAAATGTTCTCTCGACCTGCAGATAGACAGACATTGGCTAAGTAAAAACTTTAATTTTCTTTACCATTACCCCTTTAATGGTTAAGCCGGCGAAAAGAAATTCAGTGGTAAATTTACAAAAATAGTCTTCTAAAATGAAAATATTGGCCATTAAAATGTTTAATTGATATATCAGCTGTTGACACGCGATGGGTTAAGCAAACGTAAGCTTATTGTTACACTAATGTAAAATGTATCCTTTCATTGCAGAATATTTTGGTTGCTGCTGCTATTGGCCGTATTGGGTCTTCTATCTCTACAACTCTGGGACAGAGTTTACTTGTTCTTGACTAACAGTAGCTTCACCAATATTGACGCCCGTCCAGTGGATTCCTTACTTTTTCCAGCAGTAACTATCTGCAATCTCAACATGTACAGGTATGTCCTCATCTACATATATCTTTTGTTCCTTGTTCCTATTGGCGTGACGCATTTCTATTTATGCCCCTCCCATTTCAGGTAAGCTCCGCCCACTGTTACACGTTTTGGAATCGATTTGAAAATTTGAACGCTGAATTCCCAGGGGCTAATGTTCAATGTAACTACACAGGAAAGATTTTGAATATTCTTTTCGACACATTATGGTCTAGATCATACTGTTCATAATAGGCACATAGTCTAATAGGTACCATGAACCATACATTTCTCAAATTGACAATGGCAGATAGTTGTATAGCAAGTTTACTTTAGATTTCCACGTAAAATATGGCTATTACACGTAACAATACCGTTTGACACGGTGACGTAACGATAACGCGTGTACAGTTATTTCACCGTTATTTACATGCTGTATAATGAAACAGGTTAGTAAATCTTAATAAAGAGGATCGGAAAATTAAGAAGATAAATTAAAACTAGAAGACCCTTACTGAAATAACTGTAAATCTGCAATGCCTGGCCATCAAGCCATAGTATACGCTCTATTCTAACATGAGAAACTGAACATGTCTGGGCAAATTCAGATCTGCCAAACCCGAGAACTGGTAACTTTGAGGTCCAACGGATCCCCTTCCACCTGGGCCTGGAAGCCAGGTGTGGTGGAAACATGAAAGGGTGTTTCAGGGTATCAATTAGTAAGTCCATTGACCTTTTCTAATGAATGGGAGTTCATGTCTGCTTAAAACAAAAAAACTCTTAATTTGAAGATCGAGGCATGCCCTTCACCATAATTATATGCCGCAGAGCTGAGTTTAACTTTAAATGATGACACGGATTAACTTCTAATATGTCCATTCACATTTTCTGATGAAAGTGAGCTAAATTTTGGGCAAAAACTAAAACAGGTGAATTTAAGACCCACCTGTGCTCTTTCCCCTGGGTGTGTGCCAGCATTAAAGGAATAACAGAGTATATTCTAACATGATAGGCACCGAACTTATCTAATGAAAGGAAGTAATTGTTGTCGACAGGGAAAACTGGTTGCTTCAAGGCCCAGTAGGTGCCCTTCCCCATGGGTATGCGACACAGGAGGGGATGGTGGTAACGGGTGTGATGATAACGGCTATCACCGGCCATCTTCTAACATGCGCACTGAACTTCTCAGGTGAAAGGGAAGTAATTTATGTTAAAATGGAAATTGATTACTTTGAGGTCCATAGGTGCCCTTCCATATGGGCCTGTGACACAAGGTGCGCTTCCCCAATTGGTATGCGACCCAGCGGTGATATTAGCATTATATGATGTCATGTGGTATCTTCTAATATTCCCATTTACACTTCTCTGATAAAAGGGCAGTCATTTCTACCAAAAAAACGCCCATGGGGTGACTCTCCTCGATGAAGTAGGAGTAATTTCTGTCAAGAAAAATGGAAACTGGCAACTGTGATGCCCCAATGGGTATACGTCCACCTCGGCATGTGCTCCAGGGTGACGGAAACATGAAAGAATGCCACATGGTGTTGTCTAATATGTTATATGACCTTACCTGATGCAGGGGAGTTCATTTCTGCCAAAACGAAGACTGGTAAATTTGAAGCCCAAGCAATACCCTTCCGCCTTGGTATATGACCCAGAAAATGGCACAGGGTATCTTATAATATGTTCGTTGAACATTTCTGATGATGGCGACTTCATTTTTGTCGAAAACGAAAACTTGTAATTGTGATGCCGAATGCGTACCCCTCCTTTTGGGCATGCGCGTGGAAGATCAATCAGACCATTCAGAAACCCACTGGTAACATCCTTAACAAGAATGGTAGTGAACAGATCACAACTCTACGGGAAGTCACACTTCAAATACCAATACTGAAATCTCATACATTTCCTATGGGCCTTTTTTGCCCACGGACAAGTGAATTGGTCGAAAAAAGCCTTTGGCCAGATCCAAAGTAAAAAATAGCATGAATTTAAAGTTGATCGGATGAAAACTGTAGGAGGAGATGCGGTCAGAAGTTTGTGACGAAGAATAAGAAAGTGGAAGAAGAAGAAGAATGAAGAAAGATCCTGAGTGATTAAATAATGCCATACACATTTCTTGGTCTACAAACCCTCCTAAATAAATTGTTTAACATCATGGGAAAAAAATGCTTGAATTTTAAGGCATTATTTTCAACATTCTTTCCATCGAGCGATTTCTTTTGCAGCCAAATTCTTGTCATTTGGAAATCCTCAGAATTCTTTGTAACACTTTTCTTCTCTAAGCTTTGTTGACCCTTTAATGGTCCAGCCGATAAACTGTCTTTGCAATGGGCATGAGAAAAGTCCAGTTGCTCGTCAAAGAAGAACATTTTTTTTAAATGTACGACTAGAATGGCTGGCTGGCCATCCCTGCCAATGTTACATTTTCAAAAATAGTCTCCTCTTGGCCTACAAATGGACACCCACTGAGAACACGTTTTGGATTTTGTTGTTCAATTAACATGATGAAAGGATTAATACCGTAGTGGCTTAAAACTTCTGAGCTTGAAATTGTGCATTATTTTGAATTTTCGCAAAACAAACCATTAAATTGGTCTGGTCTTAGACAATGAGATGTTGCGTTTGTCACAACATTTTAGTCGTATTGGTCAGAACTCCCGATAGTGAAGGGTACATGGCGTTGTTAAATAAAAACCAATGCAAAATATGAAGCAAATAACAAGAATCAACACGAGCATACGAAATAAAAGCTCCATTCAATATTAAGTACGGCATGCTTTTTCGCAACGGCGTCCAGTCAAATTAGTTTCAAAATATCCGACAGAATGTATATTAAGTAGTAAAGACGTACAATTCGTACACCGTATCAGACCATTAAGTGTTTAAGATGGACTAAATCGAGTCATCCACGCTGTAATTCAGTAGGGCGCCATGTAGTTGATTATGACATCATCTGATAGATGAGTAAACTGGAAATGTCCATTGGTGTTAAGATGATCTATTTATATATCGCTGTATATGGCCGATATTCTTAGAGAGTATACGTGACAAGGTAGAGAATAAACAGGAAGCTCGATCAACTGATAATTATGTAACGCGTCAAGATCGAATTTGCGCAATTGGCCAACGTCACAGGGACCAATATCGCGCACGTTGCCAAGATATCAAATTCGATATTGGTCCCTGCGCCGTTGGCCAATCGGCGCGCCGATATCAAAGTCGATATTGATCCCTCCAATTCGACATAGATATCGGCAATGAAGGTGATGAATCAGTATTTGATTGTCACAATGGCTATTTGAATGATGATACATTTAAATACAGTTAGCGGATTTATTCACGGTACTTAAAAGGGATTATCGCGCATACGTAGTGCGCTCATATATCTCCATACAGTATTTATATGCCACGTTAGGTTTAATGGAACGTTCCAGTTTATACATCCATCATATGATGCCATAATCAACAACGTAGCTATCTTGTAGGATGACGTCACAATCAATGACGTCATGAATGGCATATATAAGCGTGTCACGAACGTATAATTCGTGACGAACTATGCATTGTTGTATGACGCTTATGTCTTTACTATTTAACAAAGATGCTGTTGAATAGTTTGAAACCAATTTGACTGGGCGTTGTTGCTCAGCAACAGCATCCAGTCAAATTAGCTTCAACATATTCAATAGCTTACCTATATAGATTTCTGGAAATTGATTGGCGGTGCATAGCTAAAACTGGGCATGGCGATTCAATTTTCAGTACGACATGATATTTTCTGATACTTTCATTTAGATTTATCAGGTTGTATATACCATTCAACTTTCAAAATGTTAGCACCAAACTATTAATTTTTAACACTTGATCAGTCTTTTTAGCATAGTGAGTGGTCATCTGCTAGTTTATTTGTAAAAAAAAAAATGGACAGTGCGCCAGTCGTAATAGTAGCAGTATTTCCAGATGCTCTGTACTACCCAGCTTTCAAGAACTTAGCACCAAAATAGTATTTACTCGCTCTTAGGCAGTGACAGTAATGCAGTGTTGCTTGGCTTTAAACAGCTTATTGTACGAAAGTCCAGAACGCTCATTCGTAATTCAAAATTCTAATTCAAATTTCGAAATTCAAGATTCAAACTTCGAAATTCAAAACTCGACTTCGAAATTCAAGATTCAAACTTCGAAATACAAAACTCGACTTCAAAATTCAGAACTCGACTTCGAAATTCAAAACTCGACTTCGAAATTCAAAACTCGGCTTCGAAATTCAGAACTCGACTTCAAATCTTAAATCAGCCAATTACGAGCCGTCTTACAATTATGTAAATTTATGCTAGCCAATCACATTTCTAGGTCATGTAGAGATAAACCGCTATTTTTTGTGGGAAATGTGTATATGGATTAGATTCTTGTTCGTTTTGATCGAGAGAAATGGCGGCTACAATGATGGGGGTGGTGGGCTGCTGCTGCTTGTGGCGGTGGTGGTTGTGGTGGTCGTGGTGGAGGTGGTCGTGCTGCTACTGGTTCTTGGTAGCGACGATGATGGCGATGATGTACGATGATGTACGGGCGGGTGGGTTGGGTGGGCGTGCGTGTGAGCGCCTTGCGCTGGTTTGTCTGACTAACTGGCTATAATTGTCGGTCTATTGGGCTGGCGGTCTAGTGGGTAAAATTGTCGGACTATTGGGTTGTCGGTTTAGTGGAGCGACCCCGAATTTTAGAGAAAGGGGCGACGGTATTAGTTAGCGTTATTATGTCTAGATTCGATCCACGGACGCATACATTCGTGCGGACGCATACAATCGTAAGCATTAAATTTCTTCTTAACAGACAGGCCAGGATGCTATGTTTAGACCCGGGATGCAATGCGTCAACAATAGAGGTAGTCTTGTGCAAGCGTGACCTATATCCTGGCATTAACTACCTACGTAGTAGGCGTATAGGCATATAGGTATATAGGCCAACATATATTAGCAACAGGAATAGCCGAGTTGCCGAGTTGTTCAAGCGATAAAGTTGCATCGAGGAAGAACGCACAAGTCTCGCCATCTCTTTCCGAAACAGAAATCTTCATTGGCGCCATGATTGTTTCAGACGCACAGAAGTTTAGTAGAAACGTAAACTAATATAAACGTACCCTAGCGTGACCTAGAAATCCGATTGGCTGCCATAAATTTATATACATGTAAAATGGCTCGCGGGTGGCTGATCTAAGATTTTAATTTCGAAGTCGAGTTTTGAATTTCGAATGTTGAATTTTGAATTTCGAATTTTGAATTTTGAATTTTGAATTTTGAATTTTGAATTTTGAATTTTTGAATTTTGAATTTCGAATGAGCCTTCTGGGCTTTCGTAGTGTTGTGTGAGGTGCGGCCATGAAATTATGGACACCTGTAATGAATAAGTATTGGTGGTGCTAACAGTGATCCTTGTAGTTAAGGATAACTAACCTCACCTCTTGATAGCTGTTCAGGTGATCTAATATGCCACTCATAAACTATGCAGGTAGTTTCAAGCTTTTTATTATGCCGCTAAAGAAAGATATTCAGACTTTAGTAGCAAAACTGTTGCTACATTTCTGCACCACGTGATGGCTGTCATGATTTACTGTTCAACCAATCAGAAAATCTTAGTGTGGCTGCCTCGGTGTATACGCTCACTCAGTCTTTAGTTGCCAATGTGGTGTAAAACTGACTATACAGATACGCTGTTGGATATTTTAAAACTAATTTGACTGGAAGTTGTTGCTTCCAGTCAAATTAGTTCCAAGATATTAAACGAGATGGATATTACATAATACAGAATTTAATGTATTGACATTTACGTGGCACCACAGACTATCGCTTGAAGAAAGAAAATGGTGGCTGCCATTGTTAAACATTTAAACGATATTACAAATCAGATAATTGTGATGCAGATAAGGGAATATGACATGATATGACCGATATGGAATCTATAAATCATAATCTACCATTACAACACAAGATCTGAGATGCGACATGTATCCCTTTAAGTGGTGGTGATTCAGCTTATGCTATGAGTTGCAATGGGAAAACACACGCATGTTCAAAGGTGACTGATTATTTCCCCGTAAACTATGATTTCGTAATCTTGTCCTTGGCCACTGCGATGAGAGGAATCGAAACTTCATTATCCTCATAGTCGACCATCCATCAATCTTTTTTGGAACGTGGGTTGTGCATTATATTTAGGCTACTAAAATGATATGTCACAATGGACCTTTTCAGTTCATCCATCCATCGTAAGATGTCATAATCAACTATGTGACGCTTAGGCTGACGCCATGATCATTTACACCACGAATGGCTCGATTTAGGCCGTCTTAAACGCTTAATAGTTCGACACGTTGCACGAATTGTATACCTTTACTACTATTTAATAATCATTATGTCGAATATTTTGAAACTAATTTGACTGGTCACTGTTGCTGCCATAGGCAGCAACAGCATCCCGTCAATTTAGTTTCAAAATATACGACAGCTTACCTGTATAGTTTTCTGGAAATTGATAGTCAGTGATTACTACTACTACGAAGTTCAGTGATCGATCGATCCCAACACGAGCGAGGTGTGGGCGGAACTTGGATAGAGATGGGCGGGGCATAGCTAAAACCGGAAATGACCATTGTACCAGCGTGGTTAACCTAAACGTGCCATTGTACACGTTGTATCTGTTTCGTTTCACAGATTGACCAAATTGGCCGAAGCCGGTCTCTACACAGCCGTCCAGCGAGCCCTTGATACGGGTGATGCGGGCAATCTTTCAGATATCAACCAGAGACATACACTTTCTTATCTTAATGCACCATATATGGATTTTATCAGGAATATGACACATCAAAAACCAGACTTTATTAGAAGGTACGTTCATAAACAGCTGCCGTTGTTGTTGCCGCTGCTGCTGTCGTCCTCGTCCTCCTTGTCGCCGTCGTCGTCGTCGTCGTCGTCGTCGTCGTCGTCGTCGTCGTCGTCATCGTCGTCGTCGTCTTCATTGTCGTCGTCTTCATTGTCGTCGTCGTCGACATTGATGTTGTTGTTCTGAGACATAACTTACACTGTGCGAAACGATTCGTTTCGAAAACACATGACAACAGTATGCTGCTGAAACAGCAACAGCAAAAGAAACAACAACAACAACAGCAGCGACAGCAGCAACAACAGCAACTACAATAACAACAAAAACAACAGCAACAACAACAACCGCTGCCACTGCCGTTACCGGTACCACTGTCACTGCCACTGCCACTGCCACTAATACTATTATTACTACTACTACTACTACTACTAATACTACCACTACTACTACTACTACTACTACTACTACTACTACCACTACTACCACTACTACTACTACTACTACTACTACTACTACTACTACTACTACCACTACTACTATTACGACGACGACGACGACGACGACGACGACAACGACGACGACGAAAGCCTCACGCCAACTACGCCAATCATGTGATGTCTTTTAATCAGGTGCATATTCAGGGGTAGGCACTGCGGCCATTGGAACTTCACAGAAACCCTTACAGATCAAGGCCTTTGTTTTACATATGTGGCGCCGGAAGATATACGGACAACGCTCTCAGCAGGTAACTTGTGCTACATTCATGCAATGGATTAGACCCTATAGATGCAAATCAAGATTATAAAACAACGACCACATCAAGAAGTTTCTTTAAGACAGGCGGTATTCGGGCAATCACCATCATGCCGTGTCGTTTATGATAATCATGATTTGTACAGTATCGCGCATTTTTATTGTCAAAATTCATAATTGGTTGATTCTTGGATCAACCCGACTCTGATTGTTTCGGCTCCCACTATACCATGCCCAGGAGGTAATTTGCCCGGTGGTGGGGGAGGGGTTATGGGCGGTGGGGAGGGACGGGGGAGGGGTGGTGGGGGTGGGTCGCCCAAAATGTCAAGGGACTTAACCATTGAAAATGGGCTCACTCCGCCACCAGCAGGTAAGTAAAAATAAAATTGGCAGCCCTGCCGGGGATGGGGGGGGGGGGGGACACGTGCCGCCGAGTGCACCACCCCCACACGTCCTATGGATCTGCCACTGATACTAGTATACTGGCGTTTGCAATAAGTAAAATAAAAAATATAACTAATCGCAATATTTTAATTAAGAGCAATTAACAATGAAATAACTGCATTCGGAGCAGGGAGCCTGCTGACTCGCGCAGGCACGACTATGATATGTATCCAAGTACTGACTCTTGACTTAGATATTTGACGATTTGAGCTGAAACTCAGGGACTTTGTAGTCACCAATATTGTGATTGGACGTGCCAACGTTGGTGATTTTACCTTCTTACATCCATGAGCATTGGCCAAACATACTTATTGACCTCGTAATCTAGGTATTTGACGGTTTGCTCTCACACTCAAAACACGCATAACTAGTCACGTTAAGAATGAATATGTCAAATTTGATGACTCTATCCTCTTGTGTTCCAACATTATTGTCAAACTGTGTGTTCCAATATGCGCTTATTGACCGCATGACCTAGATAGTTGACCATTTGAATCGAATCTTAACTTTCCTCCAGCCTCATCAATATGAATGAAAGTTGATGTGTCTAGCTTTGTCGGCCAGTCATGCTATATCTGCGGATACGTATCCAGTAATGTATACAGCCAGCCAAACATACAGCCATACAGAGAAACCGTATAGATGGGCAGACGAATGAACTGTAGCTAGGCTTTAGAAATATATGAATTTGTCTTTAAATAAATCATACAAATTATAGTCATTGCGCATTCGGAGACTCTCCTCCATGAACAAAGCGTAATCCGATCCGCCGAATACCCCCCAAGAAGCAGTGCTTTATTAACGCAATATTTGTTCCCGTATCGATCGTTCCGGGATAATTTGTTATGAATTATTGCATCGCTGACATCGCTTCCGCGGTGAAATATTTGCATCGTTGAAATTCTAACCCGATTATATCCATTTATCAGCCAGCAAGCGCTAGAAATTGAATTAACAAGTCCCGTTTGTACTCATGAATTCTCGATATTCGAATATCAGCGGTTATGGTAATACTGCCAAGCTCATATCTCTCGTTGTTATACGATACTCTCGGGCTACGCGAGAACCGGAAAAACAAATTTGCAGATATCCCGGATGGAATTAGAAAAAAATATATGCTGATGGCGTATTATAGTTAATGATAATGGATTGTTAAACAGGAACAAATCTGTGTTCAACGAGGATTGCGTGAGTCGTTTAATGTGTGGTTACAAAAGCCAAGTGATTGCTTAATACAATTACTTACATATGCTCTGTAGCTTTGCGGGCCACAAAGGACGGTGGTTCTTTAAGACGGGTGGTCTCGTGAACACCCATCTTAAGGAACAACCATCATTTGGCCCCAAAAGCAGGCATAAGATATAGACATGTTTCTCTCTGGTTTATTCAAGATAAAAGGCCATACATGATTGGGAAGTCAATAGAGCCGAGTGCTTTTCAAGGTATCCCCGGCGCGACCAAACATCCCGATAAGTGCAGTTTTGTTTTCCTAATAAAAACAAATTATTATTACTCTTACAAATATTGTCACTGATAACCGTTCTGTAAATACGGCTAAACGGGCGATCGGGTCGAGAAACTAGCAGCCATTCAGTAACAATGGGAATAATAACTACAATGTTTGTATCGATTCCTTGGGGGGAAACTGTCAGATGGCGACGCGGCTTATGTAGCATGCAACTACAAATCAATACGTATATTCGCATTATAATTTTTAAGATCAAACGGTAGGCAGGAATATGTTCATACCGCATGCCTATAATTTCTATCCGGTGATCCATAAGAAACACAACTGAAGATTGTTTGGACAACTGTTTTACTGGTATAGCACGGATGGCAATGGCTTGCATCCATATATATAGTTATCGTAGTTTGGATCAGTTAGCAAAAGCTATAGTAAGACCGACGGGAGTTGAGCAACTCAACGGTTAAGAATGGCATCTGTTGGAAATTATATTTCTATAGTTTCCACGAACAGATGCATAAACACTTGGGCATCTGTTGGAGGCCCTTTGTTGCCATTGAAATCTGATATCTGGCGGAATGCTCGATAACAAACTGATCAATTATTTATCTAGATGGGCAAATATCGAACAGCGCTAATTGGTTGCTGGCTGATCGATTGGGCAGCGAACCATGTGCGCTGCTGATTGTTATATATGCATCGTGACGGCGTATGTTTACCTTGCCTACAGGTCACCACCCAGTATACACATTGAGTGAACTACATTTTGTTAGGAGCTTCTGATGTCCCCTTGAAGATTATATATATTAATATGCGATAAGCTGGGACTTACTGTGTTTTATAGGTTAAAGTTACACGCATGGGGCATGCGTGTAACTTTAACCTATAAAACACAGTAAGTCCCAGCTTATCGCGTATTAATATATATTAATCCGGCCATTCTAAGGGGTAGGGATAACAACACTGGGCATAGATTTCGATATTATTTTTTCTTATATGACATATGCAAATAAGTTGATTAATTACCTGACTAGAGGTCAAAATGTCACCACTTGTTCCCACTGCTGAAAATCTGGCAACTGCCCATTGTTGTGATTGAGAAAGTGCTAATAAAGGATAGTTTAATGTTAACATATTAACAAGAGTATTAACCATCGTCTGACAAATTAAAATGGTCAATGTTCAGTTATTTCGTGAAATACACCTTTACCACATTGACGTCATTACCCCAGGATTCTCCTAAATCAACGCTCAGAGCAAAACTATTGGCTGGTAAAGCGGTCAACAAGCAGCTGACCCGCATTAAGTTACTATTGCGCTAAAATACACCGCAATTTAAGCCGTAACTATGATAAACTAAAATCACTATTGTTTAAGTCATCCATCATTCGAAAACGTATTCAATTGCCTAAAAATTAATGATTCAATTTTAATAGTGTTGTAAAATATTCACCGAGTTATTTGCGTATATAAAAGACACCATATATCTAGATTCATTAAATCCAGCGGACAATAGTGGCTATATTAAAATTACTATTAAGTGTATTAAATTTTGCAAAACTATACAATTTAATACAGATATGGATTGAAAATTGAGTAAGCTTTCCAATGATGTATGGCTTCAATAATATTATGAAATTAGTTCTTTATATAACCGGCTTAAAGTGCGTTGTATCTGATTCCAATAGTAAACTAATGCTGTTTGCCAGTCGGCTATCGCGATTACCAGCCGGAAGTGGTATGCGCAAAGCATTCTGGGAAATTATTTTCCCAAAATACGCTAATGTGGGAACGGTCTATTGTGTTACAACGACAACTGGCAGAATGCCCATTTTAGCGGAGCAATGCAATATGGGGGATTGAATAATGAGATGAGCATAGCAGCTCGTTTACCAAACCTAGAGCTATGACTGACCACACACAATGTTCCTGGGAATGGCATCTGCGACTTTATATATAAATGTAAAACACACCTCATATGCTACAGTTGTAGCCTGAGAGAATAAAGTTATCTTGATCTTGATATTTTATATGCAAATCAGTTACGCAATGAAGGAGTCCAGTTTTAGCTATTCACCATCCATCTTTAGCTAAACTTCACCCACACTTCGTCGTGATGGGATCGATCGATCTCTGAACTGCCCGACTATCAGTTTTCAGAAACCTATACAGGTAGTGTTGAATATTTTGAAACTAGTGTAACTGGTTGCTGTTGCTGTCAATGGCATCAACAGTGCCCAGTAAAATTGGTTTCAAAATAGTCAACCGCATCTTTGTTAAATAGTAAGGACATACAATTCGTACAACAACGCTTAGTCTTCCATCAATTAAGCGGTCGTGACAAACTTATCTACGCCATTCATGACGTCATTGATTCGGACGTCATCATACACGTCACTTTGTATTATGACGTCATGTGATTGCTGGATGAATTGAAAAGGTTCAGTAGGTCAGCAGAACTCCAAGTGCCACCAAATTCGGCCACTGCTTAAAGACTGTCAGCTGGGTGTTATGCTGGGCACACTACTAATAACAGACAATTTTGGCGCCAGGATCGTGAAAAGTGAATTGTAAGCACTACATGACACATCAGACTATATATTCTATGGAATGGTGATAATAGGGCGGATCACAGAATATCCATTTTAACATAGTGGGAAAATACATTTATTGAGTAGACAACGACACCCCCCCCCACCCACACACACACCCCCACCCCTCCCACACACCCTAAACAAAAGTCAAAGGAACTAAGTAAATTAGATTGATAAATTTATTATATTTGTGCCCTCTGCATAGCAAACAATAATCTGCTATGTTGCTAACTGTATTCGAACATAGCACCATTCAACGAACCTTTTCAATTTATCCATCCATCATATGATGATGCCATAATCAACTACGTGAAGTGCATGATGGCGTCATAATCTATGCTGTCATGAATGACGCAGATAAGTACGTCACGAATGCACAATTAGTGACGGACTAACCGTTGTTGTACGAATTGTATGTCTTTCCTATTTAATAAAGATGCTGTTGAATTTTTTTAAACTAATTTCACTGGGCGCTGTTGCTGCCATATGAAGCAATAGCGCCCAGTTAAATTAGTTTCAAAATATGCAACAGCTTGCCTGTATAGTTTTCTGGAAATTGAGCCAGGGAGGTCAGCGATCGATCCTGGGTGGAGCTTAGCTAGAGATGGGCGGGGCATAGCTAAAACTGGAAATGTCCATTACTCACTGTGACTATAAAGTGCTGATTCGTCACCTTCATTGCTGCTGAAATCGCCAATTGTATTGTCTTCCTTTTCATTCTCTACTCTGTTTATCGTCATGGTCACTTCCTAGAATATAATTCACAATATGGAGATTTATCTCACTCTCACACCAGTTGGGTTTCAACCTGCTTTCATGCGTTCCAGACAATTCATTCGCCTAGTTTGGTGCACGAATGGCTGTTTTTTGGCAGATAGGCAGGCGATAGACGAAGCACAACGGCGTTTGTTATTGGAGAAGTTGTGTGCATTAGGCAGGTGAGACTCTCCAAGTGAAGCAAGTGATCCTCTTAGGTGTCCTATAACATATAAAGGGGCTGAATAGATTCATGCACATAACCAACCATTGAGAAATAGAATAAACGTATGCTAAATAATATCTACGAATCTAAAATGCTTCAGGAGATAGACGTGGCCTTTATGTAACAAACAAAAGCGTATGCATATACTGAAGAAGAGGGGCTGGTTCATCTGAGGAACAGAGCAGGAATTATTTTGAGACATCATCCATGCAAGTAGTAACTGTTTGTTTTCACTATATTTCGCAGTGAGTGAGAGGACCATCTAAATATGGCCCCTATAGGGTAATCAAAACTTAATAGTCGAATCTAGTTTGCCATTGCCAACTCGTATTCGAAAGTATAAGTATATAATTAGATATGACTAACATGTTCCATCAGTCGACTCTTCTAAATTCTCATTGTTTCTTACTTCCAATAGTATGGTCATCTTACCTGAATTGGGCTGATTGCAAAGTCTCCAAAATGCCTCCCAACCTGTGTGTGTCAACTCCCAAGCGGCCAGAACGTTCGGCGACTGCTTTGTGGCAGGAGATTGCTCGACTATGTTTCTTTCCAGGCACCAACCTTTCATAGATTCACTGTCATCAGAACATATTCTGGTAGAATCTCGGTGAATCTAGAAACATTAATCTTTTCTCCATCATTTTCAATTTAGGCGCATACCAATACACATACTAATCATCAATGTTGACCGTTCTCTGCCAATGACCTTTCCATATCGTTATTGATAACGTATGGCATCGTGCACACGTGTTAATCAAACGTCATTACGGACTTAACGGAGTCAGAAATGGAAAGAGGAGTGGATTGTATCTGGGAGTGATAGAGCCATTTAGTGAGGGAGTGAGTGAAATAAGTGTGTCCGTGAGGGAGTGCACGCGCACGGGTATGCACGTACCTGCGTTCGTGTACATAGCGTGTGTAAGTCCGTCTGTGAAAAGGAATCTGAATTTTCCAGATCCACTGATGCTTTAATGCGTGCATGGTATATTTTAGAAATGTCTTAACACGTTTCCAAAACGTACTGTTGAATATTTTGAACATAACTGGATTTGGAAGACATTGCTGCCTAAGGCAGCAATGTCTTCCAATTCACTTATGTTCAAAATAGTCAACAGAACATTTCTTACATCATGTTCAAAGTTCGAATAAATACGATGTTTCCCTTTTTTGTCTTTGGAAAGGTGTAATCATATATTTGAACTGTATTGTATATCATTTAATACGCACGATGTTATTTTGTTCTTCACTCGCTGAATGTGTACCCTATATGTCTATCATTCAATACAGGTCCATCGTCTGGCCTATCTCTGGTTCTCAACACGGAGCAGTACGAGTACGTCCTTACAAGTCGATCAGCGGTGGGTGTCAAGGTCGCCATTCATGACCCCGAAGAGATACCGGACATGCCGGTTCAAGGACAAAACGTACCTGTTGGCTCGCATACGTTCATGACCATCTCCAAGGTAACGGATTATGAATTAACATATGGAATTAAAGGAACAAGTTTAAATCAAGTTGGTATTTGTAGGATATGGTAATGGCAGGTCTTGCCTTTGCTCGTGGCTGTTGTTTTATACAAAAAAACACCAAATAAATGTGTCTTCCGACACCAACAAGTGATGGTTTAGGTTTACTGATCGTCTAGCAATCTGTTGAAGCTAGCCTAGAGCAACGCCATTTGAACAACACTTTTGCTCAGCAATAAATATTGAATATTGGTGTGAATGTATTGGTTCTTTCCTCTCATTATTTTAGAAATATTCTGTGAATCCATACGCGAACCATTGTCAAGACTGGAATGGCAATATTCATCCGCCTGTGAACCGGTCCGAGTGTCAGAGGGCGTGCGAGTCTCGACTGATTGCCAGTTATTGCAACTGCCGAATGGAGAACGCGATGCTACGTGGAAGTAAGTGATAATCACTCTCCCGGCGTGGCGAGTTAGGTGTGTTGTGGTGTGGTGGGGTGGCTCTATAAGACCATTTGTCTTAAGGTTTCAACATCATATGCCCGATCTCCAAGGAAATATCCCTTTCGTATCAGCATCACTTTAACGTGCCCAAATGCTACTTATATCACTAATGTCGTAATTTACAAATGGAATTTACCAAGCTAGCTCTCCGTTGGCATGCAGATGGTATACCTCGAGACCACTGTAGGACTGGTGTAGCTTGTGTATGCCTTAACCATTAATACGTTAATGGCTAAAAAAAATCTAAATTGTTTGGCTCAGTCTGTGTCCATTTCCTGACCAAAGAGAAATATATGTTTGAAAACTTACCACTCACTGATTGGCTCGGTTACCAATTCAGTCATTCTAGTGACACATTTTCAAAAATAGTCTTCTTTTAGCTTTTCCAGACCACTGCAGATGTCGTTTTTAGCCGGCTCGTCCGTCTCATATTAGCCAAAAACGGATTCTGCAGTGGTCCTGAGAAATGTCAGTGTACATACCAAGAGAAAGACTATTTTTTTTAATTTACCACTGGAATACCTGGCTCGATAACCGAGCCAGGCATTCCAGTGGTGAATATTCAAAAATAGTCTTCTCTTGATCTGCAAATCGACATTTTCTATGAGAAAATGGAAATTTACTTGAATAAATTTAAAGGTTTAAGGGGTGAGTTGCCCTAAGCGTGGTTAAATAGCGCAAGTTTCGTAGTAAGAAACCCTCTATTATAAAAAAAGAAGCTTAGCGGTGGCCGATATCACTCTCCCTAACCAATATCCCGATATATCGTCCATAAATGGAGGATTCCAGTTTATCCATCAAGCATATGACGTCATGATCAACTACATGGCGTGTAGGATGACGTCAAAACAATAACGTCATGAATGACAAGTTCGTCACGGTCGCGTAACTGGTGACGGGCTAAGCGTTGTTGTATGAATTGTACGTCTTTACTATTTAACATATATGATGATGTCGAATATTTTGAAACTAATTTTACTGGGCGCTGTTTCTGCCATAGTAACGACACCCATTCAAATTAGTTTCAAACAATTCAACAGCATACTTGTATAGTTGTTTGGAAATTGATGGTCAGGGATGGGTCGATCCCAACACGTGCGAAGTGTGGGTGGAGCTTAGCTAGAGATGGGCGGGGCATAGCTAAAACTGGATTTCTCCATTCATCATCGCGATAATTCTATATATTCTATGTTCCAATATTGAAAGAAATGTTTGTGGGCCAGATAGCGTGAATTGTGACACATACACACATTCATTTGTAATGGTTGCAATGAAAACCGGCGCCAAAATGGATAGTTTGAAATAAATCTGACTGGAAGCCGTTGCTTCTAAAAGCAGAAAAAGTTGCTAGAGTTAAAGTAATTAAAAATATGTAATACGTCACTGTAACTTTTCTCAGCTTGACATAGCAAAAAATCGTGATCTTCACCGAAAAGAGATAATAATGTATTATTGCTTGTGATATGGAGCTCAAACGTAATGCCAAGTCAATAACAACCGCGCTAGGGAAAGGGAGGGAATTCTTTAGCAGGCAGCCTTATTGCACGGTACACGCTTACCTCCCTTGATGCTTATAGTCACTTGCTTATGTAACACGGGAAAGATAGGTAACTCGTTCATCATTCACTTTTTTGTTAATTTATTTTCAATATAGTCTCCTGTATTCTTCTCATATTTTATTGATGTTTCCCATGCGAAGTACAAAGCCATACGTTCGTTAGTCTAGGGCCGGCCCTAGGGTTTCTGGCGCCCTAGGCAAAGGCAAAGAACCGTCCTTTAAGGTGGGTGGGGGGGGGGGAGTCCTCCCCTGGAAAATGTTGAAATCCTGATGCTCTGAGAGGTCATTTTCTGTATTTCTATAGCGAAATATGGCTCTTGTCCTAAGTGTTGATTCTTTCGAAATCTTTAATTTGAGTACATGTAGTTTGGGTGGTGACAGGCGCCCCCCACTCCCTTTTTGGCGCCCCTCCAAAATTCGCCTATGCCTTGAGTCGGCCCTGCTCGTAACGGCAACCTAGCACGTGCTTTCGGAAAATACGAAAATAGTCCGATTTCTAGGCCTAAATACAAAACTGGGTCACTAAAGACACGTGGTCGGTTAATACAAGTCATCGACTATTGGCATACATTTTAGGCAATACCTGATAAGATCACCCGTCTTAAAAAATCACCAGCTTTAGGTCCGAAAGGCACGTGCCCCCCCCTCCCCACCCCTGCAGACAGGTGTGTGCGTGCGTGCGTGCGTGCGTGCGTGCGTGCGTGCGTGCGTGCGTGCGTGCGTGCGTGCGTGCGTGCGTGCGTGCGTGCGTGCGTGCCTGCGTGCGTGCGTGCGTGAGTGCGTGCGTGCGTGCGTGCGTGCGTGCGTGCGTGCGTGCGTGCGTGCGTGCGTATAACAATATACTGACCTAAAGTCAAAGCTCGGAAATCAGTATATATTAAATTTAAACGCGTCGTAGGAATAGAATAGAGGGAGTTCAATTCTAGCTATGCCCCGCCCATCTATAGTTAAGCTCCGCCCATGCTTTGGGTGTTTTGGCATCGAGTTATTTACTTTGAACCCTGACGTTCCAGAGTCCCATTTTCAATGAAACTATACAGGTAACTGAGGCAGCAACAATGCC